>NNCF01127815.1:337793-465211 GCA_002313205.1 Laupala kohalensis
ATGTATCCAGCTGATAAGCTGATCCAGAACATCCAGTATGTACTTTTCTCACTCCAAAGTGATGGAAAGAACATAATGTTTTGCTGGGTTCCCGGACACTTGGGTATCAGAGGAAATGAGGAAGCAGACGATTCCGCAAAGACGACATGCCTCAAGAATCGCGTGGATTCCTCCACGATTCCAAAACGAGATCTCCTAAATTCCGTGAAGATAAGGATTCTGAGTGAATGGAGCAATGAGTGGTTAGCTGTTGAAAGGAATAAGCTCCGACTTATCAAATCTTCTGTTAAGTCATGGAGCAGTTCCTGTAGGCCAGCCCGGCGCGACGAGGTCTTGCTGACCCGCCTGCGCATAGGACATTGTCCTCTCACTCATAGGTATCTCTTACTACTTGATGATGAACCCATTTGTGAGGAGTNCGAGGAGTGTAGTTGTTCTTTGACAGTGCGTCACCTACTAACTGATAGCGGAAGTTACTCGAGTTTACGGAGACAAATTGGTTTGGCTGCAGATTTACCAACAATTCTCGGAAATGAAACGGTTAATGTTAATAAACTGTTGAATTTTATGAGTAGATCGGGGCTCTTCCCACATGTTCTCGGGAGGGTTTAAAATTTGCATTCCTTTTTCATCTTTCCTGTCTTCTTTCCTTTCATCCTTTGTTTCAGTAATTAGAAAATATAATATTTCGAAATTGTTTTTTTTGGTGATATAATGTATTGGAATACTGTTTTCTTTTCTTTCATCTTTGTATTTAGATATTTGATGAATTCAGGAGGGATTTTTAGTGGGTATGGTTGAAATATTCGGCGAGTCCCACACACGGGGAAGAGTCACTATGTCTCTTCTCTATGGTGCGAAACTGCATTTTTCCCCACCTGCATGGGCTCTAATGACCTCGATGTTGACGAGCCTTAAAGTATTACCAAAAAAAAAAATTTTTAATGTCATAAATTACGTTTTACTTCGTCATGAAATTATGTGATTTCCTTATTAAATTCATATTCCTTTTGACTGTGAAAGGGAAAATTATTATTGTCTATTGTCATAAACATATTCTCAATAATACAATAATATATATCTCACGGCCTTCGATGAAGACTTTTTTCCCACACTACATTTCAACCTTAAAAACTTAAAATGTCTACATCATAGGTCGTAAGAAATTTTTTTTTAAAATAATGGTAGAGCTTAGTATACTCCCATTGCTTATGTTTCCTATATATTATTGTCCTCCGCGTGGTCGTACGCAGTTTCTAACTTCTCTTTTTGTAATTAAAAAATTAATAGACTCAGTGGAATATTTTCGCCCTGTTCGAAAAATCATAACATTCTTTATCACGTTTTATTTACGAATTTATCTGTAATAACATTACCATAAATGTCATCTACGGAGTTATTTGTGTCCTAACGAACAACCCGATGGACATTACTCGTAAATGAAAGCTCGTGAGCGAATGGACAAATTAGCAATTGGTGAGAGGATACGCTTCCAGTATCTAACATGAAATGATTCAACATTAGATAGGCGATTCGATAATTCCATTCGCCATAACATGTGCATGAAAATCCGAACCTTCCTCAAATAGCAGAAACTGAGCATCTGTATTCCACTCCAACAGAACAATCCATCTCGACGCAACATTTCGTTCCTAAAATACGCCGAACATCATTATAATAAAACGATATACATTTTACTTTGAAATACTTTTACGGAATTAATATACCCATACTGTATTGGAAATTAGCTCAGCACGTACCCCATGAACAAAGATGTGTGCAATCGATCATTTTCGTATTTAATTGTATTGAAACGTTTAAGACTGCTTTCAGAAATCAATCACAGAGAGCAGCACTAGTCTCGTGAAACGTGAGTTAACTGCAGTAAATTGAGTGAGCACAAGAGGTAATATCTGGAAGCGTGATCATTGGATTTAAGTGTTAAAAGACAGAGCGTTCGCACATTAATCAATGATGGGAGCCCTTTTCATGTAAAACGTTCAAAAATCGACTAAATATAATAGAAGGGAAACTACTGTACATTAATATGTTATATGTAACATCAAGAAATAACAGAATATTTTTTTTTTGCAAATTGCTTTTCTCAACTAAACTAATGGTGTTTTAATATTTAGTTTTGCTTTATTGGTTTCGAAACATTATGACCCAAATGGAACCCGAAAGCGAATCGATAAAATAAAATTAAAAACAAATTAGCGATAAATTGTAATATGACCAAAAACGAATAAAAGTTTGTTTTGGTTATTTAATTTTTTTTTAAATCGTAATAGTGAAGGTTTTTTATTTAATATTGTTTTATTTATTTAAATTAAAAAATATGTTGATAAAATTTCGATTGTCGAGCGCCGGATCCTGCTACACAGCACCAACAAGCTGCGTCTCCTTCTATGGGTTACCTATATATTCATGTGTAACCTCATTAATGAGGAATCAATTTGGGAGTGTGTTGCTCCCGCGTGAAGAGCTTCTCCACATGGCTGAAATCATGAAATTCAAACGATTCTCTTATTCGAAGGCAATCTCTGAGTTTAATTCGAGGATCTGAATTTTGAGGAACGATCTCATTAGTAAGTGTCGAAATATTCAAATAACTTACCTATCACGAGAAACAGATCTGACGAACTCCAGTTCACGCGATGAAATGTAGTTGTAGAGGCAAGTGATGGTTACAATAAAGATCTGCGACGCTTTTACTTTTGCAAGACTCTTTGAAAATTAAGTCATAGCAGCTTTTAATTATCATATTTTTAATATATCTTTAAAGGTAACTTTTAAAAACTTGATAACAGTTCACTTCTTACAATTAGCCGACCCATACCAACCCCACAAGAGAGTTTTTGTCATGATATTGTTTATTTTTGTTTATAATTTATTACGCACAAGGATACTCGATTTCATTAGATGAAACATAATGATATATCAAGTTTACCTTAATTTAACCCTTAAAAATGAAATTTTGAAAGAGTAATCTTTTGTAAGTCCCAACAAAATAATAATAACATTCCGTCAAAATTCCCTGCCTCTAATAGATTCTTTGCCTCTCCGTTGATGAATGTGAGAATGCGGTCAACGTAAAACATTTCATCCCTTTTCACTCATTCAAAAGTGAAAATTCGAAAATATTTCAGTTGTTTCCTGTAAGTGTATGAAACATTTGCAAAAATCCGACATGATATCTCAAATAGTTTGTGAGATGAAGTGAAAAATATAACATGCTATTGTCGGGAAAGAAAAAATACTGAAAATATTTTCACCCCTTTTCGCCCATGAAAATTTGAAATTAAGAAAAAGCGAAAAACCTATTTTAAGGTATCTAAACGTACGACAATAGAGATAAAATCTCGATTACTTCATCAAATATAGTAAAACATGCAAAATTTTAAAGTATCCCATCATCCGTTTTAAAATTAATTTAAAAAAACATTTTTTGTAAGCCTCTGTAATTTGATCGCAACATACCGTCAAAATTCATTCTCCTTTCTTCAAAAGAATAAGTTCTGCGTGAATAGGTGAATAAGTGAGTTAGTTACTCAGGACACCTTTTTTACTAACCGATGTTTTGAGAGTTTCTTCACAGAAACTTCCAGAAGTTCGAGAAACTTCGATATTAATTACCATGCAATAATAATTATCTAAACCATCAACAGGTGGTCTAGTGGTATAGTCTTCTCTACCTCGATATCTCTGAGTAGTAGATCTTGGGTTCAAACCCTGCTTGGCCGAAGTAGTTGAGGTTTTCAGCTGGGGTTTCCCTCACTAATGTCGGTTCGGTACCGTAAGTTCCCCGGCAACCCGACATCCCTCCTTTTCCATTTCCAACGGTTAGATGGAAGAGCAGGCAGAAGAGATGGTCTGAACCTCGCCAAAAGGCATTTAAAAAAATCATTGCTTTAAAATATTGATTTTTAAAATTTTTCCACACGTAATTTTTCGGAGTATGTGGAAAGTCACACAAAATATCAAAACCGAGTTTGTTTTTCATACCCCATTTCATGTATCCTCGCAAAATTCTTTGTTCTTTATTCATTGACACGTCTCACATCACGAAAGATGTATTTTTTATTTATTATGAAACCTCTTCCTCCCTTCCGAGTTTTGGTGTCCACGAAATTTCTGCACGGGTTCTCTAGTTGGCGTACAATATTTTTTACACCATTATTTTATCCATCTTTTTATTCTCTTATTCATTCATTGAATATTTTTTATTAAAATTAATCCTCTCCCGTGTGACTCCTTCGTTCTCTGATATGATTAATCACTGCAACTCTGCGCCGTGGAACCATTTCTCCCTTCAGCACCGATCCCTTGTGTTCCGAACTCTCCCTCCCACGAACCTGTCACAACCCTCTGCGTCGCCTGTCGACAACAACTTCATCTCCGTTACCATAGTCACCGATACTTCTCACCTTTCCTTCTTCGAAACTTCCAACTCCTCCCTTTCTTCAAAATTCTCTTGAGAATTTTCCGAGTAATCAACTTCTTTCGACGGTGGCAGCGTCTTTTGTCGTCTCCGTCTCGTCCTTCGTATCACACAATAATTATATCTCCAACAAGGACAAATTCATATTTAAATCTTTTTTATTATATTTTCATCCACCTTAATACACAATAAGGACATTCTTGCGTTTAGGCCGAGAAAAACTCCAATTTTTTGTACCGTAATGTTTCCATATATTTCGTCTCTACTCCAGGGTCTACAGTTCTGTTCCATGAACACAGATCTGAGTAAGTTGCTGTTGGTTGTAGGGTGGTTGTCGGTTGGGAGGCGAATGTTGGAGGATTGGTGTTGAGTGTTATGGAATGGGATGTACAGTGTATTCATGTTATAGAACTGTTAGCCCTGAAGCAAAAATAAAAATTAAATGCTGTTCGATGGTAAGCGCATAACTTGAGAATGGCTGGACCGATTTGGCTATTTTTTTTTTATGTTCGTAATAGTCAGAATAGGGATTTTAGTGAAAGAAAAATTGGAAAAGTTACTCGGAAAATTGAAAAATTCGGGAAAAAACTGAAAGTGGATCTTTCTACGGGATTTTTGTATGAACTCAAGACCATAACTCACGATTCGAACGATGGATATGCGTAATTCTTTTTTTGTTTTTCTCTTTATGGTCCTGGAACAGTTTTCTACAAAAATTAACCTAAATTATTTATAAAACGTTATTAAAAATAGAAAAGTTTTAGTTCTTTAATTTAAGAGAATAATTTAAGAACGAAAAATGAATCATCATTAAATTTAATAAATTATTTATTTTATGCATTTAACAAAGATGAAAAATCGTAGAATTTTCAACGAATAGTTTATATTTTACGAGAATTTTAATGAAAGGAAAAGCCGGGTCGTGCCTCGGAAGCGACTGTCGCGAGATGGTGTTGTGTATCCAGTAAACTTTTATATTAAATTAGTATTATTATGGATATGAAAAGTTAGAATGCAGTACATGTTTTCAAATATGAGTAAGTAGAAGTATTTTGATCTTGCACTATAGATTGGTGTTGTTTTTTCCTTAGTAAAAGAATAAAACTCCCGAGCAACACCGGGTGATAACCTAGCATAAAATGAATCGAAACATTAACGTAACAAAAAAGTCGGGTTTTACTTTGCATGAACGCAAGAATATCTTTATTGCATATTGAACTGACGAGCTAACGAATCATGAAAATCAGACCTACTGAAATCATTTAACTGTGCTCAAAATGTTTTAAAATGATTTTTCATACCGATTTTTCAATACCCTCGGAACTTTTCAAAGATGTTACTTTTAAGGAACCAATTGATGAGTTAACTTGGAAATTGTCTTGGCTGACGTTTTAGAGGAATTTTAAATGCAGAAAGGATAATTGCCAATTTGCCAATTTAATCACTGAAAATGAGAGATTTTATAATGAAGAAATAAAATTATCTTATTTTAAAACAGACAAGTTTATTAAAATATTTAACAATTATTGTAAAGATACTAGTCTGTAAACGTCACTGTGAACGTTGATGATAAAATTTTACAAAAATTTTTTTTTAATTATAAAAGTTATTACTCGAGTGTTTTTAACGATTTTTGGACACCATTGTGTAAAATTTTATTGCAGTGTGAGGTTTAGAGAATAGTGAGATTTTCAATCTAAAAAAAACTTGTCTGCTATAACATAATGTCATTTTATTTCTTCGTTCTACTATTATGGGAGACGTTAAGAACAATAATGGAAATAATATGGGCCTTTTATGTCTCAAACTCCAAAGTATGAGAGTGATTCCATCCCTGTATTGATGTACACCACCGTCCCCATCTCCTCCGCCCACCCCTGTCTCATTTCCGTCCCTCACCTACCCCAGGCGCGTCGTCTCCCTCGCTGCGTTCGACGTCTCCGAGGCTTCGCTCGCTCCAGCGAGGGGTGGGGCTGCGAAGAGAGCTCTGTAAAGCACACCCATTAAGAGCGTAGGCTGCGGCGCATTAGGTGTGTTGATCGACGACGCTGGCGAAGGGGTAAAAGCGTTGGGGGAGGGAGACCTCGTCTCAACATCCCTCTTCCACACGTGCGCCGTCCGACGTCGTATCTGGACGACGACACTCGCCGTGTTGTTGCCCTCGGTCCCTCCTCCGCCTCACTACCTTCCAGAACATTATGTCCGAGGGAGTAGTCAATGGAGGAAAAAATGGCTGGGAACAACGGTTGCCAACGCGAGGAAGTTGAGACGGTCCGCTGGAAAATCTGGACATTACGAGTCATTACAATATCTGTTCAAACCAGACTGCCGAAGCTTGGAATTAATTTCTCAAATATGAGAACAAGGAAGCAAACGGTAAAAATAAATATGTTTTAAAAAGTTTTTACAATAATTAAAGGACCATATCACTCTTTTATATTAAATAGGTCCATTTCATAAAACGACGAATTTAGTGATTCGCGTGGTTCGAAAGATTGGTGACCACTGACCTAAGAAAGATGTCCATGATCCATGAATGTGATAAATTGTTTTTTTTAGACTTAAATATATTCGAATTTTCAGAAAATATTTGTACATATTTTGTATTTGTTAATAGAAATAACTTATATTGTTCATCATAAATAGATCTGGTAGCTCAGTTGTTTGAAGAGTAGGTCTTGCCTGTAACCTAAGGTCCTGAACTTGGATCATGGGTAAGTAAATATGGGCGTTTCCAATGTGTGTTTAGTAAGAAAGACAACGGGAAACCATCACGAGTTCCATTTAAATATATAAGACATTTGTTATAGAAGGATTCTAAAAACATTGACTTAATATGGGAACAAAAATATATCTACGAAAAGCAATAGACGCGGGTTTGAACTGGTTCAGAATTCCTATGTATCAAAATACAACAAACTTTCAAAAAATTTAGTTTCTTTAATTTTGCGTTATAAGGTATAAGTTTTAAAATTGGTATTTGTCTCTTAGTCTTTTTATTTTCTTTTGAAAGTAAAGAAATGCGATTTCCTAGCGATCTCCGTCGCACATTGATCTTTCGTGTTTTATCAAGTGATATAAAATCGAAGTACACCATTTTTAATACCGTATTTTTTATTCTTATCCTATTTTTAAATACGACTATTTTAAGGCTTGATGGAAGATAGTACGATTAGCAGATCTTGAGATGCCAAATTCCATAAAAATTACAAGAACAATTTTTTAACGAAGATAAAATTATAGAACTAACACGTCTTATCAATAACTATTCCAGAAACACTGTTTCAATGCCCTTTTCCAAATTAGTTTTGCTAATATAAATTTCAACGTTGACCCTTCCCTTGAAAAGGCTAGAAAATCGCGTTTATCACGTGGGATGACCATGTTCGTAATCAGACTCGTAGGAACTGGCCCATGTGAGCCGATCCAGCTGTGGAATTGAATCATAAGCTTGTTCAATTTTGCTGTTTATATCTATTAATTCTTTTTTATATTTCACCGTAAGATTTGTCTCTCAGGTAAATTCTTTAATATTTATTTATTGTGGAACTAAATTCCAGTCGAAATATCGTGCGTCTGTATTTTTCCTTGGTCTATGATCAAAGTCACTTATTCCAATTTAAATTGTACTGACTTCATGCAAATACTTGTTTGGCTTACCTTTCTCTGCAATAATTTTAATAAAATATAATATTATAATTATTAATTCGTTCTATAATTTGTAATTTACTTTGCGCAATTCCTTTTTTGCACATCTCCTATGCTGATCATCGTTATTTTTATTTTTTTTTAATTTTGATACGCAAAACCATCCGTTTCCAATTATTTGCATTGATGAATTTATTTCTTTGGTGTTTTTCTCTATACAATGTATGTGTTAATGTTTTTTACGGTGGAAGTTTACCGCAATAATTCATTTTTAAATATTTTTCTATCATTTACTAATATCCTATCCATGTACTACACATGGTAGTTCTAACTGCATCTAAAGTTTGGTTATCTGCAAATCCTTTTGGTGTATTTTGTATTATTCAGATGAAATAATTGCATTTTCTGCAGAATGAAAATTGTCAGGATTTCATTATAGTCAAGCGCCTGTGTTTATGCAATTTGCACAACGTAGCTGCAATGCGTCTTGCTCCATGTGCACACAGGCGGAAATGAACTGCAGGAACTTCAAGACAAAAATGTGTCTCCAGTGTACACAAAACAATCACGCTAGCAATGATAAAATTCGAAATTAATATGAAACTATTTTTCGTGGATTTAATTTTTAGGAATTTTTTTTTACTCAAGCTGATTCGAGGAGCAATTTTCCCTTTTAATAACGTCCTCCCACTTTTACGTATTGGCGATGATTGCCGCGCACCGAAAATGGAACTTTCTAAAGAACATTTTTTTAAATGTTAGAAATTGAACTTTTTTCCGATGATAATTTTTATTGAACTTCTTAACATTTTCGTATTAAGTCGATGAAATGGAATATATTAAGAGTAAGTAATTTTGTAAATATTAGGCAACAATACTATCAAATATTTATAGAACAATTTCCTCAGTACATTATATAGAAAGAAAAATTAAACATTTTTAACTTCGCTGTTTCATTATAGTTTTCAGAATAACATATTTCATAGAAAATCAAAGCAATCGTGTTAACGTTTTTGCAGAAAAAATACATCACAATACAATGAAAACTTTACCCTTCTATCCAAAATAACCATGGAAAGATAAAAATTTCATTTACGATTTTTTTTTTCATATTATTCATTACGTATTTTATTCTAGTTGTTCCTATTACTTCCTAATTTAAATTTCTTCCCTGCAGCGAACTCTTAGGCTACCTTATTCAATTTTACTTATGCATGAGTTTTTGAACATAAATTATTTAAATTTTTATACTTATGAAAAATACTTCCCTAAGTTATTTATAATTGTGTACCTTTACACTTAAGCTTTATGAGAAAAATTAACTTGTAAGGAAAGAACTCACTTCTATGGAACTTGTACAGAAGGAACATAATTTTATTTATAGTTATGGATATTCTTAAAAAAATGGTATTTTAAAGATGAGTTATTTTATAACTTTACATTATCCCATACTTAATTTAGTAATACAGTATGGTTCAATCATTTCCTAACATTTTTTGGCGTAAATATTCTGTATTGTTCTTTATGTGACTAGAAAGATGAATTTCGCTTCTCTATTGTGTTATTGGTTCCAATATGCACCGCTAGGGTGCGCATCTCGAGCGCTAAGCAGCGCAGTCTGGCGGTGGCGTGTACACATACTCCTAGAACTCGGAGCACGTCCCTGGAGGTGGAGTCAAGGACAAGCGGGTGCCAATCGCTCACGATTACGAAGTGAAAGTGTGTCGGAGTTCGGTGTTCCAAGCGTACTCTTTGTCAGCAGGAACATTGCTTACAAAATCTATGTGGTCCCGGGTGCATAACGTAAGGAGGGAAAACAATACTTAACTTAACAACTCATTCGAGATTGTGAAACTTTGAGAACATGCGGTTCTCTTGTTCCGAGAAAATAAACGTGGAACATGAAATAAAATTTTCCCGTTGTAACTTTAAGTAAAATATAAAAGTATAATTTAGTGCCTTCACGAAAAGCAAAATAAAGAATAATTACCTACTTTTATTCGTTTCTGGAATAACTTACGTTGTGGTATTTATTAGTTCTAGTGAGTAATTTCTCTTTGCATGGAAATACACACATTATTATATTTTTATAAGTATAAAAACAGAACTGTAAAACAGGATCAACAAATAGATCCTGTCAAATACGTTTTACAACATGGAACATATATGCGTTAATAACTTCAGAAAAGGACCGAGTAAATATTCACCTAGAGCATACATTACACAAAGGGCTACATTATTTGAATGAAGCTCGGGCAATTGATGCAATATCTCTTTTATGAAATGGAACTACAATGTAGTTTGATGAATTTACACTGCAAACATGAAGTTTTCAAAAATTTATTGCGATCGCTAATACTGGAAATTCGTATAAATTGTTAAAGAATGCACGAATAAGTTTTCATGAGGTGGAGCTAAATCATTTATTTTCTCCTTCATACACTATGTGTTTCCTTAAATTTTTACATTGAACTTATCATGTTCACTTTGGAAACGCAAGAAAGTACTTGGAGTTAAGGTCACACATTATACTATTTTTCTTTTGTATGATCCATCACTATGGTAAAAACTTGCATGATTTTTTGTCGGACTCGAAGTATCTAAGTTTAAGATGTAAACAACTTCATGTTTTGCTGTTATTTAATAATTTTGGAAAAATTCATACAACACGTATAATTTTATTTTTAAACTAAATATCACTAAAATTAAATTCCCATCTAGTATTTTATTTCAAATTATGTGTTTGATCTTTATTACTGGAATGCAAGAGTAGTAGTGCCTCAGATGTTCAATATGCGATTGAAGCAGAATAAATATTTACAGACAGTAGGATGCAGTCTCAGGTAACTTCATAAAAGGAAACAAAATACTATGTATCAACCCGTGTGAAAGGCAATCGTTCCTCAAATATTGATTCTATTCAAGTCTTAGTATTCCTATCTCTGTCCTACTCAAATGGACTCGAGTTGACTCGAAACAAGCAATAAACACGACCTGAGTTCCGACGGAGATGAAACTACGTGAAAACTTTGACATTATTATTTTGAATGAGATATCAATGATTCCCAACAATCCGACAGTTCCAAAAATATTATTCTTGGTCAAAGGTCATTGCAATTATTTTTTCGGTAATATTTCTTTAAATAATTTTCTAGAAATAGGTTCTTATGCATTTCACCTACAAATGTTCGTTCATGATATATTTCAGTTTCAAAAAGTGTGAATATGTGTGGGATAGGTCTCTTTTAAATGAGAGCAGTTTTTTTATTGCAAAGTAATGTAATTGAGGAAAAAGTTATTAAAATCGTTAGGATTTTAAAATACCATTTATTGTCCTCGAAGTTTCTATCTGCAATCATACGTTCTTCTTGTTGTTCTTCGTCTTCATCCTCTTCCTCTAGTTGCTAGTATTCATTTACTTCTTCTAAGTAATAGTGTGTATGTTAGAACTCATCAATATCATAAATATATTCACCTGATGTAGACTTCACGTAAGCTGAGTTGGCGGAGCGCTGTACTATTCATTACGAGTACTTATTGCGTACTATCCACTGAAAAGACATTGTCCTTGTCACTCGCACAACGTAAACAGAAAGATTATCGAACAATCAGCTCACTCTCCGGATGCACTTTTCTTCCTATCTCGCTAGTTTAATGCCAGTACCTCCGCAAATATCACACCACGTGCTTTTCACACAACACTATTTCCTCTCTGAGATTCAGTTCTCTTTCCTCTGTCTCGTCTGCTTTGTTGGCCAAATGTGATCAAGATGCCTATAAGAGATAACCGCAGAGACAATTTATTTAATCGTCGACGGTCACTTCGTTTGAGTAGCTTCAAGCAATGTGAGGTCCTCTTATCGCGCGTTGACCGTCCCCGCCACTTGGAGGCGTGCACAGCATTTACTCTCTAGTCAATAAAGTAATTTTTAACCAGTATCATTGTCCAGAACCCTTCTTTGGAATATCTGCACGAAATGTGAGGCTGGAGATTGTCCATTGGACACACCAACACCTCACCGTCTGGAACTCATAGAATATAGCTAGGCATAACCGCGAGTTAATTGCTGGACCTAACCAAAAAAATAAGAAGGTCCTGCTAAATTTAGGTAGGGGTCATATAAGGAAAGTAGTAGTTCTACCAACAGGCCAGAATACCCTATGGAAACATTTACACACTATCGGGATCAGTCAGGGTCCAATGTGTAAGATATGCGACATGGAGGAGGAGACCTCCGCGCATGTACTCTGTTTGTGCGAAGCTCCTGTCCAAACCAGATACCGGTACCTAGGTTCGTATTTCCCGAACCTGGAGGATATCAGGAAAGCTAAAATCCGATCTTTGGTGTCTTTTAGCGAGGTCCTGGGTTGGAACCTAATTGTACTAATGGGTACAAAGAACCTTTTAGGCCTACGTGCGGGGTTCTTCTAGCTGGGCCACCTACACTCTAATCTGTCTATCATTGTCCTTTTATTGCAAGTCATTTTTTCCATAGTCTTGGTCTCATTTTCAATGTGTCTCATTACCACCATATTTCATTTCTAGGTGCTTTTCAACCCTATATTGCATACTAAATTTCTCTTATGTTGTTCACATATCGCCGTGGCCGTTGTCGGGTGGAGGTCGTAGGTTCGGCCGACGTGCCAACGTGTGAAAAGGGAGACGTTTTATTGGCATTCTTACCGACTCCGCCAACTCAAAACGCGACACCTCTACTTGGTGTAACATTGAAGTAGGACTCACCTCTTCAGTTGGTGAACATAGCTGAACAAAATAAAATTATCGGCGTCATAGTCATATTACCGTTACAACGACTAAAACGAAGTGCTGTTTACAACAACACACACGCTCTATATAAAGATAACCAGTAAAATCCCATTTACAAGAAAGGTCGGTTTCTGTGAAGGGGGTTAACATCCTAAACAGCACCGAATAACATACTGGACGTTTGGCTCGACGAATTCTTCGCAACACTGATAGGACCATAAAACGGAATAAGAAAAGATTCGGGTAGACGCCGGAATGATACAGATCGACGAATTTGCCCAGCGTCTGAGTTCTTGCTTTATCTTGAACCGGACGATACGTGTCATGGTCTACGATATTCATCTAAATCGTTGGACCCACTTTGCGTCAGGACAATCGAGCTGATAGATCGGATGAGAATTTTATATTTATATTTATATATATATATATATATATATATATATATATATATATATATATATATATATATATATANACACAGTCCTCTGCAGATGTATAAAACTGTTTCAGGCATATAAATAACATTATATATAAGTTCATGGTCGAAACTTTGTATTTTATACTTTTAACGTAATTAACGAATAGTGTGAAAGTGCTCACTAATCTCATACTATTGGCTATACTTATCTCTTCCCTGATGATTCATCTTTTTGTTTTCTTTGATTCTCAATTATGCTTTTTTTTCTTTTCCGCCTTTCCACCCACGAATATGGGCTGCGATCGATTACCGTCATAGCTGAACCTTCATTTTGCTATTAGTCTTTTATTTTCTTAAGTGGAGAAATTAAATTTAACGAAGTTAATTTACCAATAACACATTTTTATTTAGTTTGCTTTAGTATCCTGACCATTAAGGACATAGTTCTTATACTCAAGATCATGTAATTTTACTCACGGAAAATGTAACATAAGGAAAAAACATGAACAGAAACGCACTGTATCAACACAAAGCATATTGCAAAAAACTATCCCCCAATTGTACGTTAGGTAAGCATGCCCACAATACAGGTCATGCATTTCATTTCAGTGATATAACTATTCTGAACCAAGAACCAGTATATAAAAAAAGATTGGTAAAAGAGATGATCTACATAGTGAAAGAATAAAGAAACTTTGTAAATATGAAAACAGATGTAGAGCAGCTTAATTCTATGTATATCAATATAATCAATAGGTAATAATTTTTATACTAATTTTTATTATTATTATTTTGTTTTTTTGACTCTCTTCAATTGTTAACACATATTATTAATATCATATACGTCTGCGCATTATTATTAGTGTTGGATCTTTTCTGCATGTATAATCAATGTACGTTAATATGAAGTTGAGATTGCAATGTTGGTATTGGCAAATTATGAACTAGTACAGTATAGGTGGTAACAGTGACGATTGCCTGTAAACAAAACCAACATGGTGTTTGTAGTTAATAATCTTTGTATCATATGTTGTGTTAATGGAAAAGAATATGAGACGTAAGGAAAATTACAATACATTACAAGGTATGTAACAGCATTATAGATAATTGAGTACAATTGTAGTAGTTGACCATAAATCTTGTGATTCTTGTGATTCTTTTTAGCCCTGATGAGGAAATTATATAATTCCGAAACGTTGGCAAGTAAAATGTGATTTGATTGCAACAGATGACCTTACCTCAATAATCTCCTGTATACAGTGTATTTCAAGAGTCAAGAACAAACATGGCATGGCACTGTATTCGTTCATCGTACAGTAGTTGCGGTAAATTGGTACACTGTCCTCAACATGGTGATAGGCAGTTAGTAAATGTTCCCTTGACAATAAATTTTTTTTTTTTTATTTATTTATTGTCTAACTGGCTTAATGTTGTTACGGGGCTTATACACAGTGTAGTCAACCTTACTTCGCAATCGTTCATGAGGGTAATGGCAAGTACCTCGTGTTTTGTTGGAAAGACATTCCAAATTCTTTAAATTGAAATATATCACCAACATCGACTACCATATTGAATTCACTTGCACTTATAGCGTTATTCTGTTCTTTCTCCTTCTTGCGTGTGGAACGAATATTAGCTTGTGTCTTAATTTGTTGTGATATTAACTTCTTTTTATTGGTAAATATATTTTTTGGTATATTTCTTAAATTCGTAGAAGTTTGAATTTCGTGTTCGGTGTATATATTGCATCACCCGACAGCAATGGTCTAGAGGTAGTGTATTTGCTTCCACGATCCCATTGGCTGAGCGGTAGAGCGTGGGTTCAAACCCTGCTCGGCCGAATTCGGTGAGGTTTTCAGCTGAGTTTTCCCTCATCTACTCCAGACAAATGTCGGTTCGGTACCATAAGTTCCCTGGCAACCCAACATCTCGCCTTCCCAATTCACTCTCCCAAGTTCAACGGTTAGGCGGAAGAGCAGACCTCATGACCTGAACCTCGCCAGAAAGGCATAATAAAATTATTTTCGGTGAAGTTACATGACTTAGGGTGTAAACGTAGCAGAATCTCTCTATTTATAAAGTTTTTCTTCAATCAAAGCCTAGATGTGGACTGAGATCTAACGAAAGCTCTGACTTTCAAAGTATAAATGTTTCAAAAAACTTTTTTTCTTCTGCATATGTTTAATTGAAATAGAAATAAGAACTAGGTAATTTTTAAATACTGACTCATCTACACTGTTTCAGAAACATCAAGTTCGATAAAGATACATCAAAAGTAACAGATTTGCACTCCAACATCCAAACATTAGTAAGCGGTGTATTACACGATTAGACTCAATAAAAACGGAGTGAAAGGTTCTTCCAGGAGATAGATTGTGAGATACCAGATACGATGTTGTACTGGTACTGGAGATTGTCCAGCAAAATAATCTTGGTTTATCTTGTATTCTGAGGAGGAAGATAAAGCTATCGTATAACCAAAGTAGAGACAGATTGCCTATAAGGAAGAACGGATTGTTTTTCTACAGCTAGACCTCATTTCCCGGAAATCTTCCAAGTTTCCTTGTGCTGAATCTCAATATCAAGAGTTAAATGAGGATAAGTCAAATGCTGTAATATATAGGTGAACGTGTTGGTTGTAAGGAAGATAAGTGATGTGATAATACGATCTCTTATTTTCCCCATGAGTGTCATATGTGGTTTTTAGTCTGGAATGCGTCTGAGATTATTGTTGGAAAACGTATACGTCTTGTTTACTCCACAATAGGAGCCAGAAGTTCCCTTTTTTCTGCGACTTTTTTATATATGTGAGAAGATAAGGAGCACGTTGAACATAGTGAAAAACGTATTAAGTATCATCAACATTTTATCAATTTTTACACAACGAAAAAGAGTTGTCGGAAAATAATTCCATCATAAATATGTTTCTGTATCAAGCGACAGTACTCAATTTATATTCTTCTAGCGATATTCTTTAAACAATAAGTTCATATTAAAATTTTTGGAACATACGAATTGTTGGTCTCTCTTTTCTGCTATTGGAACGATTAGTGATGGTGAATATTCCATACGTAATGAATAAAATTATAATTCTTGAACTTAAGTTCAATCAACATTTTGTACACAATGCTCTTTTCTCGTCGCGTTCAAAACGTGGTATATTATTTACATGTAGTATTATCGGAAATTTAAATAATTTCTTTTCCTTTACATTTATAATAAAATAAAATTACAACATTTCGTTTGATACTACATGATTTACTTTGTTTGTGTACTTTTATTATTTATTTATTTATTATTCCTTTTATGTCTCTTGGCGAAGTTCAGTCCATAAGATCTGCTGTTCCATCTAACCGTTGGGCTTGGTACACGCAGTTGGGAAGGAGAGAGATTGGGGAACGCACGGTACTGAACGGACATTTTGCCTGGAGAAGGTTAGGGAAACCTCGCCTAGTTCGGTCGGGCAGTGTTTGACCGCACACTCTACCGCTCAGCTGGATCATGGGAGCTCAGACGCTACCATTGAACCATCACTGTCTGTCGTTTGGATATATTAATTTCCGTAATATATACATTTTTAGATATAATTGAACAAATATATTTATCATCGGTTGAAAGAGGATGATAAAGAATATAACCGAATATGGGGAAAATTCATTGTTAGGAGTTGAGTTTTATTTTACGAATGTTGATATATCAATTAGAACAGTAATATGGATGGTGTTGTAATATAAATAATTTTGTTTTGAATATTATTATACTCATTGGTGACACGCATACATGAAAGGCACAGAATTCCAGCACGCTAACAAATATGAAATCGAATAGTACGTAATACACTTTCTATGATGTTACACTTCATGACGCAGAGAGATAAGAGAAATGGGTTAATTAAACTTCTTTGTCAAATGTTGCAACGAAATCTTTCCGAATAAGGACAAGTGTTATCTTTAGAATGTAGAACACCTTATAACAATGACGCCCAGTTATAATCCTCCATTTATTTACGTAAAATACATAGGAGATGTATATTGCAGAAATCTTGAATTCGGAGTGACGATATAGTCTGTTTGTAAACTAGAATCAATTAATTATATAAATATACTTAAAAGATATACTCAAACATTATGGAATGTTTAGGGTGTACGCCTCTGTCGTCCCAGGATGAACTATAATTATTGATAAGAGAATATATATTTAAAAAAAGGTTTTTATCATAAATGAATAAGTGAATGAGATATTCCTTTCCAAAACATATATATTTGTAACATATTACTCCGAAACTTAATTTGCTGATTAGTATTCAGTTATGAATTTAAACTACTCTTCATTACTTGTTTACGGAATGGATTGAACAATTTCATAAAATCAATTGAAAATCCCCCTAGCGTTCATAAATTTGTTTAATATACGTTTATTTCAGAGATGAGTAATACTTTTATTACTCGCTATAAATCTAAAACCCTTTTTAAAATATTGCATGGATATTTATGAACGTACCATCGGAATATCGATAATACGTTGTATGTCCATCTCTCAGAGTTATCTTACTCGTAAAAAATGAGATTTATTATCTCCAAAACTCACACTAGCGGTTATATAAATATTGATTCACATCTTATTATCGATGTAAATAATCTAAAGTGATTGAAATATTTTTTTGATCAGTGTTCCACTTTACATAAATAATGAAAGACTTACTACCTTTTATGGACGAATAATTAATCATTAATATTGAGTTCTTATAATTAATAATAATAATTAATTAAATAATAATAAAATTATAATAATTTTAATTTATCACTTTCTCCCTAGAAAGGCCTTTGAGTTAAAGTATTGAATATTCTCTGCATCTCAATCAAATAAACTACGTGACGTCATTAGTCAAACAAGAGGGATTAACTAGAATAAGGACACAATTGAATTAAACTAGGAATATAGCATGTAAAAAGTGTGAACTTCCAAAGTCAGTCAAAATTTTCCAAGTTTAAGCGAGTCTTTTTTTAAATTAGGTTGAATGCAAGGAACGAAATCAATTCCGTTCTTTGCACGATTTAGAAATTGATGTCCTAAAAGGAGGGGGAAGTCTCGCCTAGAACAGTGGGAACAATAAAATAGAATGGACGTTGCCAAATCGATAGGCGATGTAAACGGAAACAGTAAAAGAAGAGATAAAATAAGGCGCAATAAATATAAAGCGACGGGCATTGGATGCTGCGTGAAAAGAGAAATCCGTCTCGCTCCCTATAAAAACTTTACTGCAGCCGCCGCTGAAATGCAAATGCGAGACTCCAGCCGCGGGCTTCCACGCCTTCCACGTCTCCTTTCGTCTCTGACGCTGTGCCCTTCCTCACCGTTAACATCCACCGCATCCATCTCCACTGCAACCGCTGACGTAAACACTTTTCGATACTTTACTTGTATGCATCATCATGAGTAGTGCACTCAAATTCACGGATCAAGGGCACAGGGGGACGCGGAGGGATTCTACTGTCACGACGCGGGGAAGACGTTGGAGCAATCGGAGTTTTCGAGTGACTCTGGGAAGTGGGGAACACGATATTTTTTTCATATTACGTATCTTGGATTAGAAGTAGGATTCAAACACATCAACTTATTTCAATATTTTATATGTTTGAGTAGCTGTTCATTTTTTGTCTTGGTTATATGATTAATTCCCTAAATTTGAGTTTATATTTTATAATTATCAGTATTTTCCTGAATTATCTGCCATACTATCCATGTAATTAAAAGAGTCGCACAAAATAAAAGCAAACGTTTATATAATCGAACACAATGTTGCTTTCATTTAAGGTAGTGCTAGCGGAGGTAGAGTTACGTCACTAAAATATTTTAAATTGGTCTAAATAATCAGAGTAACGTGTACTTATTGTGATTACAACGTGAAAAAACATACCTCACAGGACATTAAAATGAAATAATTGCTATGATAATTGATGTTGAAATACATTGCGTCTTATGGAGAAAACACGTCTTTACAAAATAAGACCAACTTTCAAATCAAGAAAGTGATGAAAGTTTACTTTTGATTTGTCGTAAATTTTCCTTCGTAGTATTTTTACATCACTTTTATCGATAAGTCACCGGAAATTTGAAAAAGTTATTTAACGTTTTGTTGAGGCGATGGATCAAAAAGAAACAATAGTGTTCGGCTGCCGTGTTTGTACATTTCGCTCTTACGTATTTCAAACGAGTCTAGCGAGTTCCTAAATACTATTTGTACTTTATTATTAACTGATAGATACAAATTAATTCATTTTTTCCTTCGTTATTATTCATATTATTGTGTTTCAAACAAGTAGAATAATAACAAAGAAATTAATTATACATCTGCGTGATATGACTCCCTTAGAACGCTGGTCCCACCTTAATTTAGCTTAACTAGTAGTAATAAATACTCTTGGGAATTGTGGAAAATTTTATGTTGATGCACGATGAAACAAACTCTCCTCAGTTCGAGTCCTTTGGAAAACGCTCCTTCGTGGAACCCTTGCCAAATATTCCGGTGCCTCGGGTCATATTTTTTCCCCCCGTTTCCGTGGAGACGGAGACCTGTTGCCCAATTCGAGTACAACGAACGAGGTCTGTCCTTAGAAGTCCGGATACACAGACTTCACCTTTTCCCCTTTTTCAATACCCGCTGCAGTCAACCTGTGGATGGCACGAATACGAAGAAGTTTTTTTTAATTTCTCTCCGATCTGAAACTCAATTATCCCAATTTTTGTAAATTGCAAGAATGTGTCTCGCAGATGTATCAATACAATATTATTTATTATTATAATATATATATATTATTTTAATTATTAACTTTTACCGACTTTTTGAAAAGAAAATACCGGTTTTATTCACAACGTTTCGACAACAGGTTTGAGACGTCGTCAGATCTTTCTCAGTAATATCATTTACATGGATACATGGCATTAGTTCTACAAACGAGTCAACATGTAGCAAACATTAGTAACATTACATTAATGAAATTGCACTACTCACCAACAGAAAAAAAATCGCAAACTGCATATAAAATTATCACTATTTTGATACATAAATACCTGGTAATACTTGTGTCCCCCCAAGTCTGTTCAAATTCCCTGTTGTAGTTTCTGTGTGTATCATTTCGGTCATGTAGCGTCGGGACCTGTCGAACATACTGATGTTTTCCCAAACCATTAAAAATGGTCCTCGTAAATAACACTATTATACTTCAATTCTTTCTTGGCGAGAAATATTTTAGGGGACGTATATTTTATATGTTCTCTAGCATACAGGAGTATATGTTATTGTACATATTTTCGTATCGACATATGTGGCATCCAAAGCAGAATTCCAAAATTGACAAAAAAATGAGAACTTATTTGTTCACAACATAATGTTGTCTTTTCAGAGACAAAGAATTGTAAATGCATAGTTCTCTTATTTCTTCTTGGGATACAGCAATTTCGTACTGTTCTTAAAAATTCGCTCCTTTTTCCAAAGCAATAGTGACGTCCATGTTATTGATGGTTTTTAATAGAGATGAATTTAAGCAATTAAGATACTCATACCGAAAAGTTTAAAGAGATCGAAGATTAGTCATTCAGTAAAGATAATTAAACCAAACATGAAAAATGACGATAAAAGCAAATTGACGGATGTAACTAGAGCTATTGATTTGAAAAAGGTAGTACGATACAGGATAGAAAAGAAAACGTACGTTGAAGTATTTTGTTTTAAGATTTCGCAGTTTAAGCGCGTAAGAGTAGTTAGATCTTATTAATGTTTCAGATCAATCTGCTAGCAAAGAGAGAGTAAAGGAAGTAAGAACAAGACATGTTAGCAAGGATGTCACAGTTCTACAAACTCCACGTAAATTAGAAATAAGATTAATTGGAATTAAGACAAGGAATTAAGTTCGTCTCCTAAATATCGAAGAATTGAAACTGGCAATGTAGAATGGAGTTTCCATTTAATTCTACAACAATTAACGTCCACTATATAATCGAATTAATTAAATAATTAAAGACTTACGACTTTTCATGGACGAATATTGAATATATTTTGTGATTAAATATTCACAGTGTATTCCTTTCGATATATGAGCTGTGTGTTTAGGAGTGACGTCCATATGTCGGAAGGAATACATCTTCAACTTTTAATCACAAAATGTATAGAATCCGTCTCTAATTATTTTTCCATCTAAAATTCAATATTTTTCAGTATTAAAAGTTATGTTTGTTACTTACGGAAGTTACTATTTAGTAATAAATGTATTTGGTACGTTACGTACATATTTTTTATTTCTCATTTTTACAAATTCCGGTTTTTTCAATTGATTTACTTTATCCTCGGGGCTTAAAGGGGAGAAGTCCACTTTCTGAGACTACTTTCTAATGGACTTGTCTTTCCTGAGCCATTTTATATTATTCTTGCTTCTCCTGATCTTAGCACGTTTTTTTTTACCCGAAAAATTATTGAAAAAGATAATTCATAACACCGAATGTCATAATTTTTTCTTTGTTTTGATAATTTATGTTCTTATTATCTTTCATTATTAATACAAAACTAGTAACATGAACTCTCAATGAATGTATTTTTTCGTCCTACTAATATTATTTACATTTTGAAATTACTAATAATGAATCCAGACATATTTAGTCAAGTTCATACTACGGCAGATTCTGAACTTCTTTGTAGCATCAAATTCGTCCAATATTTATTCGCTATTTAAGACGCAGGAGTGGGCACAGATGTAGGTGTGCAACTCATTGAGCCATTCTGTCAAAGTTGACATTTCTCCACACGCGTTGCAGAGCTTAACAAAGCGCGGTCAAAGAGTGTGTGTCCGTTCAACCTACCATGTTCCGCTGTGAAGTGTAGGTGGGTCACGCAGACTCCTCACAAGTGCCTGCGTAGTAAGATCCGATCCCATTAACAAAAAAGAAGAACTGGTATTTGTTCTAATATAAAAACTATTCATTAATGAATATTTAAATTCGTTAATATTTTCTTTTATTATTGACTTTTTTTATGATTTACTGGCGAATCGTCCCGACTTTGCACGTGTGTTTTGTTGTGTTACTCGGTAACACTCCTTTATACTTAAGAATAGTCTAAAATGTTTGCACCTCTAGGCGGTGGTCAAATGCTCGATTCGTCCTCTCCCCTCGCAACACTTGGGAGACAGCAGTTTGCGGAGGCGGCTGCTTGTAAAACTAAAACATTCGTAAAATTCGTCCAAATTGTACGATTTAAAGACATTCTTCATCTTTCTTAAATCCACAGAACAATGAACACATTTAATTGGATTAGAATTAATTTTTTTCCCACTAGAATTACTCTCAAGTTCAAGTATTTTACACGTCTATATTGAAAACCCTTTTTTAAAAATTTAGGTTAACCTTTATTGATTGACATGTGCTGTCGGGGACAGTTTTGAAGAACACTCGAATATTTCTACACATTGTTGTCACCTGTCTGTCACCGTTTAGGCAGCGCATGCAAAAATCTCTGCGAAAACGGATTTTTTCTGACTTGATTCACTAATATTGTGATTGCCTATTATTTAGTCTTCTTAACGCAACAAAAATTTTCATGAGAATATATCTAAGAAGAAGAAAAAAAGATCGCGTAACCAGGAATTTGTACGTTTTGCACATTTTTCCTTACTTTCTCTGTGACTCACACGAATCGATTGCTAGCATTTTCAGCCTCGTCTGGCCATTTGAACCATGAAAGTTAAAAGTACATATAAATGCATATTTTTGAAGGTTCATATTTGCATTGACAATCTTAATTCCCAATTAAGCAAATTGTGTTACGCATTCCGAATCTTAGGTAACGCAGTTAGTCCACGTATTTCCCGTTGCGTATATTTTGCAAACGTTTACTCCCATTTACGTTACGGCATTACCTTCTGGGGTAATTCCGGTCAGAGTATTCAAACTTTCAGAATTCAGAAGAGGATAGTTCGGATAATTTGTAAATCTCACCCCCGAAACTCTTGTAAACCTTTATTCAAGGAATTAAATATCTTAACACTTCCCTGCATTTATATTTATGAAACGGTCGTGTTTGTTAAGACCGAATTACTGAAGTGCCACCCTTGCTTTATACGAAACAGTCTCGTTCACGAACACTATACACGCAATAGTAGTAATATTCATCGCCCTAGAGTGTCAACCACTCTTTGCCAAAAGGGACCATACCATTCGGGAATCGTTCTATATAATTCCCTGCCCAAGAATATAAAAGATATTATGAAATTGAATATCTTCAAATCCGCGGTTAAAAACTACCTCCTGCACCAGTGCTTCTACACTGTAAAAGAATTTATTGATTTTAACAAAAGTTAAATTCGTCTTGTGCTTTATCACGCCATTGCTGTAGTACTTTTTAAACAACTTATAACAATTTCAAAAACTATTTTCTTGCATGATTGTGTTGTCTTATGGCTCATATTAATTTAGTTTTATGTGTACTCAACATTGGCACGTTTGTGTACATAAATTCTGTAGCCCCATCCTGGCCCGGGTTTTTCTCCGGTTTTCCTTCGGGTAGAGGCGGATTTATCATACAGGTTCTCTAGGCTTTGTCTAGGGGCGGGTCTATTGTAACAATAAATCGTGAATTTAGTGTTATTTCAATTTTTAAGCACTATACTCAGAATAATCTATAGTTCGATAATAACTTACATGTAATTTTTTGCTTAAAATTACAAACATATTGACATTCTATTAGTATTATAACTCGCAGTTAACTTTTTATCTTATCTAAGAATTTTTGCTGAATTTTTTGAATCCGCCTCTGCCTTAGGGCCCTTGATCGGAATTGATGGGATGGTCCCTTGCTTGCTTCCGGAGAGTAAATTAGTTTTTTTTCCCTCCACGTGGTCATACGCAGTTTGTACTGTTTTTTGACAATAAATTTATTTATTTATTTATTTATTTTATATGCATATAAATGCACAATTCGTAAGACTTTAGTTTGAAACTTAGAACTTTTACGTTAAATGACTATAATCAATCAACATTAACAAGTTTATTCAAGTAAGACCAATAT
Organism: Laupala kohalensis; assembly: GCA_002313205.1. Classification (NCBI taxonomy): domain Eukaryota; kingdom Metazoa; phylum Arthropoda; class Insecta; order Orthoptera; family Trigonidiidae; genus Laupala; species Laupala kohalensis. Next base: position 362,125 of record NNCF01127815.1, read on the forward strand.
ACATTTACACTTTCTTAGTAAGAAACAGATGCATATGTAACTTAATTTCTTGTAAGTGCATGAAATTTTAGTATATTTAATTGGATTTTTAGTGCATTTGTGTAATTTATGTGCATATTTTGAACTTCTTTAGTGAACATTTTCCCATTTTTGTTTTCATACATATCGATTCGACCTCTATTGATAACATACAACTCATTTAAACTGAAAATGGTGGTGAACCGTGAATTGAACCTGGGAATTCTTGCACCGATAGCAGGGACATTGACCATTGCACCACCTATTCGCCTTGCATAATTGCACACTTCTTCCCGGCCTCATACTCCAGAATACTACAGTGCTCACAGTCAGTGGCGGATCTATGATCCATCCCCCCCATTGGACCTGAACTCAACACATAAAATTGAAATTGGAGTTACTAGATTAATAATTGTTATTAGTTATAATTGTTATTAATGATACAAAATTAATAAAATGAATAGTACAAGATTAATAAAATGAATAGTACAATATTAATAAAATGAATAGTATAATATTAATACAATGAATAATGCCAAGTTAATAAATTCAATTGTTAATTATTTATTTGATTTATAAAATTTATGTTGTAAAACCAAAAATTAAACAAAAATGCTCCCCGGTTAGCCCCTCCCCCTTTGAATACGGTCTAGATTCGCCACTGCTCACAGCGACGAAAGAAAAGTAATGATTGAGGAACCTCAAGACCACAACCAGTCAAGGAGCCAATGTCAGTATTGCGAGATTACCGACTTGCTGTAGACACTTGGGCGTTTTTACTCGTGTTAGCAGAATCTTGGCGAGTTAAGGTTGGGATGCTGCCTTCCACATCAGATGATTCGTAGAACCAGCAGTATTTGATATGCGAACTATGACGGACCTCTAACCTTTGGCGCGCCGGACACTACACTAGACCAACCCCGCAGAAGACATATGACAACACCGAGTTTTCTCTCCATTAATTACATCCCGTTACTTTTCTTTCACCGCAAAGACTATTGTGACACATTCCTCTAGATTCTTTCTGTTTAAATTATTTCTTAATTTTTGTTAAATCCCTGAGTGACCTGATGACGTCGACAGTGCTTTATGACAGAAATAATAGAAATGCTAGCAACATGAGCACTATCTACGAACATGAAAACACCACTTTATTATATATCATCCATTTACGTACCACCTTCCCCAGAACAATCCTCTTCATATAAAAACAATGATTATTTTCAGAACGTAATTCCAACAATATTTAAACAAATCATTCTCCTATCGTGAGTTATTATGAAACAACCACTGTATGAATTCTGAAGATTTATGGAATATCTCACGTAAGTGGTATCTCGGCGACCATCCGTTGATTAATCTGAAGAAGAGATTCTTTGCTAAGTTGAAATTGCCATATCCATCTATTCCAAAGAATTCTGACAGTAATTGTGAATCGCTATCTCCTTTCAAATAGCTGTGAAGGAACCAATTTCGAAGAGTGTGCGTCAAACAGATCTGGAGAAAGAATTTAAAGAATCGTGTATCTTTCTCATAGTAATTTCTATTTTCATCCCATTTAGGATCGTGAACAATAACATCTACCTTTAGTTATGTTTCCCATTAAGTGCCATCGTGCGTGATTTATATGTGAGAGAAACCCCGAGCATGATTTGAACCCACGCTCCATCGCTCAGCGGGGTCGTAAAAGCGAAGAAGCTATCACTAAACCGCCGCAGACGGTGTCATATTATTTCTTGTATTGTAACATTCTCCTTGGGAATGTTTAAACTATACATGAAGGCTAGGAAAGTAGTGTTACTTGGTTAAAGAGAAAAATTCGAGACAAGGAATATTTTCTTTACTTCTTCCGTCCGGTTCGTGTCCTCGAAACGAATAAAACGCTTCGCATTACGTAGGTTGTGGATAAAACATGAGAAGGAAAAAGTGATTTTGAGTCGTCGAAAACTTTTGATACTTGTCAAAATAAAAGCTGAAGTTCCGTGGTCAGATTTATGGATGGCAAAGTTTACGAAAGAAATCTCAATTCAAAAAGTACAATCAGAAAAGAAATAAAAACAGAAACAAAAAAACGGACTCATTTATCTCCCGACTCGCAAGGGAGTCTTTGAAACCTCTGTTCCGCTCTTGCCTTCCACGCGCTTCTTTTCCCAATGGTCGCCATTGTTCCCTTCCCACAACCACAAACGTGTTGGTGGAAAACATCGCTATCTTTGTGGACCACTGGACAGTGGTTTCCCAACATATGTCAACTCACCCCTAGCGCCCCGCATCCATGTCTCTCCATTGGTTATTACATCATTTACAATTCCACCATTATTGACAACATTCTTCACTGGAAGACAATTAAAAGAACCTCATTTTAGTTAACTCACTTTCTGTTAATTTATGGTAAAACATATTTCGAAGAGAGACGAGTTACCATTTTCGATTTGTAGCGGGTGAAACACAAAAGTTAGAACCAGAAAAAAAGGCTATCCTCTTTTTTCAGTATCCTTTCAGTACATCTAAAATTTGTAAAAAGTCTACTCCAGTTCTTTTCCACAGATTTTTGTAGGAATTATTTTTATTATTTCTCCATCACAAGTTCGTCGTCGTTTTCGTCGACCAAAGGGTTTGTGTTGAAGGACTTGGAGAACTGCAAGAAATACCACAAAAAAATGTTTCTGGAGGAGTAGCGATTTAAAATTCCTTTCAATGATTTATTTGTAAGAGAAACCTTATCCGGTCACCTAGTAGCGTACCTACAGCATATGAAGCCCGGGGAGGAAATATTTTTTTTAGAGAACACGTGTTATTTTTTAAACAAATAAATAAACTTTGTTGTGAAAAAAGCAGTTATAAACTGCGTATGACCACGTGGAGGACAATAAACTAATTTACTCTCCGGAAGCAAGCAATGGACCATCCCATCAATTCCGATCAAGGGACCTAAGGCAGAGGCGGATTTAACATTTCAATATACTCCTAAAGATAAAAAGAATAGTTTGACACGTGTTATAGCATTAACAAGTACCAACAAATATTGTATTTAATAAAACATAGAAAAGTCATTTCACAAGTACGTATTATTATCAAGCTATAAATCATTCGGAAAGTATTGTTGATAATTCGTAACTTAAATAACAGTAAATTCGCTAATAATTATGTAAATTGATGCCGTCTCTAGGCAAGTATCTAGCGAGTCTCTATAAAAAAAATCCGCCTCTACCCGAAGGAAAACCGGAGAAAAACCCGGACGAGGATTTCATTTACGCATCAAGGTGTTTGCAAGCTGATTTAAGTATTTCATAAAAATAATTTGAAACTGAATTAGGAGTTGTATTTAATAAGAAAACAGCTATTAGTTATTCTAGAGTTGTAATAAACATACAGTATGATTAAGGTCAATTTTTAGTTTGTGTATTATTTTTGGTGACCCATTTGGAGGTCTCTTTGCAGGATAAGATTCGGGGCGGACCACCTGCATTCACCACCAATTTTAGCGAGTTCATTTTTGGAACAATGTGTTTCGTTTTCTTATTTAATACATGAAGCTTTATCATACACGACATCACAAACACCTTACGGTGATCTATTTTTATTTTTAGTTGAATGTGGTAAGTTTCTGAGAGTTAAAGCGGTTCCAGACATTCGTCATTCGGCAAATCCTGAATGTGAAGCATCGCTCACCAGTGCTCGCCATTGCTCGGCTTCCTTTGATGTGTCTGATAGACCGACACGCTGCAGGTACGGCGAGTACCGATATTTGTGACGCGGCAGAGAGCAAGCAATTCACACATACTATTCGCTATTCGGCGAACGGTCGCTCTGGATTCACCGAATGACGAATGTATGGACCCGCCTTTGTCCCTATCCATGTGTGTGTGTGGAATATTGGGTAGATGAGGAATGGAGGATACTCGACCGACGTAAGCTTGGAGTAAGAGATGGAAACCCTCGTTGAGAGTCTCTCCATTCCGACAGAGCCCGGAATCGAACTCGCGAACTCCAGCTCTAAATCAGACAGGAAACGAAAACTCTATTAGTTTCTATATGCAAATCAGCTCAATTTCAATCGTGTATTGCGTACTTCATCGCTGGTTGTTTCGAACCCCATCCTCCGTTTGACCGCATATCTCGTCAGTGCTTCCATTCCATTCCGGAGGGCGTTTTCGCTGCGGGGGTAGATAGCGGGGGGGCGCATAGCGGTTCACGGATCGTCGCAGAAGCGGAGAACAGACCTCAATCGAGGGAGAATCGCCAACCGTCACAACTTCTGATCAAGTAATGTCTCATAACAGCTATATTTACTACGCACAAATTCTCATAGCCACTTTGGCGCCTGCTGTCACTTGATCCTCGCCTCTTATTGGTGGAGTAGGGAGAAAGGGAAGGAGACGCGACACAATCAGGTGACCAACCACAGCTAATCGAAAGCGGACCCGCCTCCACTCTCGCTAGCGACGGGTATCGCCTTTACAGCGCCACGGATGTGCAGCGTAGTGTTAAATTGAAGAGAAACATAGTATGAGATCCTTGTTTTGCGACAGCAACGCACACGAAGAGGCTGACTGTCGGTCACAGAAAAATATATTTTTTTAAGTTGATTGAAAGCGGATTGATGAATATTTGAGATAATACCACATTAATGGAGACAGAGAAGAAATATGTTAATAAGTTAGGAGGGGGATACGACAAACATTATGGCAGCAATCAAACTTCGCATAAAAGTTCAAAAGAACAATTTGAGATGGAAGATAAGGATCGCAGAGATAGTAGATGAGCGCACGTCTCCTCGTGACGGGACGGTGACGGGCGATACAATAAAGCTGCAAAGTTGTGCTTAGATGCAAATCAACTTTATTGTCAAAAAAAGCAGTTACAAACAGCATATGACTACGTGGAGGACAAATAAGTAATTTACTCTCCGGAAGCAACCAAGGGACCATCCCATCAATTCCGATCAAGGGACCTAAGGCAGAGGCGGATTTAACATTTCAACATACTCCTAACGATGAAAATAGTTCGGCACGTGTTATAGTATTAACCTAATACCAACAAATATTATATTTACTCAAACAAAGTAATTTCACAAGTACATATTATTATCAAACTATAAATCATTCGGAAAGTATTGTTGATAAATCGAAACACTAGATTCGCGAATATTTATTTCAATGGATGCGACCCCTAGGCAAGGGCCTAGTGAGTCTTTGTAAAAAATCCGCCTCTACCCAAAGGAATACCGGAGAAAAGCCCGGGCCAGGATGGGGTTATAGCATTAATGTACACAACTGTGCCAAGGTTGAGTGCATATACAACTAAATTTATATGAATAATAAGACACAATACAAGCATGCGGGATAATAGTTTTGAAATTTTAATCAGATATTTTAAAAGTACTAAAAGTATTTTGAAAGTAAATTGTTATCAGATATAAAGAAAAGTGGATAGAATGACAAAGAACGTCGTAATGCACATTCTATGGAGATGAAGAGATTTTGTTCAAAAGGAAAAAAAGAAAAAAATTTGATTGTAAGCGCAATGAAAAATTGCTCGTAGGATATGAGAAATTCCGCGTTAATTTTTTCCCCTGCCGGTTATCTCTTGATTAAGGTCTCTAAACCGGAGCAGCGCGTTGGGGATCCCCAGAGGGATGAAGGCAAGGCGCTAAACCCCAGTGCGAGGGCGGAATGGAACTCAACTCACTGCTTCGACGGTCCAGAGAGACAGATCTAGCGGAGCGTGGGCGAGTGACGTTGTGGCAGGCACTGGGGACCGGGGATTGTGCTTGAAGGTTCAGAGCTTGGTTTCACTTTAATCAAATTCATCACTCACTGTTCAGAAGTGGGGTTGGACGGGTTTTTTCACAACTCTCTAGATTTGGTTTATAAACGATTGCGTTAATTCAAAAACTTTCTGTCCCGGGTTTTTTCTTAGCTTTTCCTTTGGGTATATGCGGATATTATATTCAGGCTCTCTACGTCCTTGCTTACGGGCGGTCTATTGTAATAATTAATCTCAAATTTACAAATATTTTAATAGTCACGATATTAAACTATAAATTTCGAATAATCTATAGTCAGATAATATTACGTACTTGCGAACTACTTTTTGTGTTTTATTAAATACATATGTGTTGGTCTTATGTTAATATTATAATACGTAGCTAATTTTGTACTCATATCTTTTCAACCCGTCTCTGCCTAGGGCCCTTGATCGGAATTGATGGGATGGTCTCTTACTTGCTTCCGGAGAGTAAATTAGTCTATTGACCTCCACGTGGTCGTACGCAGTTCGTAACTGCTTTTTTGACAATAAATTTATAAATACATTTTTATCCGGGACTTGGTCTCATACGCTTTACAAGCTTCATTTTGTACGTACATTTTACAAGATTCACATTGTTTGAAATGCAATTTAGAACAAAACATATATACTTATTTTATTTACAACTTTAATTTTTGCATACGTTAATAAGCAAATGTTCCAGAAAATTTGACGTTCCATTCCTGCGTAACAGACGAATCATATCATACATATGAAGTATAGAACTTAAAGAATGTGTTGTCGGTTTCCTATCGTTCCATCTTATACCTTTTTCTTTTCTAGATAACATAATTTTTTTAAATTAATCAATAAAATAAGCTACTTGACTCATTTATTTTAGACGTTATTTGACTACTTGAGTCCTAACAAATTACAGCTCTCATTATGTTATTATCATGCTCTATTCTGTTCTGATGTCATGTTTACATTGTTAACGCTGAATATGAAACCGAGTGAAACTTGCCTACAAGTAGAATATGGAGGAAAGTAGTATCTCCCATATTATTCAGGTCAAGAAAGAAGTCTTGCTAAATAGATGTAAATGTTTTTATTGTCATTTAGAATGTTAGTTACATTCAATTCTCCCGAACTAAATCGCACGGGTTTAGATTGTATTAAAAAATTCTAAACTAGAAAGTGAGGTATTAAATAAGTAAGCTTTAATTTAACGTTTTATATATTGCACATAATAATAATAAATACATCGTCAAAAAAAGTTACAAACTGCATATGAACACGTGGAGGACTATAAAGTAATTTACTCTCCGGAAGCAAGCAAGGGACCATCCCATCAATTCCGATCAAGGGCCCTATGGCAGAGGAGGATTAAAAAATTCATCAAAAGTTCCTGGATAAGATAAAAAGATAGCTGCGAGTTACAATACTAATAGAATATCAACATGTTTGTAATTTAACACAAAAAATTATTTTACATGTACGAATTATTATCGAACTATAGATTATTCTGAGAATAGTGTTTAAAAATAATAAGAATTGAAATAACACTAAATTCGCGATTTAGTGTTACAATAAACACTCCCCTAGACAAAGTTCAGAGAACCTGTATAAGAATATATATTCAGCAATACCGACGGTCTGCCAAAACCAAGCTATTTGGACTATCGCAATTATTGTGAGGAAAGTTACAGATGATGTGAAGCCGTCCAAATTGGAAATACGGAAGTTCCCATTTAATACGTGCTGGTGAAATTCTCGAATAGAGAACCTTGCAATTCCCCTTTGGCTGCAGGAGACACAGAAATTCGTGAATATTACTACAGGTTCGTCGTATGTGTTACATATCATCTTTTAAGATAATATGCACATACTACAAAATTCATTGTGCTACCAACGTTAATTATAATATGACTATGCAACTTAAGTATTTTATTTTGTTTTACAGAGCTCATGCCAAGTTACTTTCATTTCTTTTTCTGAAAGTGTCGTACAGTAGGGTACAAAGAAGAACTGCAACTCAGGAACAGAAAACATGACAAATAATCTACGAAATAGCTTACTATGGCGCAAAATAAAGCATAAAAGCGTAAAATAAAATGAAGGAAACAGAAAACGGACATTGGGAAATACTCCTTTGTGAATAGAACCATTGTAGACTGGAATAACGTACCTGCAGCAACACTTTCTAAATTACCAAAAAGAGTAAAATGTTTCCGCAACCGTCTTCTTGCTTCGTTGAAATAGGATCATATGTGATGTGCAGTGATGTGTAGTGAGGTCATTGGGGTCCAAGGATATAGAAAATGCTCAGAGTGAAAGTAGTGAAGTGTACATGATTGCTCTCAGCACCTGTTTGGTTTTATTTTTATAGTTATTAATTTCTTTTATTTATGTTATAGCAATTACTTTTACGCTAAGGGTATAGGAGGAGTAATGACATATGTGTCTATATTGACCGTGTTGGTACGAATGGGTGTGTTTCTGTAACTGTTTGTAAGCGAAAATGTAGTATGTGAATATACGCACTGTAACATCACACCTCAAACCCTGATGTGTTGTGATTATTTCTTTGGTAGAAGCGGGATCCACATACATACCAAAATCCCTATGGTAGTTTTTGTCGCTTCCACCAGCTCGGTTTCCCGAGCAACCAAACTCACGTGTAATAATAATAAATAATTATTTATTACAAATTACATGAAATCTGAATTGTTTACAGACTCAAACTCCCAAAATCATTAATACATCTAATAATCTGTTATTAGACAAACAATGCTGTCAGAGAGCATTGTTTATACTTTGTAAAATATAGTTGAAGACAACTAAATTTTAAAAAACCCTCAGGTTATCTGTTCCTTCGAAAACATAACTTGTTTTCCCCCAACAACTAACTGATACTAGTTACGACCCTCGCACCTTGTAATGAGTTCATTAAGTCTACCGGAGCAGCCTGCTCTCCACGACCTAAACTTAGTACAGTCACTTGCCCGTGCTGACGGATCACTACGTTCCTTTGTAAAGAATCCCCGAGGAGATTCACGCCTCTCAATAGATACTGTACCAGACGTCACGTGATCAGCGAATAACCACGCTTTCGCCACCACCGTGCAGGCACTTCTGTTGTGTCCCCTTTTCGCTTCTAGGAATGCAGAGGACGCGCCGTAGAGGACGAATCGCTATGCGCGTCACCCCGGCGCTTCGTAAACACCTTTTTTGTTCTTCTTTCATTTCTTCGTGGAATTAGTCTTTAATTTAGGAACACCTGAACCCCCTTGAGACAACGTCGCCGACTGCATTCTTCGAATACACTGGTGCATACTTTCCTTAAGATGAAAAGTGTTTATTCGAACAATACCTTCACACGGAAAACTCGTCGCACGTCCGTCTTAGGGTGGACCGGCCACTTATTGTCATATTCTTAACAGCATCCTGCTTGGAAAATACAAAGAGCTATTAATATTTCGCAAGTTGCTGGCGTGTCCTGGCGCCGACGTTACACGCACATATGAGACTCATGTAGATAATTAATTTCTTAAATCTAATTTCTTTCTCGTTGTAACCATGTGTAATAATTTTCTAAGCATTTTATTCCGTTTGTGGGTGTATTTTATAGATATTTGTATAGTTATTGTTGATTTGTTTTTTAACTTCGTATGTATTCTTTTCTATCTGCCACTGAGTGTTGCTCACTAGCAGACTAATAAATTATTATTATTATTATTATTCACATTCTTCACAACTAATCGATCTTATGTGTTGGTAAAATATTTTCATCTGCTCCGGGTCACATCCAGCTTCCTAAGGGGCAGATTTAGAAATGAGAGTGCCTTATAACACTTTTCGCAAAATATATGCACTTCCGAACAGTGCAATGTCTCGAGTGTCACAATCTCTACTGACTCCAGGAAGCTGAGTCAGCCATTTGACAAAATCCCTGGGTATCGCGACAAGGGCACCAATTATAATTGGGATCACAGAAGTCTTCACATTCCACATGCGAGCGATTTCAATCTCTAAGTCTTTATATTTCACTGTTTTCTCCGCAGCTTTCGAGTTGATGTTTCCCTCACTTGGCGCTGATACATCAATTAAAAGGCAATGCTTCCTCTCGAAGTCACGAATAACTATATCTGGTCTATTAGCTGCAATTGTGCGATCGGTGTGAATCTGTTGGTCGTACAATATAGTGACTTTTCCCACACTCGTCACTGGTTTCGGTAAGTGGTCATACCATTTTGTGTTCAGATCTGGAATTTCCCTTGCTTTACAAAAATGCCAGTGGAGATACGAACACACCCTATTGTGTCTCATAAGGTACTCATGCTTTGCCAAGGTAGGGCAGCCTGCCACAATATGATAAATGGTTTCTGGGTAGACACAACATAGTCTGCATCAGTCATCCTCAATTGTTCTTAGGACAGTTTTCTCAAAATGGCGCGTTCTTAAGGCCTAATCTTGCGCAGCTACAATAAGAGCTTCCGTCTCCAACTTCATTTTTCCTCTCTTCAACCACATATGGGTCTGCTCATTGCTGGCATTATTATTATTATTATTAACTTTAAGTAATATTTTATTAGTTTTACAGAGCGTGTTAAAATTGCAGATAGGTTCTTCTTCATTTTTTTAAAATAAAATAACCTCATGTTCTGCCAAGATGTTAGAGGTCTTGCGAAACAAATAGGCCATCTTGAATACTTTTGATATGATTGGCAGTGTCCGTGTTTAGGGTGGGGGACGTGAAGGGACATATTTTAAGGAAATATATAAAATTCACTTCCATCTAAAACGGAATTATTTAAAAAAATACGCCATCCTTGATGTGGTAATCACCAATCATATTTCCATTGATTTATTTCATTAATTAAATCATACTTAGCGGAAATATGCAGAGAATGTCATGTTAAGGAAAATTACCAATATATTTTGCCCCCCCCCCCCNCTATAGATGCCACATCATTGGCAGCTCCAATGAAAAGAGTTTTAAATGTGTTCTTTTTTATAATATATCTTGTAATTGCTCAATACCATTTGCATCAAAAAAGTGTGAAAACATTTTCATGGAGAAATTAAGTTTCATGAATGTTAATGGGTTAGTTGTATGGACATTTCAACGGTCAACATTTTCCTTTGATAACACTTTAATTGGCTACGCATCGTATCCTCATCTTTCCGATGTGTATCACTCAAATATATCGCCTAGGAAATGCTTCTGAGAAGTCGAATACTTATCAACAGTGTTGCTGCAATGTTACTGTCGTAGTTCCTATTTGATTAAAAAATAAATTAAAGAAAAATTTTAATTTCTTCCTTTTTATTACGTTCACCATACGTCAAACTAAAAATGACTTGACGTAAATCAGCACATCTTATCCTAGAAGCTGTAACTTTCAGTTGAAAATTTCTATCATATTGCCACCAGATATTCAAAAAACAGTTCAAAAAGTCTCGACACGAAAAATTCGTTGCATCGGAGTGTGAATCCCAGTTACGGAAATATATTGAACAATTGTTCACTTTTTGCGCAAATTACAAAAACAAAACACGATAGAAAATAAAACATATAAATCCACGAAATCTTTATCCGTGACATTTTTTACGGTAAATCATGTCAAGGTAAATATTTTATACTTCACTTCTCAACGTCCCCGTTCTGAAATTCCTTTTCGTATTACGCATTGTCCGACACAGTTTTGGAACTCACAATTGGATGGATGAGTAAAATAAATAGATAAAATACATAATCCAAACAACGTTACGCCGGCGTGGTATCAAAATGATGCAAACAGAACAGACAAATATTGGACGGTGAGTTTATTGCAAACAGCGCAAAGCATTCCAAAGCAGGAACTCACACAAACGAACCAATGAGGAGAACGCGTGAATGATCAATGGGCGGATAGAATGGTATCGCGTGCTCCTCGCTACATTCTGTCGGGGGTTGGGAGCACGTGACGGTTATCGGACAACGACCCGCGAGGTGCTCCCATATCTCACGGCTGCACCCTACACTCTCAGGGTCGCAGCGGCCCTGAACCTGCCCTTATCGTCCCGCCTTTCAATTGAGGTTTGGAGGTACACCGCTTATCGGTGTTTGAAGAAGCAGCCGTCTAGGTGACGCCGACTACACTTCCAGACAGGGAGGGGGGATAGTGCCGGAAGCTGCCGCTGCGTGGCGCGTCGAATTTCGATGGTGGCAGCGGTGACGCTTTTGATCGACGTTTTGACAACAAAATATGCTCTCGAAATGGAAGGTGGAACGTTTTCTGAATTTAATGTTTTTGATGAGGGAAGGGCGCCTTCTACCTCTGGTGACGCTGTCTGATCTAAGTAGAATTCGCGATGGTTGTTTTCTCGGGATTCCCCCGTTTCCCGTGGCTATTATTCCACCACAACATTCACTCATCATCATCATCCCTCATGTCATTCATTTATCACCCGCCTCGGGGAGGTGCGTCAGGAAGGGCATCCGGCACCCTCGTAATTCCTGTGCCATATCACAAAGAGGCGTTACATCATCCTCATCCCCGACCTCTACAGACAAGGGAAAGGGAGTTAAGGCTCACACAATCTCTTTGATGAGGGAGATGATGCCACAGACTAATAAATACGAACAAAAGGAAGAACATAATGTTTTTAATGTTTTTTTTTAAGTTTGCATAGATTAGATGTAAATTTTTCAACAGCCTCCAGTAGTAGACTCTTGTTGCGAAAAGGGTATTGTTGAACGTAAAATGTTTGACTTCTGGTATACAATTGCGAATACAAAATAGATATATTTATTTAGTCGATTGTCTATATCGTAAATTGATTTAATTAAATTAATATTTCTCATCACTCTGTGTCGGATTACGGAAGTCTGTGGCGTTAGGCATTTTCTAATTTAAGGGGACTTTCCCCCACGAAGTTGAGCTGTCATCCTTGATTTTAAAAGAGCACCTCTCAAAATATAGCAGCGATAATTTTTTTTTAATTGTTCATTTTTTGTTCACATCACATTCGTTCATCGCTACATTACTCAAAAATGTTTCTTTCTTTTAAATCGTGTACTCATCAATTATCTCGACCATGTTTAATTAATGGAGGAAACTCGATTCAATTGACATTGAACTCAATATAATCAATGTATTCTTATTCAATTGATTTATAAAGGGGTTAGAAATTGTGTTTTTCATATTCATATAATTTAAAGTATTTGTGTGTTCCTTTGGAATCGGGGTCCCAGTCCAGTGCCTAGTTGTACCTATTGGATAATCCGACACTGACGTCTATAACTAAGCCATACAGAACCATACTCTTCCATTTTACACCTTCATCATAGAGAGCAGCAGTTCACCACCACCATGTTTGAAATAATAATAATAATAATAATAAATTTATTGTCAACAAACAGTACAAACTGCGTATGAGCACGTGGAGGACAATAAACTAACTTACTCTCCGGAAGCAAGCAAGGGACCATCCCATCAATTCCGATCAAGGGCCCTAAGGCAGAGGCGGATTCAAAAATTTCAGCAAAAATTCCTAAATAAGATGAAAAGTTAGCTACGAGTTATAATTCTAGTAGAATGTCAATATGTTTGTAAATTAACGCAAAAAATTAACATGTACAAATTATTATCGAACTATAGATTATTCTGAGTAGTATAATTGAAGTTTGAATATCCATTTCAAAATACCGGTATCATTGAGAAATGTTGACATATATTCAAGTATTGCCTTACACCGAATGAACTGAATTACCGCCTAGTCCAGAGAGTTTTGAAGGGAACACTTCGGCCGGAAGAGTACTCTGAACAACGCCGTATTCTTCTCTGTGCATACCGACGCTTACGTAATATTCGGGAATATTTACTTTTGTTCTGAACTCTCAATAAGCATGTTTAACGGTTAATATTGACAATAGATGACTTCATGTCCAGAAAAGTTTAAGAAAACTAACGATTGTTCTTGAACAAGACTGTCAATTACTGGAAAGAAAATTTATTTAAAATGAAGTCATTTCTAAAAATATGTGGTTTTGCCACAACATTCTCTTTATTGAACCAAGAGAAATAGTCCAGTTACGTAGTAGAGGATATCGGGAAAAACTAGGGTAGAGCAAGTTGTTGAATGTGTTGCAAGAGTCTATACCTTAACAAATTTCCAACGATTGTCAACAAAATTTTGTGCCTTCATCTTAAAAAATCCAGGTTTACTTTCGGACCTTTTTTAGTTCTTGCCAAATTATACACCTGGAGAAAACCGTTTCCCGATACTTTCTCAAAGTGCTTTAAATTTTCTAAAACGTAAACTCTTTTAGATTTCTCTTTCTTTCTTCATAGTTTTTGAGATACAGTTCTCCAAAATTCGAGAAAATTTGCGAAAAAAAAATTGAACTTCTTACCAGTTATTACCGAGAAGCATCTAAATGAAGAGTTCCGCACTAAAATATATTTTATAAGTTTCAAACTACACCAAAATTTACTTCAATATATTAACAAAATTGTTTCGCTATGTCAAGTAGATATTAAAATATAACGTTTTAAATAATAATATGTGACAGTCGAATAAACATCATTATACTCATATTGATTAGAGTGGCAATATTAATGCGATTGAAAATTAATTCCATACAAATTCATAGTTTTCATTACGCAGTAAAACAATAATAACATCATTTATAAATGATAATGTACACTTATTCGAGGGCAATTGAAAAATAAATTGCCACTCTAACTGGTAAGAAGTTCAGTTTTTTTTCGCAAATTTTCTCGAATTTTGGAGAACTGTAACTCAAAAACTATGAAGAAAGAAAGAGAAATCTAAAAGAGTTTACGTTTTAGAAAATTGGTTTTCTCCAAACATTTTTTCTACAATTTGACAAGAACTGAAACTTACATTTGCTATTAATACCTCACCAAATACTCACCCCTTCCCATCCTACCGAAGCTAGTGACTGATATATACAATGATACTTCACATTCTATACATCTATATATCTCGTAAAATATTTCTGGAGCAAACAAATGATTCAAGGTTAAGTGCTGAAGCAAAAGTAGATAAGAGAAGAACATTTCCCTGAGAAGTACACAGAGGAGGAAAAAGTCCTTTGAAAATGGAGATAATTCTCCTCTCTTCTCCGTTTTATCTTTCTTGATAAAGTGGACAACTTTAAAAAAAGGAAACTATGTTTGAAATGAAACATTGTTTATCTATAATTTGTATGAGAAGTACTGCAACTGTTTGAGAAGTATTGATTCTCTTCATATACGTCTCTTCTTTCCATCTGCGCGACCTCTTCTTCGACATTCCTCGTTCCTCGTTTCAACAAATCTAACAAATAAAAAAAGAGAATATATATATATTTATAAGTACACTTGTAGCAGCAGCTACATCGCATAACATTTCAATAACAGTCAAGGCCAGCCTCCAAAAATTCTTCCATACAGGAGAACTAGACTATTGTTTAAATTACTTAGCAACTAGAAGTTGTTTATTGAAGGAATTTAATTCATTCTGTCTTGAATGGCCGTACGAGCAACATCGCTCCTGTAACCGGTCCGCTATTCGCGAGTAAAATTGCATTATTAGAAACTCTGTTAACTTGACGCCACCAGAAAATAATTATAAACATCGTGATCGTACAAAACTTCAATTATGACTATACTTTGTCCGGTGTACAGTTGTATTTAATAAATGTTATGTTTGATTTGTTGGATTCACGTTCTTATAATTTCTTGAAGTAGATAGTTAATTTCATAGTTTTGTGGGGGTTCATCGAGAACACGCGTGACATTCTAAAGTTCTAATTAGTAATAATTGTCAAAGATGGAATTCTCCCCTACACACTAACTTAGTTTCTGTTACTGCCTTCGAGAACTTTTATTACATTCTCGTAATAATCCTCAACATAAATTCCCAATTATGTCTTTCAACGTCGTTCATAAACGTTGGTTATTCAGAAGTGACCTTTATATATTTCATGTTTTTTTTCTGAAAGTGTTTGCTTTTGGAACAATGACTGATAACGATATGACGAACGGGGAAAATGTTTTCTCGAATAAAAATTGACAAAAACTGAAACCGACGGTAACCGAAGACAAAGAAAACTCCCCCAGGGGACTTACATTTAGTAAGTAAGTGTTTGGCAAACACGGGGCCCCGAGCTGAGTCTGGCATTACTTCCACTTACTTGTGCGAGGCTCCTTCCTTTCTCTTTCCTGACGTCCCTTGGTCACCTCTTGATCTCTTCGATCCCGACGCTATTAGGGCTAAGGTATGTTTCATTCTCCTCATTTTTGTCCCCCACTCATTTTTTGTCCTCAATGTTTTGAGATATGTTTTGGTATGTTGTAATTCAGGAGGGTTTTTAGTGGGTACGGTTGAGTCATTCGGCGAGTCCCACACGCGGGGAGAGTCATGTTGGCTCTCCTTAGTGCGTAACAGCATTTTCCCTACCTGTACAGAATTTTAGGGCTCTAATGACTTAGATGTCGACGAGCCGTAAAGCCCCCACCCAAAAAAATAAATAAATAAAAACAACGAAAACTGATGTATTACTTTATCAATGTGAGTTTATCATATCCGTATTTATTATATTGTTGGTATAGTCGAGTAGTCGTAACGTTCGGTGATATACGTTGTGTGCACCGACACTGCCAGAAACGTCGAGCGCGCGATGGCGAGGTGAGTCCATTGAGTTAGCAAACACGCCGCACACAAAACCCAGTGTTCTCTTTTAGGACGAGCGCCGCTCACGCCCTGGTTGGGCTTCAAACAGAAGGCCTTGTGGTAGGCACCAGAACGCAGTGATAGAACGAACGGCGAGATTCGCTCTCTGAAACGCATGACCTACGAACTGCGCGACAGTGAACAATAGCCTCGGGGCGATGCACTTCAGAGTATTGATCTAGGTAGCTTCGTTCTCCGATTTTTATTCTTCGTATATGTGAATCAATGATTTCTCCCATTCAATACAGTGTTTTATCCCAAACTCTTTTTTTGTTATCCCTTACTACGTATGTTCGTATCCTATCAAATTATTATTATTATTATTATCGAACTATAGATTATTCTGAGTATAGTGATTACAAATCATAAGAATTGAAATAACACTAAATTCACGATGTATTGTTACAATAAACACGCCCCTAGACAAAGCCCAGAGAACGTGTATAAGAAATCCGCCTCTACCCGAAGGAAAACCGGAGAAAAACCAGGGCCATGATGGGGCTACAGAATTAATGTACACAACCGTGCCAAAGTTGAGTAAACATAAAACTAAATTATTATGAGTCATCAGACACAACACAATCATGCAAGAAAATTACAAGTAACAATATTAATCCGAACTAATATATAAATGCGTAATGTGAAAGTGTGTTTGCTACTGTACCATGATTAAACCACTGAACCGATCGTGATGGAATTTGGCAAGGAGGTTGTTCAGATGACCATTGTGAGCAAAGGCTAACTTTTATTTCTAAAATGTGTGGTAAGGAAGATAGTTTTGACAATAAATGTCTATAGAATCGGTTATACTCGCTTACGCTTCCTAACCGGTTAGAGACACGTGACAACTATGAATGCAAATATTGTTTACCTCAAAAAGTTCCGCGACTGCATATGTCTATCTAAAAATTAACCTAAATTATCGATATAATTTTATTAAAATAGATGTGTTAAATACTTCAATTTAAGAGAGTACTTTAAGAAAGAAAAAATCAATCATCAAAAATAGATTAATTATGTTGTGCGTTTAACAAAAATAAAAAACGTAAAATTTTGACGATTAGTTTAGATGTTTCAAGAATTTAATGAAATGGTGAAGCCGCGTCATGCCCCAGATGCGAAAATTCGAACGATTCGGTTCCCGCGAGATGGTGAAGTGTATACAGAAATGTTTTGTATTATATTTGTATGATTATGAATTTGAAAAATTAAGATACTGTACATGTTTTTAAAAACAAGTTTGTAAAATTATTTTGATCTTACGATGTAGATTTTCCTATATATTTTTTTACTGTAAGAAATATCCCGGACAACGCCGGGTAAATATTACAAACAACGAAAGATGAAAGTTTAATGTTTGGACACGAGAGTGATTGCGAATCTGCATTCGAAAAGTTTCTAGAATCTAGTAGTGTTTTATTTGTATTTGAGTATTTATAGTATCTCTGCCGCCTCATGCGATGACATCATCTCGTGGGTGCGTGCAAGGCCTTTGCTCTTCGCGTAACCTCCTCCCGCAGGTCAGACGTAGGTGGCGCAGCCCTGACGGGGCTTCAGTCAACATATCGCAAGTTGCCCGTGAAGCTGCATAAGGTATGATGCATGATAGACTACTTGCAAACAGAGTTGGTGAAGCGCTCTATATCCATTCGAACTCATATAGTGTAGTATCCACCGAAAAGATATCAGATAGTAACTACGCTACTGACTACCGTCCTTGGTATCCTCTCAAGTTTCACAGAGAATAACGCAGAATCCCATGACCTGGCCATAACAAGATGAGCATCCCAGTACGGTCGCTTTGATCCACAGTGTTGACTCAGTGGGCTACTTATTTTTCAAGAGGCTATGGATTTAGTCTAATTTCCAATACAGAGAGTAAAACACTTTTGGTCACACATCTTTTTCACAGCCGATGCGATATCTGCGCGCGTGAACAAGTTACTTCTGGCATTACTACATACATTTGCGTTTCATTTTTTTCCCTTTAACGATCAACGCAGAAAAGAATAGGTTTAATTCTGGACATCTAACTTTTATGTGGACCACTTTCTATAAAGTGCGAACTAAGACATTGGTTGTTTTTAATCCGATTGTAACCAATGTTTTTAGAAAAGTATACCGGCTTCCCCTCTTGCCGAAAGGCTACAACTGACGGTCAAGCGCGCAGACAAACCATTGACACTGTAAAAACTTTTTTTATTATTGTAGTATTTGTAAATGGGAAATGTAGCGTGCTATTGAAGCTTATATATAGAGAGGGCGATAAGAGGTAGGAGTTGGATGGTAGGTTATTGTTAGTAGGTGGTTTACCAACAACTTGGCCCCCACGTGGAGGTGTTAGAAGGAGTGGTTAGTAATACTTAGAGTTATTGATACTAGGAGGAGGATTCGCTTTTCAGTAGTGACAGCTGTATGAACTAGGACATAAATGTGAAAAGCTACAATTCTTTTTCTGACTCCATCGGGAATTGAACCCGGGATGACTTGGTGAGCAAAATCGCTACCTCCTGAGCCACCAGAGGGGCAATGTAAACACTTGGCTGTCAGGTATTTAGTTAGAGAAGCGCCAACTGATCCGATAAACCGTGTCTCTCCACAGTAGGTTCTCATACTTCGGCGGTCAGCTGATAGCGCAACGTCTCATACTTCAAGAGCACTTTGCAAAATGATTTCGTTTACGTTTATAGCTAAATCATAAACAATTTTCAAGAATAGTTCAATGTGAATTACGTGACGAATGAACACTCGTCAATCAATAATCTTGTACTGCACTGAAACACTTTGCACGACCCTCTGGTTGCCGTCAAAGAAGTGGGGATGTTTTGGCAGGGAGGGCGTCAATTATGCATAATTCCATGGAGCAGGTGGAAGGGTGCCGTGGTCTTCAATTGCGCAGAACCACTCCGGGTAGTCACCAGAGATTTCCTTAATCTTGCCCTTCCTTGATATCGGGATTCATAAAATCGAGTGTCTCATATACCAAGCCTTGATATATTTTACGATATAGAACTTTCACGTAATCCCATGCGATTAATTTCTTAGACTTATAACTTAATTTTCTAAATATTTGCTGTGATTTACCAGCATTATTTTACACGTTGACAGCTCTTTAAAAACTTAGGAACTCTTCAAGTGCGTATAAATTATACGGATATCAGTCTCTCAGACAAGTAATGAAGAACTAAAAATAAAGGTTTAAACGGATAATTCATTTCATTCTTCAAGGCGGTTTAGCGGCGTGCAGATTATGTTGCTACTGTTCTTCCTTAATTTACCAGGCGAGTGCGCAAAAGCTCTTATTCAAAACGAATCTTCAGTTTTAAAAGCCTCGGCGCCCTGGCAAATCCAGTCGGTTGACCGCCTTCCCAGGAGCAAGATTCGAGTCAGTGCTTTTATTGTAATATCGCTCTACACATCCACAGACCATGGGGCGGATGTTAACAGATACTCTCCATTCTTCAGACTGCCAGCGTCGGTCTCTGCGCAATTGAGCAAACCTTCGAGGGTCTTCTTAAGTACTCTGCGCAATTGAGGCACCATCGCAACGTACGTGAATACCGCTTCTCTCCATGCACGGGACTTGATGCACCGTCACGCCGTGGTCTTCATGTTTTCGGCATTTCTGTGTATTTGTTGTTTGACTAGTTGTCGCATTTTTTCATGTACTCTCGTTGCAATAAGACACGGCTCTCACCAGTACTTTCCATATATATACTAAATACCGATTTTCCGCTTGTATTATTTCTTTGATATAATGTAAGGCACTTGAAGTATATCATTAATCATTTCCTTGTTAGCGTAGTGTCAAGAAATAGAATAGGTGAGATGTCAAGGCTTCACAAAAGTTAAATGAATATTTGTATTGGGGAAATCCACATTTGAAAAACCTATCTAGTCTCATGCAACCATTATTTTCCGAATGTTATGTGTAACTAAATATTATTCATATTTGTTCACCTATTTAAGAATTATTTATGAAAACGACATTGATGACATCTACATATTTCGAGCAGTTTGTATATTACTGAGTACATAGAGACAATTTTGCATTTTTAAATGTCCCAAGACAGCTTGAGTTTGAGATATGGTCGTAGTACTTTTCTTGAAATAATACAATAAATCTCTCGATAATTCGAGCAGCATAAATAGTAAGGGTCACCGCTAAGGAAAGGATAAATGTTTACTTTCTTTCGTTAATACTTTATGTCTTCGCGTCCGATGTCTTTCCGATTATCAGCTCTGAAACCTCGAGAAAAATTATGAAAAAGATCTAGAAGAAAGATTGAGATATACGTAACTTTCAGAATAAACACTATTATTATATATATTATAGGACGCTATTCCCAAAATGCACGACATTATGCGTATTGATAACAGGATTTTAAGATACGACAATTGTACGCGACACTCAATATACTCGTAGCATGAAAATAATTATATTGATTTGTATGTCACGAAATCAGTTCTACCTATTCGCTTATATAACCTGAAACTCGAATTACGTAATTTGAAATATTTATAGCTATCAATTGTTTCGTAGTTTCAATACGACAAGCCTTCATTAGATAGTGAAAAAATTACTAAAAATTGAAATAGCATGATAATACGAGAGAATTTAGATTCCATAGCTAGGGGGAGGTAAACACCACATTGAAAGATTCAAATTTTGACAGAATTAACATAAACGGAATATTTATTTACATGTTATAAGCTAGTTTATAGTTCAAAACCATTCATAAAACGTATTAAAAAATAAAATTTCCTACATGCGCTCGTATTATTGGAAAAAGAGGGTGGGTCAATCCATACGACATCAAGGTGTTCGCTCGATCATTAAAAAACTCATATTTTACCTGTTTTGGGGCAGTTCAAAACTGATTTTAAAGAAAATTAATCTCAAACCGTTCTTGTGTGACGGCCATTTTTGTCCTCCCGTGCTCGTGTATTTTTGCGCTTGTCAGCATTTACATTACCGCTCACGTTTCACGATCTATTTTTCCTTTAAAGCTCAATTAAACATTGCAAAGCCAACGTTTCATGGCATAAATTTTGTCTAGTAAAATTTTTGTCTATATATTTTACTTCTATGAGAAAATTTCATCTGAACTTGGAGGTCAAATTTCACTTCTTTCGAATTTATCGTGAAAAAATTCGCGATGTATACGTCTTCATATTGCAGTCTCTTGTGTGGTTTATAAAATGTAGAACACATTGGTGTATATTGAGCTAATAAAAAGTTACCGCACCTCAAACATGAAGAAAAACACAACTAAAAGGATAAAACGATTTCTCGCAAATGTATGAATGATTGTGTAAATTTTATATTATTTTATGCTCAGAATTAAGTTCTCTGAGTCGAAAAACGATTCTCTTACATTTTCACATAAAAAATGACCCGGAAGGGTAAACCAAGCCGACAATCTACAAGCTGAAAATTCACAGCAGTTCCAACGAGCTAGTAAGCATTGGCAAACTGAAGTCGACAAAGTAACAGCATGTGTATGCTATGTGCGTCACCATTTAACAACACTATACATTCCAACCACTGGTCACACTGGCCAACCAACAAGCTTGTTACAAGAGCACACACCCTGCGCTACTCGAAGTATTCTTCTTGAAGCAATAACTTACGGCAGTACTAGCGAAAGTAGAATTAATTCACTAGAATGTTTTAAATTGGCATAAATAAATAGAAATACATGAAATATAGGATATTTTGAATTTAGTTCACAATAAATACATCATTCTTAGATCGCCAACGTTTTGACTTCTTCTCATCATCCTTCGAAGTCATCTTCAGTGATTTTTCATACAAACATCAAGTTTTTTTTAATATAAAAAGCAAAACAAAAAATCTATAATATGAATATTAACGAAGAACCTATTAAATAATAACATAAAGCATAACCAGAGCCCTGAAGATAACTTAATAGAAAGACGGAACGTTGGCGATGTATTTATTGTGACCTACGCTCAATATATCATATACTTATTGGTATATGTGGTCAAGAATTTCAACTGACAGAATTAAATGTACATATTTTGATTTCAACTAAAAAAATTTTTTTTTCATCTATCACTTAAATGAAATTAGTGCTATAATTATTGATGATGTAATACATTATATAAATGGAGAAAATACTTATGTTCGTAAATATATTTTAAAATCACGAAAATATTAATTTAATTAAATTTGTAGAAAATTTCCGGTAGTATTTTTACGTCACTTTAAATATACGTCACCAAACATTTCAAAACGAAATCTAGTATCGTGAGTATTAAGTCGTAACGTCAATGGAGCACCTTGGAGCACCTGAGGATGACACCCAAATAGTATCGAAATGTAGCGTTACTTATCTAATTTGTGGAATGAATAGATTTTGAAAATATTAAACACTGTGTCAGTGAATAGCGGTCGTGTTTTATTTGCGTACTCTTACAAAGATATTTACTCTCCAATTACACGGAGAGCTTTAACCGGTCGAAAAGAACATTTTGCGATCACTTCGGAACTTTACGAATTGGCTTCGGGAGAGTCTGCATTTTCAGATTTTGGCGATGATGTCTAATGTAGTGTGTGTTAAGAATTTTGTTTCCCCGATAACACTCGAAGAAACTGTTGGATCGAAACCAAAATTGATATTGGACTTTGAATGCATTGGGAAATGAAGCCTATTTCTGAACAACTCATATCGACATCATTTACACTTCCGGTTTCTTAAAATTCAAAATTTTGAAAATACACATGGAAACATTTTGATTGTTCACTGGGTACAGATTGCTAAACCGTATTCTTGTACGTCGCATTGCTTTTGAGATACAGTGAAAATTTATTACGCAAAAAGGGTTACTACTTTTCAATTGCACGGAGTGTTGTCGGGGCGACGGCGCCTTCCCGGGTTAGAGGGCGAAGACCTGTGTCGTCCGACTTTAAGGGGAGCTGGGAGATGCCCTGTTCTTAAAGAACTAGCAACAGGAGAAAAGGAGTAATAATAGCCTCATTCTCTGCATTAACAGGCATAACTTTTATTACCGAACTCACCCAGAGCGGCGGCGTGGAGCGTCCGGCGACGAGACGGCAATATTGACGGAGCGCATGGCGAGTCTTGTGCAATAATGTGAAGTTGTGACTTGGGTAAAGATAGTGTCAGAGACAGTTGATGTCAATTCAGGCCGAAAGGAAGCGAGGAAGGAAGAATTCGGCAGAGACCGTGAAAGTCTATCCTCTCTCCCTCGCGAGCGCCAATGTCTCGCGTATTTATATTGTGGCTCTGTATCCCTCAATCAATAGTTCTGTACCGTTTAGGTAAGCGCCTCTGATGTGCGGGACATTTGAGCCCACATCACGACAGTGTGTAAAGAAAATAATGTAATCGGGTTATCCTTTTGATACCTTTTTTAGATCAGCCCATAAAGCAAGTGCGAAACCTGTAAAGTAATTGCAAACCTAGAAAGCTATTGCAAAGAATTTAAGGTGGGAGATATTTCATGCAATCTATAATTGAATGTGCAGATATGATGTTTTTGGGGCGTACTACGTAATGTAATGATAAACATTTTGAAACCGATTGATATTTTAAATATGCCATCGTGTTTCATAATTGTATTATGTTATGATTTCTTTTCTAAAGGGTTTTTCTTCTTTTCTTAAATTTTTAGTGTCAAGTAGGGTGTTTAGTGTCATGAGTTTTTTGTTATGAATTATACAGGAGCCTCTTTAACTCGAAACCCGTTAACTCGAAATCCTCTCTAAGGCGAAGAAATTAACCATTCCCTTCCGTTGAAGTACAAAAAACCCTTCAACTCGAATTATTTAGAAGCTATAACTCGAACTGAATATGATTTCCCTTGATGTACTATCCATACATATCATGCTCTCTAACTCGAACTACAAATCTGGTGGACTGTATATCTGGAAAAAGCAATATGTATACTTTGCGGCCTCTGTAAATCGGAATTCTTTTCGCAAGACTCTTTAACTCCAAGTAATAGTTTCGTTGTCGTCTATAACCAACTACAAGAAATGATTTCGTACTTTCATTGAAAGATGTAGTGGTATCGAGGACCATATATTTAGTGCCTTGTTTGCAATCAAATATATACAATTGACAAAGAATGTGTTAATTCCTTGACTCAAAAGAAAATTACGGAGTTCTTTTAATATGTGCATATTTTCAATTGTTCCTTTACCATAAAAAATACTTACACGTATAATTATGTACAATACAAATGTAGTAAAATAAATCTGTATAAGTTGAATTTGTATTTTCTCATGACTCTGTAACTTGAATAACATATGCCTCTATAAGTCGAAATTGATTTATGTTAAAAACTCCTTATCTCGAGGTCCTCTATAACTCGAAAACTCGTTAACTCGAAACTTATAACCTTTCCTATGAAGTTCGAGTTACAGAGACTCCACTGTAATTGGAATGTTGAGTGGGACACACTCCAGATTTTTTATATAAACAAGATAAATAACATTATTGACTAGGTCTGTGACTATGAGACGACACAATCACACATATTGTTAGACTCTTTTTCTCCGACTGGGTGAGAAACGGGTGTATGTCTCTTTACGCAGAATGCAATGTCAGCCTGTCTGCAAATGCGGTTTGCAGTTGGAGTTGAGCCAACTTCTCGCCATTTTCTCCCGTCGTCACCTTCCTTACGTTACATTTTCAACCAGAAATATTGAAAGCGAATTAACAAAACATATTACTTTTATTCAGTAGAGCGACTCAGCAACTTTATATCGTATGATTTATAATAACCCTGTTGATTTACAAGACATTAATACTTCCTTGTAACAACGCTTCTTTGCGACACAAGTACTAAAGTTCCTCGACATGAAAGAAATTTTATTATATCTTACATCGGTAATAATTTTCCTAGAGTTGCAGCTATTACCCTACATTAGACATTAATAACCATTCCACGAACTTAAATATCTGTAAATCGCCGAAGTGCTTTGCATTAGTATTCCTTTGTGAGTAAAATAGATTGATTTCATTGCTCTTCAATTCCTTAAGAGAAGTTAAAAGAAATTTTGCAATATTTACTGAATTAAATATTAAATTAACCGTTTACTTTAGTAAACTTCACAGTCATGCGAGTGAAGATTATTATGTACTGTTTCGCAGCTAATTTTAATTGTTCTTCTGCTCTCATAATTCATCAATACTAGCCATAATTTGCATCTTAGTTGCAATAACCCTTAGAAAGAGTCCCTTGAAATTTCAAATAATTTCATCAATTATCTTTTCCGATTTACATGCCACAGGCATACCTAATAATTAACTTATATTCGTATAGATATATAATGAAACAATATACAGCCATTCAACGGACACAGCCCGCTACGTTCGTGTTTTCAGGTTTATTGGGGTTGAACGAGAATTGTTTTTGAGACAATTTTCAGTGCAGTATAACAATCTACGTCCCCATTTATTTTGATCTAAACAAATACACGGAGCACCTCGTATCTAGATAAAGTCACCGCGGGGTTTTAACTCTTAACATATTTTCCCTTCAACCTATTCTTCTCCTTCGCATCACTCCTTCCTTGAATCTCGTATTATTCCAATTTTGTTTGTAAATTCTTCAAAGATTCTAAACTTTTTCTCGGTTTCAATTAATTTTCTGTCTTAAATATTAACCATATCAATTTCTGTCGTTCTTATTATATGTTCTGCCCTTTGTATCCCATATAAATAGCAATCTCACAATTGTTGCTCCAGTGTATCTTCCTGTCCACAATCACACATAACGTCTTCTGTCTTATCTATTTGTTTTAAGATCTGAAAGTTTCCATGTCCAGTCATATATTGAAGGGTGTACCTCCCCGGCCAAAATCATTTCTTGTTTTTTTTTCTTTTATATTCAACACTTTTAATGTATTGATAACTTTTTTGTCCTTTTATGCTCCTATCCCACCTGATTTGCTTCTTTGTCAGTGAATGGAATCCTATCCCTCCTTCTTCCTCTATTTTCTGTCCGTTAACATCAACCATTCTTTTCTTCCTCAAATGCCAATGCAAATGTAATTTATTGAAGTGCAGGTCTATCGGTATTATTTCCGTTAGTACCTGTAGGACTTCAGTCAATACACTTCTGTAACATCCACTAAGTCCTTTCAAACGAACCCTTTGCAAACTCTTCATTCTAAGTTCTATATAAGGCTTGTTTTTCGGCCCACACAGCTGCTCGATATCCACTAATCGAACGGAGACCGCTTTGTACAAGGTTATTACTTCTTTGTTTCTTGTATTTACTGCAGCCCTCCCGTAACAGTGCATAATAAATTCTTTTTACCTTCAACCCACGTCCTCATATCCTCATATGTACCTGGTGACACGTTATTACCATTGGTGTCACAATCGTGGATTGTTTCGTATATCTAAGCTTGTCATATTTTATTTTCTTCAACGTGCACGCGGACGCCGAGAAAGCGACGGAAAAAAAAATTTTTTCTCAGTTGTTGACTCGCTCAGGTATTTATTACTCAGATAAATTTTTAAGATACTCAGATCAATTTTTATATTAATTGAAATAATCAGAAAAAAAATATTCACTCTATCATCTGTGATCAAACCTGTTTCAATGAAATTTCGTCGTCATCGGGGAGTTCTGATAAGATTAATGACCCATATCTAAAATAATACAATTAATTGAAAGCAAAGTTAATGTTTAGGCCTATTTAGATATTGGTAAACTGGTCCCAGAAGAAATTTTCTTCAAAATGTTGTTATGTGCTGAAGTCATAAGGGTATGATTGATTCAGTTTTTTTTAAAACTAAGTACAGAATCTTATTATATAAAGCAGGTATTTATCTCAGGAAGACAATTATCAAAACAGAACGACACTCGTTTCTTAAGGAGAGTTTGCGTTAGAGCCTTATTCTTATAGTAAGCAATATTGCTATATTCTCAAAAGAGTTTCATTTCATGGATGCCCGCGTCGTGATAACTTCATTTCAGTACCTCCTAAAATGAGTTTTATTATGCAAAAGTCTAGAAGTTTTACCAGTCAAGTTTGTATTACTTCAAACATTTTTCACACCATACTTGAGATCGACTCGTATTCGGGAATCGATTTTCAATAAGTACGCTTTAAAATGTGAAATAATTGAACGTACAGGAAGTTTTCCAATTGTTTGATATTCGTATGATATTAGTGAAAATTTATCATGATCGTGTCTGGATAATTGAACCAATCAAATTAACTCAGTTTCAAAAAAAGCGAAAAAACATCTTAAAAGAAGCTGAGGTCTTTTGCAGTGAGGAACAGTCCCGAACACACGAAGATACTTGATGTTTCATATTATTTATAAAATATCCTTAAATAATTAATAAATATCTGTAAGCCAATATACACACGAGTACTTTGTATAGTTTTCGCATGTCACTGTTAGTCAAGCAATCGTACTTTGTAGTTGTGGGTTTCTGTCAACATTATCGAAGAATGATAAATTAAAGGTCGTTAATCTTTTGCTCATAGTTTTACAATAGCTGTAAAGCTTTATCGGATGCATAGGAGCCATCGTCAGTAGCGTACACTGAGTATGTAAGAAAATTTTTTTCGCAAGTAAATTTGCCATTTTTCGCAAAAAGCTTTATGGCAATAATAAAACTATGAGCAACAGATTATCGACATTTAATTTCTCATTCTACCACTCACGCAATCGTGTTTTATAAAGTGTAAAATAACTATAAGATTTGGTCATCTTGGATTTCCAAATATTGAGTCAGGATGAATCGTTTTCTTTACTTTTTTGTCTGTCCCGAGATAAATCTATGAAACTGCATTTAATTTATTGTACGTTCACCCGGAATTCAATAAATATTTGTGAATATCATAAAATTAATGGATAACTTAAGTGGCGAACAGCACAAAATTTTGTAAACCTCAAATCCACTCCTCCTTAATCAATAATGACTATTCCTTACAGTACTGAATGACTATTATCTTCATATTCTCAGGAAATCAATTACATGACGCGCAGTGACACACTATATGAAGTATTTAAGTCAAGATTGAGTCGTAATATACAATATTGATAAATTAATGATAATAATAAATTAATTAAACAGTGTAATGACATAAAATATTTACAATTATTCTACATTAGTATTTGAGGAAAAAATCCTGAATTTTTCCCGAGCATGATATGATATGTGTAAAAATATTTCCAGCAAAACAAAGTCAATTCTTCGTGTAGGTAATGAACATCTTTTTTGCAACGAAAACTCTTTCTGCACTTTGGAGTCGAACGTATAATATCAATATTTATCTAATAGTAATATAGCAAAAATTATTAGAATTATAATCATCCAATATTTATATCTCACAAAATTCTTCCGTTGAGATATACATTTAAATGTTTGTTTCGAAGAGGTTATATAAATAAAGTGCTAATATCCCTAAAGTTGTAAACATGTATCGGCGAATGGTTCGAAATGCTAATGACCAATCAGTCCCGATGCCCAATTACAAATTTTTTTATAAGTACTTTTGATTTTTGGATCCAAAAATGTTTAATAGAATACAGAATGACATTAAGATTTTAAGTAATATAATTCAGTTTCAGAAAAAGTTGAAAAATTGGCTCATCACTCTAAACAAAATTTGTCAAAACTTTTTCAAATTTTATTGTCAATAAAGCGGTAGAAACTGCGTATGACCACGTGGAGGACAATAAACTAATTTACTCTCCGGAAGCAAGCAAGGGACCATCCCATCAATTCCGATCAAGGGCCCTAAGGCAAAGGCAGCAAAAATTCCAAGATAAGATAAAAAGTTAGCTGCGAGTTATAATACTAATGGAATGTCAATATGTTTCTAATTTAACGCAAAAAATTTACATGTAAAAATTATAGATTATTAACTATAGATTATTATGAATATAGTGATTAAAAATCATAATTGGAAAAACACTAAATTCACGATTAATTGTTACAATAAACACCCCCCTAGACAAAGCCTAGAGAACCTGTATAAGAAATCCGCCTCTACCCGAAGGAAAAACGGAGAAAAACCCGAGCCAGGATGGGGTTACAGAACCGTGCCAAAATCGAGTAAACATAAAACTAAATTAATATGAATCATAAAACACAACAATCATGCAATAAAGTAGTTTTCGAAATTGTTATAAGTTATTTTAAAAGTACTACAGCAATGGCATGATAAGTATAAGACGGATTTAACTTTTATTAAAATCAATAAATTCTTTTACATTGTAGAATCACTGGTGCAGGAGGTAGGTTTTAACCGCGGATTTGAAGATATTCAATTTCATAATATCTTTTATATTCTTGGGCAGGGAATTATATGGAACGATTCTCGAATGATACGGTCCTTGTTGACAAAGAGTGGTTGACACTCTAGGCCGATGAATATTATTACTATTGCGAGTATTGTGTTCGTGAAAGAGACTGTTTCGTATGAAGCAAGGGTTGCACTTCAGTAATTCGGTCTTAACAAACACGACCGTTTCATAAATCTAAATGCAAGGAAGTGTTAAGATATTTAATTTCTTGAATAAAGATTTACAAGAGTTTCGGAGATGAGATCTACAAATTATCTGAACTATCCTCTTCTGAATTCTGAAAATTTGAATACTCTGACCGGAATTGCCCCAAAAGTTAATGCCGTTATGTAAAAGGGAGTAAACGATTGCAAAATAAACGCAACAGGAAACACGTGGACTAACTACGTTAACTAAGATTCGGAATGCGTAACACAATTTGCTTAATTGGTAATTAAGATTGTCAACGTGACAATTCCATTTGAGGTTGTCTTGAATAATGAGACCTAAGAATTTTGTATTTGTAACAGTTTTTAATTGTGTTCCGTTTAAAGAAAGAGAAACCTGGTGTAAAGATTTTGTGATACTATTGTGAAATGACATAGACACTGTTTTGTCAGTGTTTACAATGAGACGATTTGCATGGAACCAAGTCGAAAGGTTAGACAAAACTTTTTGAGCGTTGACGTGTTTACACAGTAAATTAGTGTCATCAATAAAAAGAACCATATTGCAGTCTGATGTGGAGGATGACATACAGTTCACATACAATAAAAAGTGTATTTGGTCGAGAATTGAACCTTTTGATACTCCGCAAGTAACTGGCTTTGTTACTGAAAGACAACGACAAAGTACTTTATTTTTATGATATTTCGACCTGTTGATATCTATCTTTTAAATAAGAAGTTAACCATTGATGAAGTCCACGAATGCCTAAAGTATGCAATTTGAAAAGGAGAGTTTCATGATCAATCACATCGAATGCTTTGGATAAGTCAAGAAAAACATCCTGAGGATTTTCTCCACGGTCAAGAGATGTGGTAACATCGTTTAAGAAAGAAAATATGGCGCTTCTAGTGGAAAAGGATTTCCGAAAACCGTATTGAACGTCAGAGAGAATGTTATTTTTTGATAAAAAATCTAGAAGACTCTTATAGAACAATTTTTCTAGAATTTTTGAGGAAGTTGGTAGTAGGACGTTATGGACAAATGACGAATGAGGACGTGGGAGATGAGAAACAGTAGATGAAAGAACGGGGACAGGAGAAGAAACGGGTGTGGAGATAGGAGGAAAAGATGGTGATGAGGTAGGAGCAAAGGGAGGTGGAGGAGATGAGGTAGGTGCAGGAGGAGGTGTAGGAGTGGGTAATGTGGCAGGTGGATGATGTGAGGTCAGATGTGAAGCTAGGAGAGAACCGAAGTGCTGTTTCCCAGATGGTCTCAGATGTAAACCGTGCTGGTTCAAGTCCTTGGCGGTCAGACATGGTTGCAAATCAAAAAATGTGATTTCTGTCTGCCAGGTGATGTTTTAGGGAGATGTTTGCCAGGTTAATTGCGTGGTTTATTTGTGGAACTTTGAAGCGTGGAGAGTTGCAGGCTAGAGAGTACTATGATTGTGTGCTGAGAGGTCGTTTTTAGTTTTTGTAAATGTTCAAACGCATTGAATGACATCCCAAGTCAATGTCGTTTTGCCCACCTATGATAATTACTGTGTCCCGCTCTGTGAGTTTTTAGTGTAGGTTAATAACTTCAGCCAAACGAGCGTTTTGCTTAAAGAAGCCGGAGACTGAGAACTGGCTAGGAAGCAATCCACGCAAACATTTTAGTAAACACATAAAATTGTTACTATGATAATTATAATGATAATAAATTCCAAATGATTGATATTATAACGATAGTATTCTAAAAAAAGAACAATTTTTATGTTGAACTCAATCCATATAATAATAAGCAAGACATTTATGTTAAAAGAAGATTTTTTTATTATTCATGTTGCTCAATTTTCTGTCCCAAAGCTCAGATTTATTTTTTATTTTTTGTACCATTCTAAACGAACTTCTAAACAGACTTTGTCTCAGAGACTCTAGATTTATTTTCTTTGTAGTTTATTCGCAATTGAACAGTAAGATTTATAAGTAAAATATAAACAAAATATTAAAATAAAGAAAATATTATATTCCATTCCATTGTATTTTATTCCATTCTACTCTATTTTATTCCATTCTACTTATATCCTCATACGGACGGTGGTCCGGTCGCGCATTGAGATTTCATCGTTATCGCGCATTGAAATCTCCAGCGCTCCATTTCGCGCAACAGGGCGCCATCTACAGCGAATTCCATGTGGCCAGCAGTGGTCGCCTCGTGCACCCGTCGCACGCCCCACATCGCGTGTCACGTGGTGCTTGGCATGCAAATGCATGCAGCGGTCGGTCGGTCCCTCGGACCCAGGGCCTGCAGCCACAACCGTCGCCGTCCTGTGCAACCATGCTTCCGCTTGCGGGCCTCACAAGTACATAAAAAGTGATCCTTGTCACACAGATTTTTTCGAAAGACAAACCTCTAGACTTTTCGATGAGGACTCTTCTGATGACCGGGCAAATATCTGTTCTCGAATCTTCTCGAGGAGAATGGGAGATATGTTTGGGTCACGGCTCAGAAGAACTAATACACACCCCGTCAGATATTTTTAATTAGAAAAGTAGTTGGTTAGCATTATTTTCGTATTTATTGGCTATTACGACACTATTTTGATTAAAAATATTAATTGATTACACCACATACGATGGAGATTAAACAAACCACGGAGATTTCAAAACATATTTCACAAACGACAAATTACGATGATGCGGGAGACCAAATGATACAGTAGACCACTATTTACATGATTGCAGTATATTTGGACAAGATCGAGCACTTTGGATCAGACAGTTGTCACAAGGAATACACGACACAACAGATTGGACAAAATACATTCAAATAAAGGACATATATCACGACTTTGAAGAATACGAGCGGATTCCATAGCCGCCACTTATTATATGAAACACTAAAGCGAGCCCTGAAACCCTACAAAAAAGTGAATATTTTTACTCATTCGCAACCCAGAAACAACACCCAGGGATCACTTAAGTAAACACTTAAGGAATCACTCATTGCTACAAGTACGATTTGGCGTCCCCTTAAGTGGAACTTATGTGAATCATTCTCGCGTAAAACTCGGTAGACTTTGTGTTCTAGTTTCTTGGTGTAGCACATATTGGAGAAAATTCATGATGAGTTCGGGGACTTAGAGAAGAAGTGCTGAGGAGATACATCCGAGATCTGTATTGCTTTGAGATTATTTACTACAGAATCATTCCAGAATACACCTTATTCTAATACAGTGTGAGGTTACGTGACCAAAGAATACGTTTGAATACTCATATAACTGGTGGACGGGGCGGTGTTCGCGGCAGGTTTTCTCGGGGTTCTCCCGTTTCCCCTGCCTATCATTCCACCACAAAATTCACTCATAATCGTTCACCCCCATGTCATTCATAATCACTGCTTCAGGGAAGGTGCGGCAGGAAGGGCATCCGGCACCCTAGTATTCCCCAGCCAAAACCAAATGAAGCATCATATATCCATACCCATTCGCCGACCCCACATAAAGTGGGAAAAGGCTGGGTTAAACTCATATTACTGGCATTTTTAATACTACAAACAAGAAGCATAAAGTACACAAATCGTTCTACAATAATGCATTTATTACGTACAAATGTAAAATTTTCTGAATTTTTAGTCATATTTATGAAATACAGTCCGTCAATTTCAAGTGTCTTCCCAATTAATTGTAATGGTATATCATAATGTAATGATCATCAATAACATTTAAAACATCAATTGAAATACACTCTTTTGAAATTAACTTACTTGTTCACTAAAATTTTAATAACACAATTTAAATAAGCAAATTTATGTATTGTACACTAAAAATAAGACTACAAGACTACAGGGGAAAAAATTAGAACTACACCACAAAATGTCACAAATAGCGCCCAGTTACAACAAAACAAACAACACAAGAATAGCAGAATAGCTAGAACGCAATTGAACAGGTTACAATTCAGTATCATAGGCATAAATATAAGTCTATGGTCAATATGAACAAAGACAGTTGTATGTCGACAGAGGCAAGGAGTATACAGTTTACGAAATAAACAATTCACATCCCACTTTTCCGCACGATGCCACATGCTACGCAGCTTTAACTATTTGCTTAATTCTGGTATGCACTTAAGTGCACTCACCGCAGATTTCATATCACTCACGTCGTGAGACGTTCAGAACTTCCTTGGCATACTGCATTTCTCGATCAAAAAGGCAAAGATGCGACGTTGCCAAGCGTTTATCCGCAATACTGGAGCTTTACTCCAAGACTAGTTGCGCCCACAGATTACGGAAGGTACATATAGTTCACTCCTATAAGCCCAATGGTTACCCCTGCGCGCCACGAGGAAGGACCAGAACTCAGAACCAGCAATTCTAAATGCGTGATTCGAACTAAAACACCCACAAATCAACACCAAGCAAAGCTCGAGTAGCTTCAATAAATCGCAGTCGCCACATGAAGACCATGTGCTTGCCGTCAACGTCAACACTCACTACGCGAGCAACCAGTTGAACGGGTGGTGGGGGCTAGTTAGTTCGGCTCCTTGCTAGTGGAACGCTGTTACGAGTGATCCATCTGTACCTAATATAATCTGTGGTTGCGCCGGCCTTAAAACACTATTATTAGTAAAATTTTATTCCTTGTTTTCATCAGTGCTACGCTAGAAGTAACTACTCCCGGAGTAAGCCTGTAGTTCCGAAATTACGCCGAGCATTTTTTAGTACAGTTGAGAGTGGCCGGAAGGCAGAGGTACTGGGTGACAAACCAATGAAAAATGGATAAAAAAATTAAAGTTATGTTAAACAAATATATTTTTATGCAGAATTTCTATTTATTTTGTTTATTTTAAACTTATTATGTGATGAAGATATAACAGTTGTTTTGCACTTCACAAACTACAAAAAATAAACTGGTTTGCGATGGAGACAGTTCTTCACTGCAAAAAACCTCCGCTTCTTTCAAGATTTCTTATTCGAAACAGGGTTAATTTGATTGGTTCTATTCGCAGTAATATCAATACTTATCTCGAACATTCAGAAACCTTTACGTGCTGTTATTTCGATGATATATTGTTTCCAATATCAACATGAGTTTAATAAATAATAGTTATACTTCCCTAGCCATTAATGAAATGACACCTTTTTCTGTACAGGACAACAAATTTAAGATTCGTGTAGAAATCAAAAAATGTACTTAAGCTATCAAAATTTGCTGTTAAAACTATACGCCTGAGTTAAAATAACTGTCCATAAGCATCATTCTGCATATAGGAAAATATTGTTTGAAAGCAGGGAAAAATCTACATGACCGGCTGTGACGTAACACCCTGTTTATTCTTGATTTGACGTTATGTAGCTCTCGTTGTTATGTTCTCGATGAACAAAAATTTCTCTGGGACTTTTGACGGGATATGTGGGATACAAATTCCACATAATGTACGTTTCAACTTGTATTCAAGTATGAGATACAAGTCAATTTAAATGAACTAGTACCACACAGTTACTCTTCGACATGTCGCACGACAAGATGTATTTTGTATGAGCTTCATTCGTGACATACATTTCGCTCATACAAGTCGCAAACGCCTATGCGCAGAACCCATGACCAGTACGCGCTCCGCCATGTTTGTTTACTTTCTAGCTGCTTTGTCTGTAGGATACATCATTGTTATCATACATTTTTCTCACAGTCTATTGTCTCCAGTATTCTTAATTGTTGAGTAATGCATTTTACGTTTAGATTACTTTAGTAGATTAGTATAGTACTTTGTGTTCTTCCCTCGAATTCCCTTGTACAAATCGCGAAATGTGAACGCTCCCATATACATGTGTGAGGTAGAAGTGTCTTAACTCATACAAATCACAAACCTTCGACAAGATTGCGATTCATGTATCTCATACAAGTCGCTCGTACATGTGTACAAGTGAAAACGTACCTTTACAATGATGTCTGTCACTTCTTATGCTTTTCAAATCGTAATACGAAATATTTGATAAAAGATTGAACGATGAGAATTTCGTTACAGGAGTGGCGTAGCTGTAGCGTGATCGCTTCCTACGTATTCTTCAGCAGAAGTGTGCTGGTTCGATTCTCCCCTCTATCGAACTGAGTGACGTAATCTCCCTCACCTACCACAAGATCAATGCCGTTCCGGTACCTTAAATTTCCATCAACGGGACATCTCTCCTTCCCAATTCCTTCGTCTAAATCGTGTGGTTAAGTGATAACCTATTATAAGCCTGATACCCTTAACCCCGTCACATTATACAAATTATTCTTTAATGCTGATAAAATGCTCACGAAAATCATGGTTAGGTGGAAGAGCAGTCAACACTTCGTCATAAAACATAAAATACATAAAATTACTCAATTAATTAAATATAAATAAAATTAAAGATTAAGGGAGTTAACGAACAATTACCATAATGCATCGTCACATATCGTAGATGTATTTTAATCTACCATGAACTGAAATTGCTTTCTCACGAAAATTGTCAGTAATATTCAAATTCGTATATAGTTATAAATACTACAGAAAATATCATAAATAATTATTAACTTCGAATATTTTATAAACGATAGAATCAAGAAGAACCTGAAAGAGTCAAAATTCAAAAATCGAATTTTATTTATATTTCCCAAGGTATAAAGAAATAGTCCAAGGTGAGATATTGTTTCTAATACCGATCGAAAGTGGTGAACTATAAAATGTAAGATCATAAATAGGTAAAATAATTTATGATATATATAACAATATAAATACTGCATTAACAAATTAAAAATCAGGAATTTTTATGAAAATTAGGTGAGAGAAAATTCAATCTGTATACGTAAGTTAAATGCCGTGAGATAATATTTAGGGTAGTTTAAATGTATTAGTTTTTGAGAAATTTATTCTTTCGATTCTTAGTTACGAAACTAGAATTAAGAACCAAAGGAGGTGGTAGATATCAGTTAAGTGTTCAATTATTTTAAAAGTATATTTTATTGAAGTTCGTTTAAAATAGAAATAAAAAACAGAAATAAACCGATGAAGTGTAACTGAGAAAATCGCATCACGGTGTGGTTTATCCGCCCTCTTAATTGGCGGTTCAAAATTCGCCCAACTACCTCACTTGGTAGCAATTTTCGCTTCTTCGTACTTGGAAGTAGGGCTCTCAATACTACGACCCACGAAGGGTTGCTGTTTGGTCAGTGACCGAACTCTAGACTATCTGATGAGCACTTAAAATTTTTCTGGTGACAAAGCAACAGTATTTGACCCAAAATAGAAAGATGTTGTTCACCTACAGAAAGTTAACATACCTCACTTCTACTTAAGAAAGTCAAGGAATGACGCGTTGCAATATCTTGAAAAATGAAGTTTTTTCCAAAACTATTGGTTCTCGGATTCCTTTATAAATAAGTTTACTTTTATTTGCAAACCTTTTTAAGTTTTTTATTTTTAAGTTATCTATTGTATGACTTAACTGTTTAATTAACATTCAAAATAACTTTGTTTTGAGGGATCATTGAAAAATTGATGGATATCGCACTGAGTTAAAATGTTTGATAAGTAAATCCGGACGAGTTATGTGAAATATTGTGATTCTTAAAAATTAACAGGTCATACCAAAGAGCATAAAACTTGTCTCAGAGGTACTATTTGAAATGTCTTA
This sequence comes from Laupala kohalensis, assembly GCA_002313205.1. Classification (NCBI taxonomy): domain Eukaryota; kingdom Metazoa; phylum Arthropoda; class Insecta; order Orthoptera; family Trigonidiidae; genus Laupala; species Laupala kohalensis. The sequence continues at coordinate 399,744 of NNCF01127815.1, forward strand.
CATTCCATTAAAAATAAAATGAAAGATGATTTATTAAGAGAATGCTACTGAAAAATTAATTATATTATAGCAAAGGTAAGCAAAAAATTAACTGAATAAGGGTATGAAAATATTTCTGTAATGAGTAGTTCAGTTCAGACATAACATACATTCGTACAACACAAGAAACTCACAGAGTATTGATGTTTCCTATTATAGACTTGTCAAGTCTCATAATACTTATGAAGTCCCAGGTTTGAAAATGTATAATAAATTACAAAAATTACTAATCGAAGGGACATTTATAAAATTTAAATCTGAAATAGATAATTGGTTAGTCACTACTCTCTATTCCATAGACGAAATTTTTGAGGTAGTGTAATTTTTAATGTATAGCTAATTGATTTGGGTAATAGTTCTATGATGGTTAGTTTATGTAATAATGTAATTGTTTTTCTGTCCATTAGAATGAGAAGTGTGTTGTACAAATAACGTACTTCATTGTTGCCTTAACGTATATATTAACGAATTGTGGGGGTGGGGTGAAGGTATTGTATTATAATGGTTGTGTAAATTTGTGTTTATAATTGTTTATTGTAGTTCTGGATATTTACATTAAGATCATATGTCTATATTGTTCTCATCTGTATATTGACTTTGTCTATTACCTTATAAGCTTAATGACAATAAACATATTATTATTATTATTATAAAAATAGGGTCAGATTTGCCGTGGAATATATATCTTCAAAATGTCCGGACAAGCGTTCAGCAAAAGTAATTTATGGCATAATAGTTATAAATCTTCAATACTTTCAAATTATGTAGTCGCAGCTTAGCAATCTTGCCTATTAAACAATTCTCTCTATTTTCATCGGAAGTTGTGAGTTCACGTACCATCAATCCAGGACACAAGGACGAACGTCAGAGTAAATGCCAACTGAATTATCCACTAGCACCAAGCAGAACGGTTGTCCAGGATGCGTGGGTCGAACACGTTCGTGTTTCGCAATGCGCCTCGGTTCGTCAGTCTCTTTAGACAGATCCAAACGCGATGGCAATGAAAGATCATTAATCATGTGTCTTTCGTCAGTCAGATTTAGATCATTTATCATTTTTCTAAATATTCTCCATTTTAATAATTAATTTGTGAAGGCTTCATTTGTCTCCACCCGGAATAACCTCAGCCCCAGTTTCCTTCGGTTTCGTTATTCTCGGGTATTTTTTTCCGTGCTAATGCCAACAAGTATGCCAACAGTTTGCTTCCAATTAATAATTGGTTTCTCCAATTGACCTTGATCGGTCCTACACGGTGCACCGCATTGACGTGGCCAGTACAGCCGCTGTAGTTGACTAAGTAGATGACACGTCGCTAGATCTCAAGTGACGCTGCTTGAAGTAGTGATGGGGGAGGCAGGGAAGAAGTATTCGACGCCAATAGTTGGCTTGAGACTACTCCTCATTACAAGTCACTGGCATACCAATTGTGAAGATCATTGACTCCTAAAATCAAGCCAGCGCTGTATACACGCGACGTCGACCATTGTCTTCAAGTCATTGGAGGCCAACTATTGGCTCGCCAACTATTGGCTCGCTTATTGGAATCGTGAAAATGCGGCATAATAGATACGTCACCGTGATCCTCCAGAATACGCCGTTGTCAAACTTTAACACAGTAATTTATCTTTAACAAAGAGAAAAAAACAAAGCAAGATGAAGAGAAAATGGAGATTATACGAAACGACTTTCCCATTTTCCCTCAACGTTTCAGTGGATTTATCCTTAAAATTTTATAAATGTGACTGCAGGAGTACGAAATACAATATTAATCCTTTTAAACGTAACCCGGTTAACGAAGTACGTAAATACTGTTGATGAGTGTATCAATAAATAAACAAATATCACATAATTATTTATCGTAAAAATTAATTTTGTAATTATTTTTTCTGCATTGTTGATTTTGCGAATCATTTGTACAGGTAGCAATGAGATAGCGGTAACAAGATGAATGAACTCATAAAAATAAAACAATTACATGAACTTGATTTTGCATTCGATCGATTTCAAGGTGCCTCAGTGTCATTGCGAAGGAAGCGTGCAAGGACAGGAAAGTCTTCTATTGCAATAACCTCCGGATTATCGGTAACGGTATTTAACTTTACAATTTTACTTTTTCATACACGTAGTCTTGTAAATGAGATATTTTCTCTCGCGATATTTTGGCGGAAATATTCCTTTTGCGCGGCCATGATTCCGAAAAAGTGGTGTTTAGAATTCTTAGTCTGTCTCTTTGTGCGCAGAAAGTCAATTTCATTCATATTCCGTATTTACAGAAGTATCTTCTCCCCGTCGACGTTCTTGGTCCAAAATTTGTATTACTTCTTTCAAATGAAAGAGCACTTCATATGATGTACGTTTGCGAAAATTTCTCAGAAAATGCTCCAAATGTGTTGTTTCTTTTTAAATTTCGTGTAGAGAAATGCACAAATGGAATTTCGCTTGAAAATTCGGTACAAGCACTATAACATAATGTATCACAGGTTTGTATCTAACTTTCATGGGACTGAACTTTTAAATTTTACGGCATCAGTGAGTCACTATTCACGTTATCGGCCCAAGAACAATTAATTTGACACTAATAGTGGTCTCTTCCTCTATTTTATCAGTTTTTCATATTATGCCCTTCCTACGCTACAACTGTGTACACCACACGATCAATTGGATCACATGAACAATTTCCTGTTAGTTTGAATGTCAAGAGAACTGTTCCTTACTTGTTTCCGGGCAAATGAACTAGTGTATACGATATCTGGGTGGAAATGGTGTACAGTTGTGGAAGGCGAACCGGTGGTGTAGCGGTTAACACCCTTGCGATCAAAGCAACAGACCCGGGTTCGAGTTCCGGCTGGTCGCCATTTTCACCTGACCGAAAGTTATCACAAAATATTGCATGTTCTGAAACAGCATTTTTGCATAGATGTAAATATAAATAGACTCAGTGGTCTCTGCTGTATGTTGTCCGTGATAAAATAAGACAGAAAATATCGTGGTGTGTTTCCCTCTCCTTCTCTGAGGACAGGTGCGCAGCGGCTTGTGCGCAGCAGTCAGCAGTCAGAGAGGGGAATCGAGTTCCCCCACTCAAGTCGATGTGCGAGAGAGAAAGAGACATCAAACTTCGTTTTCCCTTTGGACAGCCGGAACACAAGACTGCTGAGTCTATTGATATTAATGTCTACGCATTTTTGGAGATTTATTAAATACTGGATGTTTTGATGATATTTAGCGACTGATGCGGCATAAGCCGATATTATCGAAGTCAAATGTGAGTCTATTGGTTTTTAGGACGCTGGTCTATTATCAATGCAATGTCACCAAGTTACTGAAAAAAGTAGCGACACAACACAATTTCTGTCGATATCAATAGAGACTTATGAAGAAATGTACAGAATACAGAATTTAACGAGAATCTTGCCTCAGGTTCTCAGTTTGCAGAGGATATCTTCAGGATCTTCTCTGTGACTCGTATCAGAATAGGAACTTTCCTCTCTCCATAAGCGATGCATCATCCAACTACATCCTCAATGAAACATTACCATTACGCTGTTACACCTCCTTTTGAAATCCCTTGCGTGAGAGTAACCAGTTCTTTATGACACAGGGATTGTGCTTTGTGATTCATTGGATAAACATTATTCACTGTTGACTAAAATAACATCTACGTGGATAGGTGTACTCTTGAAAATTAGAATCTTTAAATTATGACTCAGGTTTTTGTTTCCATTTTCTATCCATTAGTTATACACGAAAATCATTCCCTACAAATTTTACTATCGAAGATTATTTTGTGTGCATGCTTCACGTTTAGAGACTTGTTAAATCTTATTCACTAGAAAATGTGTTATTTGAGATGAGGCGTACCTCCCATTCTATGGATATTCACTTTTGTCAGAAAAAACGTTTATTTTTATCAAAAATGTGATATTTACTGTGTTTCACTAATCCTAAATGCAGGTGAACAATGTTCATAGCCAGTGTCTTGCAACAACAATGAAGTACTGTACTCTTTTAAGCGATTGTCGTATTTAGAGACAAATCTACTGTTGAGTTACTCATCGTTTGGATGTCCTCCTTTTTTGCACAGATTGTGTGTTAGTGTTGTCAGATTTCATAGAGAACAGAAAATAAAATTGGACATGTAACATATTCTCGTTAGGAATATCAATAAACATCCAAATTCCGACAGATACGAGAATGCAATATGAGTGATATTGCATGTGATATGAGTATGTATGCGATATGAGTAGTGAGCGATAAATCCTAACTACGTTACTGAATATTTAATGTCCAATAAAGTCCAATTTGTGTTGAATATATCATTGACATAGTTACACGAAGTATTAGTGTTTCAAGAACATAAATAATTTTACGAGAATTCTCTGCGAAGGCCAAAACAAAATCTTCAAAATTATTCTTTGATAATGAGAGTAGTTTTAATGTATTCTCCCGAGAGCTACTCAAAATATAATTTTTAAATTCAAAACATTACTTGCTAGTGATGAAAAAAGAACTATAATTTCTTCGATTTGTTCTGTCTAGTTCAACATCCGTCTGATTGTCTTTTTTTTTCATTTTACTCTAGGTTTAATTAAGTATTTTTAATTACGAGAAACTTGTATAATCTTTACCGTTTTTTTAGTATCCGAAACGTAAGCACGGTTAGGATATTTCGGTGCGCATCTCTTTTCGTAGGGTAAATTAAAGCACTTCCGAAGGATACCATTGTGTGAAATTTCGTCTCTAGATAAGAGAGGAGGCATTTTCAGCACTTTAGGCACCTTTCTCCCTTTTTCATTTATAAGAGATACGACGTGAGTTTTATTCCATTTATATACGATTTCGAACAATATTAAATATATAATTAACTTTAATATTTCCTCAGCTTTCAGTGAACCTGCGAATTCTAAGTCTACTTAAACACCCTTTCCTTTCCTTTTTACTTTCTCATATACGTAGTATATAGAAAGTTTTGTAATCGTGAAAAAAATTCGAAACCGAGATTTCGACGGAAATTTTGGCGATCCCTGACTCTAAAAAAGTTGTTTTTGGCATAACGTCCGTCTGTGCGCACCGATTCTGAGTTAATGGATAAATATATTTAATTCATATTTGTATTTATAGAATTTACTTGTCGATGCACGTGCTCTGATTTTTTTCTTTAAAACGAACGGTGCTTCACTTCAAGGTCAAAGTTCTCTTTCGAATATTTCTCAAAAACGACTCCAACGATTTCGCTTAAATTTTTTGTACGTGAGGTACAATTAAAGGGTGTCCCAAATTGAACGCAAGATTTAAATTTGCCGCCATTTATGTAGTGAAGTGTTGACAACCAAAAAAAAACAAATCGACGGCGTATACTCTCGAAAGATCTGTGTCTCCATGCTTACAAAATTCAATTAACACAACAACTGAAGCCTAATGACCATGCACAGCGAAGAGAGTTTGTTGAGTGGATTATTGAGCAGCAACAAATGGATGCTGATTTTTCGAGCAAAATCATCCTAAGCGACGAAGCACATTTTCACCTTGATGGGTTTGTTAATCGCCAAAATTGCCGCTTTTGGGGTTCTGAGAACCCACATGTGATTGTTGAAAAACAAATGCATCCACAACGTGTCACTGCTTGGTGTGGCTTTTGGGCTGGAGGCGTAATTGGACCATACTTTTTTGAAAATGAGGCTGGTCAAGCAGTGACTGTTACTGGTTCACGATATCGCGACATGATAACCCAGTTCTTTTTGCCGAAATTGGATGATATTGATGTGGCCAATATGTGGTTCCAACAAGACGGTGCCACATGCCATACAGCCCGTGAAACACTTCAATTACTGCATGAGACATTTCCAGGTCGTGTACTCTCTCGTTTCGGTGATCAGAATTGGCCCCCTAGATCGTGTGATTTAACACCATTAGATTTCTTTTTATGGGGTTATTTAAAATCACAGGTCTATGTCAACAAACCCACCACCACGTGTGCTTTAAAGGAGGAGATTCAACGTTGCATCAACGAAATTCAGCCACACTTATGCAGAATAGTTATGGAAAATTTCGACAAACGAGTGCGTATGTGTTTGGAAAGCCGTGGAGGCCATTTGCCCGATGTGTTATTCCATAAATAACCCTATCCTATGTACTTTATGATTCAATATAAAAATTACAATCAAAATACTAAAAACTGTGTTTTCTATTAAATTCAAATCTTGCGTTAATTTTGGGACACCCTTTAGTATGCTCCACATCCGCATTAGCGGTATTTCGTTTGAAAGTTTGATATAGACGCAGTAATATAATTTCTGTCTGCTACACTTACACATTAGTTTACTGTATTAAGAAGCTTGAATAATATTTAGCAGTGTAAATGGACCAAGCAGACTTTTCTTAAACTGAAATGAAATATATAATAATGATAAAATACATTGAAGGACGGCAAACGCACTGCAGATACGAAAATACATCAATTTCTGCCTACAACGAAATTACATTTTCAAAACACTTTTACGATATTTTTGTCACTCTGTGCTGGAGATGGAGAAACGTATATGAGAAAAGTATGTGCAATGGTTTCGCACCACTAGTTTTCAAATGTATTTTGAACCTAAAAATACTTACGCTCTTTATAAACAATGACGGCATCACATGGCGCTCACCTCTACCCCAGAAACCGATGATTTCAATAAAGAGATGATAACTAGTTTTCTTTTCTTCCCGCACCCACGTAATTGTTTCCAGTGTTGTAAAATACCTTCTCTTTTTCTCCTCACTGGGGCGACATTTGCCCGATACTCGCGTGAGCATTCCAACATTATCGTCGCGACGCTCGTCTTCCGTGCTGCCAGCGTTTCAAGGACAGCGCGGCGCCTGCACCTCCGTCGATTCTACTTGTTTCCTTTATAGCAGTTGGCGGTGAAGAGCCGAGTGGGGATAGTGCTGGTCTGCAATACAGATATTCACTTGGCGTTGCGTTTGTGTGGCGTATTCGCTGTATTTGGCAAAATATTCACAAACGTGCCTTTCTCACATGGGCTGAACAAGCAAATAAATCTATACTGCCAAATATGTGTTCTTATATCAATGATGTACGGGATGTATTGGATGTAATTCAAGAAACTTTTATAGTTTCGTTTTTCCATTCCATATTAAAGAAATTATAGAATAAAGAAGTAAGTATAGGTTAAAAAACTCGAATATCAACAAAACTCCTTCACCTGTGCTCTACTGAGTGGAATACGGCTCACCAAGAGTTGACGGTTCACATAAATATTTACCTTGTTTGAGTCTTTTGATTTGCGACTAAAATCGACAAGAAGACGGATACGAGTTTTCACCTATTTGCTACTTTTTTTTCTTTTCATTTTATTCATAACTTTCCCAGTTCCTCGGTCTGATGCCACTACCTGGGTTTAGTACTCACACACTCTCTCTCTCTTTATGTCTATTTACATTTCTTGCAACAAAAATACTAACAAAAGTTAACTTTTTTGATACCTCATATCTTCTGTTCCACATTCTTCAGCATACCTACATGTTCGTGGTCATTGCCACTATAGAGGAAATACGGTATATACAGACTTGGCCGTGTTTAGGGAAATATTGCAAATACACAAATACGCAACGCCAAGTGAAGAGGTGGCATTTCAATTGACATTGAATATTTGTGTAGCGCATTCGCTATATTCGGCAAAATATTTGACGTATTCACAAATATCTCAAATACGTCACGCGTGGACTGAACCCGTAAATAATTCAATCATGCCAAATTTGTTTCAACTTGTTTGCTAATACCAATGATGGATGTGTTGTAAGCGAAAGCAGTATATTTTTTCTTTAATCCATGTTGTCAATACATGTTGATAAATATAAAGTTACCTAAGAACCATGGGAAACAAGGCGCAGGTGGATGTTGAATTCACATGCGCAAATGCAAAGGTACATTCGGTATAGTTCTAGAAATCTTAAAACTATCGTTATTCCAGTCCATAGAAATGTTGTCTAATGCTACAAAAGAATTACAGAATCAAAAAGTCATAAGTATAGGTTAAAGAACCACAATATCAACATCACTCGTGGTCTGATCAAAACACGTATCAGCAACACGATTATTTGCGGTTTCGTCGAAAAACTCATAGAAATCTTTACGAACTTTCGGAATATGAATCGCCCAAGCTGACGGTGAAATGTTATTTTATCTTCTGGTTTGTAAACTTGGAATAAATATTTTGTTTCTTGTATATAAACTTATGTAAATTTAATTTCTTCAATAATTTAGCATAAGTAAAAAATTATTGTCAGGTTTTTTACCTGGATCATTTAGAAGACAAAAGCTTTTGATAGCTTTTTTTTAAAGAAAAGAAATACATAATAAACAGGAAATTCATTGAAAGCCACCCATTTCAATTCAACCAGCATAATATTTTATCTTTTTTTGACTACCGAGAAAAAGAATAGATCTTTAGCCTTCTGCGGGAAGAACAAATTTTACATACCACGTTATTGAAATTATCGGTGCGTTTTAGTTACATCCCTTTTATTTATACAATTTTTAAAAAACTGAAATGGAAAAGAGATTTTGCAGGGAATTTGATTCGCAGAAATGGCAAAATCTGAACCCCCACACCTATTTCAATTCTTATGATTTTTAAACACTATACTCAGAATAATCTATAGTTCGATAATAACTTGTACATGTAATTTTTTTTTGCTTAAAATTACAAACATATTGACATTCTATTAGTATTATAACTCGCAGCCAACTTTTTATCTTATCTAGGAACTTTTGCTGAATTTTTTTGAATCCGCCTCTGCGTTAGGGCCCTTGATCGGAATTGATGGGATGGTCCCTTGCTTGCTTCCGGAGAGTAAATTAGTTTTTTTTCCTCCACGTGGTCATACGCAGTTTGTACTGTTTTTTGACAATAAATTTATTTATTATTTATTATAAAACTGTAAAAAACAATAATTTGTTAATATCTGCCAAATATTAAGTTTGTTAAAAATATCTAATTTTTCCAAAAATAATATTTTAAATATTAATTTATAATATTTCGCTTCACATTTGAAATAATTATGCTTTGGGGTTAATACTTTTAATTAAATATACAGTTCACATTTTTTTAAATTTTAAGCGTTGTTTTGTTTTCTGTTGATTTTTTTCAGTTTTTCCAGTTTTCTTCGATTGTTTTCCATTTTCCCCCACTGACCTGGCTACCATGAAGCCAGTTTCTTTCGGTAGATAGCCAGCAAAATGAATTATTTCATTTATTATAATGCTTCATCCTTCTTAATATAACCAGTTTTATTGGGGGTTTGATGTTTTGTATTTCAGAGCAAAAGCAATGAAGAAAATTCAGTATTCTGGAAGTTATAAATTATTACAATACAAATGATTGCGTATCATATCTCTTTTATCAGAAATGCTGAATAATTATCTGAGAGTGAACATAATTAACTTAAACATAATAATTTAAAAGAAAATCTCAATAATAATTATATCTGAATTGTTGTATTAGTCGTGCAGTCGTTTACTATATTAGACAAATGTGAGATAAAACGTCAAAACGAAGAGATTGTCGCAATTGTATTATTGGGAAACTTATCTTAAATTCTCAAAGAAGTTCCTCTTTAATCTCAACTCTGAAAATTGAAGAAAATCGTCTTGAATTTCATCACTTCTCGGGAAAACAACACAAAAATTTACTAACAGTATCGAAGAATGAATTTCAAAACATTGTAAGAATGTAATCCGTTAAATATTGATTTTTTGTACCAGTAAAGTTATTTTCATAAATTTGTCAGATTATCATAAAGGCAGAGTCTTGAGTGGGTTATGAAATGCCTTCGACGAGTATATAAGTAACAGAAAACCTGTATTCTTTATTTTTTATATGTTTGCGGTCGTTTAGTGTTTAACGGATTAATGGTTCTCTTTTATGAGAATTTTCATTATTAAACTGTGCCATTGACCAATTTATCCAACTCGTAAGACATACAGACTGAGAAGATTTGCGCTCACTATGTGGCCTTGGATGACTTATATCATACATCTAATATCATGCATGGACATGAATACGGTAGGAGTAGCCGCGCTCCGTGCCGTGGAGTCCGCCGTTCGAACCCCGGCGGCGATGCAGTCGAGCGCAGGATTGGCGCCTTGCTCTTGACAGGATTCAAGGCCATGTGCCGCGCAGCGAGGCTTGCCAACCTCCCAACGTCCAATGGCCGACCGTTCGCAGAAATGAACGCAATCTCTTAACGAACGAGGGAAAAATTATTTGTCCTTGCAACGGGAAATACAATGAACTTTACGAACTGAATATGACGTAACAGTTGCTCGCAGGAACGTAGAATTGTCAGGAATTGGGATAGTTGTGTTATTTTGAACACAAATAACTGAGAACTACTTATTTTCCAAATAATAATTCGTCTGGATGATTAATTAAATAAAACACTTTGTCATTTGCAGACTGTATATTACGTTAACAGTTTAAAACTTACGATCTTTCAACCATGTAATTGGACTTCTTCAGGTGCTGCATTTCACTTTTTTAAGACTTAAAAAACATAACATAGTTCCTTTAAAACCCATACCAAGATGTTTTAAGTGTTTATTCTCTTGGCGCGTGTTTTAAAGCAAACGTTTGAGGCTTTTTGAGTGTTAATTTTTTTATGCACCTGAAGACCGTGTTCATGGACGTGTGTTTTAAACTGTTAACTTAATAACCAAATTGTCTGCAAATGAAGTGTTTTATTTAAGTACTTATTTTCGCTTTTGTAAAGTAGTGCAGCCCACATATTTTCATATAAATACATAAGTTCCTTCCATAGTAAGTTTAAAAGATAATGATAAAATCGACCTACCACTTTTGAAAATCATAAGCTTTTACGAGCTTTTTTAATAGCATACTAATAATCGACGTAAATAGCAGAGCTATTGGTGAAATAGCCAAATTTTTCCGATAGAGATCACAGATACATTTTTTTTCTTCCGATTGCGATGAATAGATGTGGTAAGAATAATTATACATTAGTAATCAATTCAACGAGTCAGAAAAAGAGTCCATTTACCTTTTGAATCGATCGTTGTAAAGATGAATCGAATCATTGTTTTGATATATCATTACATCACTTTTGTACGATACTTCTCTAACAATTGTTTTTTTAATTTAGCACGAGACGAATGACATTTTCTTATGAATTTATTTCGCAATTGTATTTCCGCAGGAATAAAGGAACAATTAAGAGAAGAAAACTCTATGCTACAATTTAATTAGAATGAATTATGACATTTGCATTAAAATGGTCCCTTGTGGACACCTTACCAAACAGGAAGTAGTCATGTCGATGTGACTGTTATTCGGAAACAATTACCATAAGGAGTGTCGGAAGATGAAGAATGCCAGCTGGACATGCATAGTGGAACAGCAGGTTTCCTACCCCCCACCGCACATCCACGACTTTCTGCTTCCGGTGCACAGTTTCGCTATAGTTCTTTGCAATGCATTTCCGTCTTGGAGGGGGATCCCATCAGCTACGTTCTGACTTAACGTCACGTTTGGCATAAAGCGATTTTGAGCAAAGAACTGAGTGAGGATAATAACTTTTAAAATATCCTTATATTGAAATTTTCTGAGTTCATTCTCTCCATTCATCTATCACACACCTTCCATTTTGCCTTCTGAAGAACAATCATCGTTTTTTGATTGTTTGTAATTATCTTATCTTTGGATACGTTGGAAAGATGGAAATGTTGAAAAGACCTCTTTTTAAAGTTATTCAGTAAAAGAGTTCACCTCAGGTATCTGCTAAACGGATAAAGATATAGAGAAAACCGGTTTTCATCGGGATAATTGTGACATGAGGCTAATCATTTGACGTATTCAAATGATATGTAACATTTTTATCTGCAGAGATATTCACATATGGGTGATTGCACGGAAATGGGGAAATGTGCAGCACACAAAGGAGTGAGGTCCATGAACAAGAACTTCTCTTTTTCGGGAGATGCAACATGTGTACACAAAACAACTGAGGTCAAGCAATGAAGAAGTTTCATTGGTTTCTGCGGGAAACCACAGGGGTGCTGCCACATCAACCGTTCCTGTAGGACCATCTTTACCTCGATAGGCGTGAATTTAAAAAACGACAGAGGAGTGAGATATGAAATGAAAAAGAATTGAGGAAACAGTCGTAAACAAATTAGTATATGTGTCATGCACATTGAATCTGAATCTGCACATTAAATGACCTAATTTATTTGTATCAATATGTTGTACCGGCAAAAATATTAAAATATTGAAAAAATCTAAACCTAATAGGACAGGGCATGTGGGACGTTTATTTGCTCATTTTTGTAGAATAAACCACATTTATTGTGAAACTATGTATTCTTAGCGCAGGTGTATAACACAAGAAAAGACGAATACCTAGATATCTCAATTATTGTATTTGAATGAACAACGTAACAGAGTAATATTTAAAGATTTGGTGAAGCCCATCGATGCACCGGAACACCTCGCACTGACGACAGATGGTGATATTGCCCCCATTCATTAAATTCGAAAATGTTTAAAACTGGCTCTGCAACTAACGTCGCTTTCTTTCGTTATTAGATAAATTATGTATTTTTGTCTTTAAAGTACCGGTGAAAAATTATAGATGCTTAAAATACAACAATAAAAGACAGTTCCTTTCGAACTTCCTCAAACTAATTCTCAGCCTGATGATGATTACTTATGAGGTTGAAAATAATTTTTTTGTCAGTAAAAGTTTACTGGAATACCATGTTTTTATTCCCCGTATTATTTTAACCTTTTTAAAAATGTGGTCCTTTAAGACGCCGCCATGTTAGGAGTATTACAACAAACAACATGGTAGTTAATGGTTAATATCTGCATATGATCAGGAAATAAGCTCAAAATATCTTGTTAGATGAACTGTTATGTCTTGGTTCATTCCTACCGCCGATAGAGAATGGGTATATAGACGAATGCAACTCGATAAACGAATGTCAGATGTAGCATAAATGGTAAAAGGAAATGGTAAATAATATATTTCCTTATTGCCTATTTTAATTTTTAACTTTTGATAGAACTGTTTTAATTTTTGATTGAATTGAAATAAAGCCTAGTGGACGTAGGTCTACACAAACAAAAATCATATCGTTTCGGGGGTTCGTAACAGAAATACATTATTATTAATAGAGTAAAGATGTGTTTACACAATAATGCAAAATTTTTATATTCAATATGTGATAAAGGCTAGAAAAAAATAATGAAATTGAATATAGAAACTGCTATTAAATAATCAGAATCTCTTTTGAGAATAGAGATAAAATATATCGAACCGAGATCGAACTATTTTGGAATCGGAATCACCATTTACATATACACAATAAGAGTTTTACCTTTCTTGATCATCCTGTCCTTTCTACCAAATCGAAGCAGAAATCAAATTCTGTATGAAAATTTATTCACGAAATGCGTCACGCAGTTTTTTTAGAAGTTTTAAAACTCCACCTCCCCCACTAGTCACATTTTGTTACAATATCTTGAACCCTCCCTTCCAAATATGACGAAAAAATTTCCATGTTTTTTAGGAGAGTTTGAAATACACCTTTACACGTTTTTCCTGTATTAAATTTCGAGTTTTGGTACAATATTCATTCAATAAATTATCATATGTATATAATTCATGTCATTGTTGGTTCCCCACCCCTGACTATGTGAATGCGCACTATTCCGGTTAATATGGAAAATAATGAGAACATTAATGTACTGTACAAAACCCATTTACAAAGTATTGTAGATTAAGTTGGGAAATTACGTTATCTACAGAGTATTCAAAAAAGAACGTACATGGTGTAAATAACTAGTGTAATCGATTTATTTTGCATAGCGTACCTTCGATTCAAAACATGCCAAAAATTGTAAACCCAAACAAATTACTTCTATGCAGGCGTACACAAGTACTCTTCTCTTACTCACCATACTCATCTTCACCTCTCCCATCTTTACTGTTCTTCACTAAAGCAGTTACACTATGACTCAATTTTTTTTCTTGAACACATTCAGAAACAGATCGTTTCCCTTTTTCTGTACTTCCTCAGAGCATTTGCAATGCAACCGGGAAAAAACAACTGTTGATGTGTTGACATCATGATTCTAGCTTAAACCAGTATAGGAATTAATTTAAGGGGGAAGCCAGGGAATATCTCCCCTTCTGACTTTTCCCCACTTCCACATTTACGTTTATTTTCAACAAGGGAAAAGTAATTCCACCTCTCTTAGTTCTCCAGATTCATTCCGAACACAATGTTGGAATAAGTCATATTGAAAACATCACTCAAATTATCTAATGTATGTACAACATTAAAATGTACTCCAGAAATCTTATAAAAATAAGAACATGTTAGACGAGTTCACTGTAGGCCAATCTACATTGTTTATGGAGGTGTGCGCTAGCAGGTCTGGCAAGTATATACATGGTACGTTGCTCACACTCTTACATACGCGAATATTTGTAGACAGATTTCTCTGTTTTCCCTTTTTTCTACATATGGTTTGCATTTCAGTTATTACTAGAAGATAGAGTTTAATGTAATGATGCTCACCCTGTACAATTGGCAATCGAGAGCTGTAAGCTGCACGGATAAAAATGCTTTCTGCTACAATTGAGGGTACTGTGGGGATGAGGTTGACTAAGAAGTCATCAATAACCGGGGACAATCTTCATAACGACTGTATCTAAAACCAGAACTACCAAATGAGTATGATATGAACCTTATCTCCCTTTTCCTTGTCTGTAGGAGTCGGAGATGAGGTTGATATGATGCCACTTTTTGATATGGCAGAGGAAATACAAGGGTGCCGGATGCCCTTCCTGACGCACCTCCCCGGGGCGGGTGATGAATGAATGACAGGAGGGTGAATGTTGTAATGGAATGGTAGGCTGGAGTAACGGGAGTTAGCAAATGAGTATCAGAATTAAATAGAAAATTACAAAAACTATCAGGTTCTCTTAAGGCCCCCTCAATATAATAACATTTTCTTAACAATTTTATAAGATATTGTATCGAAATATGAAAAGACAAGCATCAAAAGTCTCCCCTTCCCCCCCCCTCTTCTACAGTTTCTTCAATTCGAGCACTGGTTCAAACGATGAATTTTCTTCCGAGTCTAGTTTAGTGAATTCGCCCATGAAAAAAGTGTATTTACGATGTCGGGCGCCACGCTCGACCAAGGTCCGCCACTGCTCGTTGGTATAAAAGAAGCAGCGGGAAATGAAATGGCGTATCGCTGCGGGCGCCGTGTTGTCCTTGAGAACTCGCAGCGCGGAAGACGCCGGCGCGCGCGCGCGCGGACGCTCGCGTCACAGCGAGCGATGGTGGCGCAGCTGTGGAGTGGCAGCTGCAGTTTCGCAGGTGGCAAAGCGACAGAGGGATATTAGTGATAAGGATGGAGGTTACGTTGGGATGATATGGGGAAGGGCAGCCGAAACTTCTTTTAAAAAACTACAAGTCATCCAAAACAGAACCTTAAGATGTGCACTGAAGGCACCTTGGTTCGTATCCAGTGAGCAAATCCATAAAGAACTTAACATTAAACCGTTGAGAGAACATTTGTAATTTGGCCATAACATTCTACTCCAGTCTTCCAAGCTCCCCTCCTCTTCATACATTTAATTTAGAAAAGTCCTTAAGAGAAAATAAGATGATCAAATCCCGATATCCTTAAGATACTTTAAAACCACCCTAACTTACAAAAATGATATTACACACAATAGTTATCTCTATACAAAATTAACATTATTAGTTTAAATTAGTATACAGGAGGTACCTCATTAGATATCCTCACACAAATATTTTACTGTCTCATGTATTTGTATTGTATTTTAATTTCTTGTTTTTTGTGTATTTTGTTGTGAAACCGTATACATTACGTACCTTAGAGAAACTTGTGAAGCAGATCACCACTGATCCTGGTTTTCAAAAAAAAATATTTTAATGTAGGGATGAATTGAGGGTGGTAGAGGACTTGGGAGGGTTTGGGTAGGGTTGACTCAGAAACAGTCACAAATCTCTGACATGGAGAACAGAACCCGCACATTTCTGAGCTTAAGTCTATGTGAAAATAATATTTGGTTTATTCTACAGAAATGGGTAAAGAAATGTCTTAAATGCCCTATCCTGTTAAGATTTCTTCAATATTTTAATTTTTTGCTAGTAAACATATTGATACAAATGAATTAGGTCATTTAACACCATCAGATTCAATGTGTTTGTCACAGATAATAATTTATTTACGACTATTTACTCACTCCTAGTCCCTCTGTGGCTACGGTGTTAGCGTGTACGCTCATCACCAAGTCATCGTGGGTTCAAATTCCGGTGGGGTCAGAAAAAAAGTGTAGCTTTTCACAATAGTGTCCCACTTCATATAGCTGTGACTACTGAAAAGCAAACCCTCATTCCTTTATCTACCTCGTACTACTACTAGTATCAATAACTCTTACTAACTACTCCTACTAACACCTCTACGTGGGCCAAGTTGTTGGTGAACCCAGCTAAGCGGCCCACCTACAAACAATAATATACCACCCAACTCTTACCTCCTATCGCTCCATGTAGATAATCTTCAATAGCACGCTACGTATGCCGTTTACAAATCCTCACTCCTTTGTCATTTCATGTCCCACTCCTTTGTCATTTTTTTTTGTTTTTGAAATTCACTCCTGTCAAGGTAGAACTGTTGAAAACGTGAAGTGTTTTTTCATGAACCTTACTCCTTTGTGTGCCGCAAATTTCCCTATTTTCATAGAATCATCCATTTACTCAAACATAGTAATAAATGTTTAATCATGTTATAATGCGGCATGTTAATAAATAAAAAGGCGTCAACACGGTTACATGCACTCCCGGACAGCTTTCAAACTAGGACAAATCCGGATACACTTGGACGGATGGCAATCCTAGGTTAGGAGAAGAATGATTGAGACACGGACAAGTTGATGATAGTTGATGTGTTAAAAGTGGTGAACAGGAACAGATGTTGCTTGGCAACTGCGGGGAGGTTTATAGCGACTTAGATCAGAGACAGATTTCCTTTTGCCCGGGGGAAAAATGTTCTTTTGGGGCGTAAATTCCTCACCATGACTTAACTTGTCTTAAGATTATTTTTCCTTTCTTTCAAAATTTAAGATACTAAATCCTCGTCAAATATTGATACAAACATTTAATAAGTTGGGTCATAGGAAATATCAATAAATGCAAAAAATGTCAGAACTGGTTATACCAAGTATGTTTAAATGATTAGAGAAGGAACAATTGGCTTTACACCCCTCCTTTAATCCCAACAATTGCAATGGTGATTATGTCAACAGCGTTTCTCAGCCTTCGCGATACGCATCTCAAAAAGACTAGGTACCCACATGAGATACTGAAATTTAAAAACGCCGTGAATTAAAATAGTTTATTGCCCCCGCGAGAACTGAATTAGGTTTTTACCCCCCGCCTGGTCATACGAAGTTTGTAATTTTGTTGTTGTTTTTTGTCAATAAATTTATTTGTATATACTGCTGACCGTACGTTAATTCAAATGAAAAGAACCCCCTACTTCATAAAATCTCGAAACTTCATGAGACTTGGAGGTAGTCAATGCCTGGTAACTGTTGAAATTATTGGCGATTCTAGTTGTCATTATGTGAAGTAGACAACAAATTACACCCAAAAAGTTTTGAAGTTGAATCAAACTTGTTTATCGTACTGTGAAAACATTGCTATTTCGGGGGATAATAATTTTCAATGAAGATAATAAAAATAAAGAAAGAAAATTGATTAAATATCGCTGTGAAACTAAAAATAAAATGATTCGATTAACGATCATAACGCTGTAGTTCTACGTTACAATTTTGCAATAAATCAATTTTTTTCTCTTGAAATTATTCATGAATTTCCGTTTTTCTGGAGTTGCAAATACCTGAGTATAACTAGCGTCGGACCACACCAAAGCACGCGCTTAATCTTATTCGAATTTTTTTTCACTTCGGATTCATTTCGGACAAAGTTTCCTTCATTCCACGTTCGAATTCATTTTGGACTAAATTTAGAAAATCCGTTAAACTGTCATTGTGGTTTTAAATTCGTGATCTTGATATAAAAATCTACTTTCTTAATTCAAAGCTTTTCTCTTGAAAAACTTACTTAGGGACCACACCTCCACCACCATCTTCAGTTTTTTTAATGCTGTTTCTAAAAATTTATTGAAACAAATATTGATACTCTAACTTTATTGTTCCTCTCTGTTCTGTTCTCACTGAGCGGTTGACAACATGGATTAAAGTGACATATTTGAAGATTAAAAAGTAACATAAAACAAACCGTACAGAACTCCAAAGCTAACAGTGTTCTACTACAGTATAACGAAATCATATACCCCCTTCTTCCAGGGATCGTTATGTATGTTATAGATGGAACCAAACGTTTGACTTCGAAACAAAAATTGAAAGGTCTCTCTAACATAGCTTTCCTTCACCTTTGAGCCTTGGTAGGGAACAATGAAGTTTGATGCGTACGATATCCCAAATGATGAAGGCGGAAGTCAGACGCTAAAAGTAGCAGGTGAGACCAACACGGAAAGCCCCTGGCACCCACATTACACTCTCTGAGACATCGTTTACTTTCCTTTTCAACAAAGAGACTCGATAACATTCTATGTGAGGAATGAAATTGCTTTACCCACGAAAAGTATTGATAATTCCAAAACACTTATAGTATCATTGTATTAATCATAGTATATTATGTTATAATATTATTTTATACACATATTATTATTATGTTAATTATAATACAGTAGTATTAATTAAACACTTACAGTATAACGAATCAGTTTATTGTCCTCCACGTGGTCATACGCAGTTTGCAACTCCTTTTTTTTGACAATAAATTAATTTATTTTTATACTTCAAGGACACCCAAAAATCACCGTTCTAAGAATCAACAATATCAGATAAATAATAAATCATGATGCTTTATTTAAAATTATTTCGAAACTTGAATTAACTGCTTGTTTTAAATTATTAAAAGAAATTGTCCCTCGAATATCTTAGAAGGCCATTGTAGTGTAAAAGTTAAATTTGGGACACGCACCGATTGTAATCGGTAAGAGAATTAATTAATAATTAATCGATGAAGGAACACAAAGCTGACGCGGATATGTATCGAATGTTTGTGGGGGTACCAAAATCAAAGTTTATTTTCAATATCGTAAAAAATGTTGCATTTTGAGTAATAATTCTCGCGTTTGTATGGAATAAAAGGGTGTGAGTTATAATATAATTTTTTACTTGGTGCAGTAGAATGACTAGTAATTCAGTCAGTACTTCTAATCAGCATGAAAATCGCTTAAAGTGGTAGCGAGGAACACACTCCGCCACGCATTACCAGGGATGTCTCCACACACGACTCGTGAAATTTAAATACAGTGAATATTCTTTTAACAATACAGCACTTAAACACACTGAAATTTTATTGGTTCATTCCTTCACCATATTCAAATTACAAGTTTCACTATTTTGTTAATCACATTCTAATAAGAAATATAATTAAAATTAAACTTTAATATTGGGAAAAATAATGGGGAGCCACAGACTTATAGTTTTTTATTATATTGAGGCAAGATAAAAATGGTGCCGTAATTTATTTATATACCCCCCCCCAAAAAAAAAAAAGAGTAAAACTATACCTACGCCGTCGTGAACAAACTACATACAAGAGAAATGAATTCTAAATGTTGAACACAAAATAATTGATACAATGATTAGTGAACATACTATTAAAAAAATCATACTTTGAACCCAAAACGAAGGTATTGATGAGGCTATAAATTATTTCAAATTAGTAAATGAATGTATAAATTGTTCATAATATTCAGAATAATGACTCCTAAAATCTTTGAAGTACATAAGAAATAAACCTACCCACATATTTTTAATGCTTTTTTGAAGTTTCTCCTGTGTGTGTTACGATTATTCTAAAGACTATTTCATTTAATAAAATTTTAATTTATTTTTTGAAACTTTGGAGAAAACGTGAACCAAAAAATAAATGACTCGCAAAATCTTCCATTTCTTTCACCAAAAAACTATTTTGTCAGTTAAATGATATTTTCTGTGAGTTTTCTTCTTGCGATGCGTGAATTTAAAGAATATTTTGTAAATTAAAATATTTATAAAAATACGCACGTGAAGGTAAAGAAGCGCATGCTGAAAAATGACAAAGTAAATAAATTTGAAACTTTATGATGAAACAGTCCAGGAATAAAATTGGTCATTACTTGTAAATCATTTTAGCCTAGTCGCTCTGACGCACATAATACCTTACAACGATAGTAATGTTGGCATTGGAAGGAGAAGGAGAGGGAGAATAGCAACCGTAGATATCCTCTGGGCGCCTCTCGTTGTGCTGTGAGAGCCGACTGCGTTGTCAAGGACACTCTTTGTGATTGGCGAAGAGCGGCGGAAGACAGCGGCACTTTACCCGCTCGCTGCACCTTTTAATGCACTTCCCTCTGCAGCAAATGTCTTCGACTCGCTACATGGCATCCACCTGCGCCTCCGAGACGAGTTGTTTGCGACCGCAATGAATCAGACAAAACAATTCGGAGGGGATCTCGTTCCATGGTTCGATTCAATTTCAAGAACTATAATACAATCTTTTAAAATACTATTTAAGTTCATGTGTTAATCTGAAACAGTAAAAATATATTACACGACCTTATTTGGAAATAATATTTTTAGTGTGAATTTTACTTTCCAATTTTACAGTATGTAAAAGGAAATTTTTGTTATCGTTCGAGAAAAAAAAATCGGGATCTCTTCAGATCTATACAAATCGGCTCCAGGAGACTCTATTTTAAAATTTTGGCGATGACGTCCAATGTCGCATGTGTGTATGTGTGAGTGAAGAATTTTGTTTTTCCGATGACTCACAAACAAATTAATGAAGTCAAACCAAAGTAGAGAATTGGTTTGGGAATCCATTGGGTACAGAGGTCTATTTCTGGACAGCTCATTCAGGCTTCATTTACACATCGCTCTCCACTTCCGGTTTATTAAAAACGAAAATTTTGAAAAAATAAATATAAACTTTTTATTGTACATTGAATTGTGCGAACAGAAGCTAAAAAGCATTTCCGTACGTCGCACTGTTTTCGAGACATGCTGAAACGTTATTAAGCAATAAAGAGTTATCTTGAAGGCTGTAAGCAAATACAAAGAGCCACACCCGTGGCTCAGGTGGTAGTGTTGTCGCTCATTACCAAGTCATCCCGGGTTCGATTCCTGATGGGGTCACAAATTTTGTAGCTTTTTACATGAATGTCCTAGTTCATATAGCTGTGACTACTAAAGAGCAAACCCTTCTTTCCTCTATCCACATCCTCCTGGTATCAATAACTCTTAACTATTACTAACTATTTCTACTAACCCCTCCACGTGGGTCAAGTCGTTGGTAAACCCAGCTAGTCTACCACTCAACTCCTACCTCCCATCGCTCCATGTAGATAAGCTTCAATAGCACGCTACATTTCCCATTTACAAATACAACAATAAGATAAGAAATGCAAAGAGGTTAGTGTGGGAGATAATTCCTGCAATCCTTAATTGAAAGAACTGATATGAAATTATATAGAAAACTTTTTATGGTTGTAAGGATAAATATTTTTTATATTGATTGATATATTTATATACTTAATATGTATTTTTTTAAATTATGTGCGTTGTACTGTGAACTTGTTTGAAGAATTATTATAGGATACTTGAGTGGGACATACTCCAGATTCTTTCTCTACGCAATGTTTGAACCCCGGGATGGACCCTTTATTGGGTGTAACAAAAAATAACAATAAGTGTTAACATTCCAACAGAATAATAGAACCTGATACGAAATGTGAATGATAACACACAATATAAACGTAGGTTTCCGCGGCCGGAGTCAGTATGAACTTGTTTGTCCGGGACAAACCGCGTCTTAGTAGATAAATCTACCAACGTTTCGGCCATAATGCTGTGGCGCTTGACAGAGTACGACAGCGACTTAGGTCTGTACGACTCTGACATTGCCCTGAAGAAGACCGCAGAATGATGGCCGAAACGTTGGTAGTTTTATCTACTAAGACGCGGTTTGTCCCGGACAAACAAGTTCAAACACACAATATGTTTACCAAAAAATAAGAAATCACACAAATTGTTGATAGATTGGACACTATAATGTTAGACAAAGAAACTAATTAATACAATCGTTGCACACTTGAAATGATTTTTATAAATGATGTATAAAACTACGCTAATGGAAGTTTAAATTTACGTGCAGGCACGGAAAAGAGTTTACAATTATCGTTTGCAACAGGTTTCTGTGATTTTAGCTATTTTTGTAAACATATTTTAGTATGGTAGTACTTTAGTTTTTGGTCGTGTTAGATTGTCATTTTCTTATGATAACGTTTGTTGTTAATATTTGTTACATCTGATGAAGGTCCTAGTCAAGGGTCCAAACCTTGTGTTGAGAAAAACTCCCTATAAATATCGTGAAATGTCCAAATAAATTCGAATGACAAATGTCAATCGCTGAATGAAAAACTGATATGTTTGAAAATGAGTTGCGAGCTCTAGGGTTATTTGAAATCGGAAAAGAAAAAATGATTTCAGAGAATTATAACCTGATGAGTGTAATCAGGACCCAGTTGAGGTACACTGTCGCTACTAGCGATGTAACACTCGGTGGAACACTTTACGAACCACAATCATCGTGGTTTGCTCCTGAATTGTTGTAGAGAGTTTCAAGTCAATATATTGTACACACCTTGAACATAAAGACCTTCTAGAGTTCAATATGGTCAAGGAACAAAATTCGTTGGTTCTATAAATACGAATGCCGTCAGGGTCGATATTCTACTTTCCCACGACGCAACTTGAACTGGTCTTCCGCCGATCGTGAGATATTTACCCACAAGTGAGCGCAGCTACAATACGAGAAAATTACACGGTGTTCTGCAGTGAAAGATGCCATCAGATTCACGTAAGAGTTGTATAATGGTAGTGAAACACAAAAGAACAATATTTATTATTGTTTTTACTTTTTTCCTCTTGATTATCCCGTTCGTAAAGATTTTCCATATTGAAGATGATTTTTTTCCTCTATCACTTATGACTAGATATGAATAAAATTCATTGATGTTCGTTTCAAGATCTATATCAAATCACTAAAGAAACAAATACATCTGAGGGTGATTTTCTGATTTCTTTTACCAGTAGTGTTTACCGATGGTAGTATTTTTCTCGAGAGTGCATTTAAAAATATTCTTCATTTGAAGCATTAGCGTAGTTTTGGATATTCAGTTGAACGAAAGTTTACAAGAATATACGTTTATTCTGCCATCATTTATCGGTGACCAGTTTTATGATCAAAATAATTTTTTGTTAACAAATTTGCCCGTCAACTTATGAAAAGTTTCAAACGCGGGAATTTTTGTGTGGTGTATACCTACAAAATCGGAAATCCAGGACAATGGAACCATAAACCCTGAATTTTTAAGCAATAACTCCAGACATAAGGTACTATTTGAAAAAAAAAACGTTTAGTGTAGACAGTAATAGAAGTTATGGCATATCTAATGTTTTCATTTATTAAATTAATAGTAAAGAAAGAAGACGTAGAGATGAATACGTTATTTACTTCACTAAATATTCTGTTTTTGAATTAAATATTACAATGTAGGAGACAAAACTAAACACGAAGACGGAAACCGTATTATGTTAACAGAAGTCGCGATGGCCAGGAGACTCTTTCTTTCGTGGGCAATCTGCGCCGCATATATTTTTTGTCTAATGACTGCGTTCTTGTGTAACGTGTGTGGAACTATGCGCTTTTTTATAGTCAGTTTTCTATAGATACTTTTACCCCATAATTTCGAATAGAATGAGTTCGCAACTGTTCTCACAACAGATAATTTTTTAATAGTTTATTTCTCACGTTATGCAGAATAAGCGGATTTTCGATTATCCTCTTCATACCGGTTGTAGTCAACCGAGGTCTGGATAACCAATCTAATTAACCGAGGG
The DNA here is from genome assembly GCA_002313205.1 of Laupala kohalensis. Taxonomy (NCBI): domain Eukaryota; kingdom Metazoa; phylum Arthropoda; class Insecta; order Orthoptera; family Trigonidiidae; genus Laupala; species Laupala kohalensis. The sequence goes on from NNCF01127815.1 coordinate 423,888, forward strand.
TCTGCGATATGATCCAGACTATCGGAACGGACTTTCAATAAAAATTTAGAATATCACGTATCAAAATGATTACATGTGTAACAATATAGGATTACTGTTAGTGTGTTTTTTTTTTTTTTTTTTTAATTAAGTTCTAGTATGTGAGATTTTTTTTGTACCAGACCTGCGTAAAGGTAATTAACTTACCACTGTAGGATTTTACTTTGTAAAATTTTCTGGTTTAATAAAAAAATAAAAGAAACTAAACTTACGTCGAAAGATATTTTTAAGAATTGTAATTGTGTCGTGTACATCTGATGATGTTGACTACATGGTCTGCATGTTGAAATCCTAATATCTCATATTTTTTATTATTTTTACTTTAATTTATATTAAATTATACAGAAAAACATAAATTTTTAATAGCAGACCGAATTCAAATGATTGCGTAGTTTTTGGAATATTTCGAAAGTCGAAGAAAATGAACTAGGCACGTAAATTATTCAAAGCTTCTAGAAATGAAACCGCGTGCAAATGTATAATGGGAAAATTGGAACACCGCTCTCGGATAGGTAGAAAGGATATTTTAAAATTTGGAACTAAGAAACGAAAAATCTACGTAGGAAAATTCTCAGTTCTCGATAGAACGATTTGAGACGGCAATTTAATGCCTACATAGGTTGTGAAAAATATTTCGAGCTCTCATCTATTCACAGGGTTAGGTGAGTGAAGTTGCAGAAGGGGTGCGTCAGTGGACATGTGAAGGGAGAGATCGTGAAGTGATGAGAGGGAAAGAAGTGAAGTGAATGAACGGGCACTAAAGGGGATCAGCTAAATCGAGTGTTCGGGTCATCAGCCGTAAAATGTGCAATAAGTAATGATTAAAAATATATTATTTTTAGTTGCTTCATGGTTACATTTTTTATATTTAATATTATAATATTAGCTTCAACATATAGTTTAATAATTTATTTAACAATTTTAAATTTCAGTTCTCTGTAATACATATTTTTGTATATTTTATTGTATTACTTTATATTTTGCAACCGGGCAAAATATGCTCATTTACAGTTAAATAAATATTAACTTATTCAAATAAAAAATTGAACTTCATGGAATAAAGAAGTTACGCATAAAAATCTTTCAAAAGGATTATACTACTCTAAAGTTGGGGTGAAACTGATTTTAACCTGTTCAGCAATGGTTGACGAGAAAAACCGGAACTGAACCGAAATTTTAGTTTTTACTGAACCGGAAAGATTAACTTACGGTTCAATACTCTGATTCGAAATCGCGTGATTCTTGTAAGTGGAAACTAAAATAATGTGAGTGAACTCAGACTGGATATAACTTCGCTCGGGAAAATAACGGTGACCTTGGACTTCCATCACATAATGGCTCTATGGTCTGTTGACTTATAAAACATCACAGTGAATCACTCCATTCTGTTCTGTAGGCACTACTATTAATGAACGCTACACAGGCTTTAAAGGAGGAAAATTCTTGGTAATATGACTTGAATCTTAATCGGCGAAAGTAAAGTGTTCATCATGGTTTACAATTTAGTTCTATGGCAGAGAATAGTTAAAGAAAACAATGTTGTAATATCAAGGAAACTTTGTGCTGGTGTAATGAATATTTTGATTAAAACGGATTAAATTTATAACAGTAAATTTGAAACAACGGCAAAATTTATTTTCTGTAATGTATTAGGTGAATCTTGAAGATTCGGTCAGATTTTCGGGAATCGTTAAAACATCAAACACATGCCGCCGTTTCGGCTTTGTTCTAAATTTGAAATACGAAATAAGAAAATTTACAGCACTTTTGAAAGAAAGAAAGAAGACATTAAAGTTAGTCCCCATACTACTAGTAGTAGATATGTTAGTCCTCTTTACCTTGTAAGAAGTGCAATGAGATAGTAGTGGTATTTTATACTTTTCTTCACATAATTCATTTGTAATTTATTCATATAGAGAATATTTGGCAAAGTACTTTGGTAAGTACAACAAAAATAGAAATACAAGGAAGTGAAGCGGTGACTCAATAGTTACACTTGGAATTGTGAAAGCAAAATAAACATTTTAAAAGGCATAGTTTTAGCTTTAAGAGGCGCCTCTCAAAATCTTGAAACTAAATCAATTGGGTGGTGGAGTTCTAGACGTCTTCTATGTTCGCTGTTGATTTTCTGAGGTTTTCTACCTGTGACTGATTTTTCGTATACTGAGGTAACAAAATGAAGATTTCACTTTACAATAATTAGCACGAATGTCGGATAATGGGAGGTGTATGAATGGAGTCTACAACATTTTCTTTTAACCCACCATCAGGATTGAATGTCATAAATGAACAGTTGTCACCTTACGAATACAAACTCTTCAGTGACAGTTGGTACCCATGCTCATTAAATACCCATCATCATACACTTTTTTCCTTGGCCAAAAGAGATCCTGCACAGCCGCTGACCCAGTGGCGCGCCACCTGTCGTCCGCCCGTCCGCATGCCGAGAGCGCTGGCTGTTCCCGCGCGAGTCGGTCGCCGCGACGCGACACTACGTCGGTTCCGCGAGGAACGAACCGGACGTCCTCGGCTCACAGCACGGACAACGTGCAGAGAGAGGGAATAAGTGGCCTCAATGGGGGAGGAGAAGTAGAAGCGGGAAGGGACGGCGTTCGGCGGCGCCCGACGGCCCCGACCTCCGTCGTGCATATGGCCTCATCCACTCCCTTGGCCCGCAGCGCAAACGCTGCCTGCTGGCTGCTTAAGGTCACCCTGGCAACGGGACCACTAGGGAAAGAACGTACTGCAACAAGAGCGTGCGTGCCCTTCATGCTCCTCGCCTGGCCTTGAGAGTCGCATCGACTCGTCAAAAAACGCCTTCGATTATGCAATTCCTTTCTCCGACAAAGGAATTTGACTTTCTGAAATTTTAAGGATGAACGCGACGCGACGGAGAAGGAACCTTCCGTTTTGAATGAATGCAGTTACGCGAAAATGTAGTTGAATAGATCGGGTTTCGAAGGACACTCTTTTTCGGAGTTGGAATGAACGATTGATTCGGTGGATTGCACACGGCAAGCGACGACGGTGGCATGCTGCGACGACGATGGCGGCGGTCGGCCCTGGCGGTGGGCAGATGCGGTTCCGCACGACTTCGCAGTCGAAGGCCACGGCAAGCGACGCTGCCGCCGCCATCGCCGCGCCACGGCCGACGAGCCCCATTGTTGGCAGCACTGCCTGCGACCTTCCCGCGCTAATGCTGCCGCTGCGGCCCGCTTCCCCGTCCGCCCCCTCCCTCCCACCCATTCCTCGCAGACGCTCTCCATCGGTTCGGCTACCGCGTCCCGCGCAGCTCGAGATCCTCTGTACTTTCACCTCGAGCCTGCACGCAACGAGCGACCGACTGCCGCGGATGTGTATGCTCTCTTATGACAGGATTATCCCACTAACTTTTATTTCACTGAATCATTGTTTACAGCAGTGGTCTTCAAAGTGAGGTACGCAAATTGATCGTTGGGGTACGCCAATCCTTCAAAATACCACGTGCGTAATCTAATACAAGTATGGAAATGCATTTGGCTGTAGGAATGTGTCTGATGTCGACTGTTAGTTTATCACCGATGACACGAAAGTTGTTCTCGTTTGAAGTAAATCCAGATCTTCGAATTGTATCGAAGGCATCGAACCAGGTATTTTCGATGCTACTAAACATATAGAATTACATTTCTCACATTAAATTTTAATTAAAAATCTGTTACGCAATTTAATTTAAATGGATTAAAATTGTTTTAAATATTAAAAAAATATCATTTGACTACACACGTATCATATTATAGTGGGTGCAATGTATAATTATTTCGGTCTCAGGAGAGAACACGATCAAAACAGTTCGGAGTGGTTGAGAGAAATCTGCAGGTTTCAACCTATAGAATCGTCCATTGATAGCTATTGAAAACTATTTATCTTATACTTCTCTAAGCATAAGGAATTATTGTACTGAATCAATGATTTAGACTGCGTTGATTGTGTTGTGAGAAGCAATTCCAAGTTGCGTGTTTTCCAATGAGGCAGTGATCATTCAACTCATTTACAACACCGAATTTATAAAGCTTTTAAATTCTCTGTATCGTATTCGTTTTTCTTATTTGCATCACATCTGCGTCAAATTGTATACTTTCTATATCCACTCTTCCCGTAACGTTTCAATGAATTGCATTTCCGTATGCATAGTTGATAATACTTTTATTAAACAAAAAAATTGTATTGATTCTTTTATGTATTTTACTCAGTTCTGTTATGTAATTTTTACAATATGTTGCAAAATATTTTTCTAATGATATTACCGTGTTGCACATGAACATTTGTCACTTATTTGACTAAGCCATTTGTAGAATTTTTAAAATCTTTCTTCGGTATATAAGATTAAATTTTTGTCTTATTCACATCATACCATTTTATACTGCGTAATACTAAATAAATCAATATTTTAAATAAATACACAAATTTATTGTCAAAAAAGCAGTACAAACTACGTAAGATCACGTGGAGGACAATAAACTAATGTACTCTCCGGAAGCAAGCAAGGGACCATCCCATCAATTTTGATCAGGGACCTTAGGGCAGAGGCGGATTGAAAAATTTCAGCAAACTCTTAGACAAGATAAAAAATGAGCTAGAGTGAGTCTAGAGAGATGCTTGTCCAGGTTTCCACCATTTCCCCTCAAGTTGGAACGAATTCAATTAAATTCGTATGAATTTCTAAAAGTTTTTCAATAAAATTTTCATGTTTTTTCGAATCAAACTACGTATAACTAATTAATCTTCTTTAAAAGAGAGTCTTCATATGTATATTTGAATAAGGTGTGAATTTGTCAGAAAATGGCGGCATTCAGTGATCGGCCGGACACATGTAAGGTAAACGTGTTAAGTCCAAAATCCTTATGATTACTGGTTGTTGGTCCTTTCGCGTCTGAAGTTCAGTAGATTTGAAGAGAAGTCACGAAGTGCGGCCGATCCCGCACAGACGTGTTGTGAATATCCATCGCGAATTCGAATATGATGGGAATACCAACATGAAAACAGGGAAGAAAGAAAAGGGACGAGATATTTGGCAATACTGTGTTAAGTTATATTTAGTTGTTTATTTCTATGCCAAAAAATATGTTAAGAAATTCATCCGTGATGATTATCTTTATTTTTACGTAGAGATTACTGCATTGTCTATTCGCAGTATTCATTAATAGTTCGTACCAAAAAATAATGTTGATAATGCATGTAAAAAATAATATTGATTTCGTGTTTATTTTTTGAATTGATTCTTATAATTCGAGAAATTTTATAGCAATACTCATATTTAACATATTTTCTGACATGAGAAGTTACTGTAAAGTTTAATATTGATGCTGGAGAAGGAATAATACACAATGAAAGCTAAAGGATCTTATTTATGTTCGGATAGAAGTGACAGATATGGATGTGAACGCACATGTTTTCGTGTAGCGCCTGAGGGAAGCAACCGGCAGTACTTACGCACTAGACGCAGCTGCGTCTTCAGGAGATGCATGGGGAAAAGGTGGAACATCCATCCTGAGAGAAATACGAATTTCATCACGAAAATGCTACTCGCTGTAAGGAGGTTTTGAAGATTTCTGTTCCACCTGTCTTCTGAGCTCAATTGTTCTTAATGTTGCGTTCTTCGTGTGCTTTATTCATTTTGTGGCGTTAGGTCAACATTGGTACAAAATAATTTGCTGAATTCTACTATTATTAACGTCCGTTATATAATTTAATTAAATAAATAATTAAAAACGTACGACTTTTTAAGAATTTGAATAATATTTATATTTTCTGTGAAGAGATCATTATGTTTCGACTTGGATTAAAGTCGTCGTCAGGAGATCAATTCGAAACGTAGAGCTCTTCACAGAAAATATAAATATTATTCAAAGTTCATTAAAAGGCCGTAAGTTTTTAATTATTTATATACTTTGCTGAAGATTTTTAAAGATACACTTTACTCAAATTTCTAGTTATATATTACGTTTCGTACACGAAACAAAAAGAATAAGTACAAAGATAAGCTTTTACTTTTGTATTAGAAGTTATTGTTTATGGGAAGGAGAGATATGAGTTACGCTCTACTCATATTACAGTGCACATTTTTACATTTTATGAACATTTGAATTTCCATATTTCCATATTTGAAAGTTACCATATTTCCTTCACGTTTAACAAAAGGTAAACGAATAGTTCGTCACATTTTTTTGTTCTAAACTCAGTAATATCAATTAAAACATTTATTCCTTTCCAGTTCATTCATGTGTTTCCTTAATTATGTATCACAGTGCACATGAATATTCCTATAGCACGTAGATACTTATGCAAGACGGAAATTTCATTCCGCGCACTCTCGCCCCCTTCACTTGGAACACAATATGCAGTTCACTCTCAGCTGAACGTTTGCATCACAGAGTTTAATCCGGCGTGAAATTACTGTTAAAACGACTCTCGTTCTGATGTATCCCCTGCCCAGTTCTCGCTTTGTTCGGATAATGGATAATATTTTCCTTCCTATCTGATTTAGTATCTGTGAAAAACCATTTTGTAACACATTGCGCTCCTCATTACGGTTATTTCGGAGATTACCCCTCTCAACTTCTCGGCTTCTATTCATATGGATTTCTAAAGTTCATTTTTATTCGCGTTGTTTATTTGTAACGAGATCTTCGAGAAATATTTTTGAAATACTCTATAATCTCTTGTTATTATGAAATGATTCCAGGAATTGTAACACTACAGCAATGGCAATCATACATAGGCGAGAAATTTTTTAAATTATAACATCCTAGAGGTCCATCGACATATTACCCAAAACGTGAACTTGGAACTACAAAAGTAAAAAGTGGATGAAAATTTAAAAAAGTATTCGGAATAGTTTTTTTTTCTTTTCTTAACAATGAAGATTATAATTCGTATACTTCCTCATAGGACAATTTAAGAGTTTTTTTTCTCAAGCAATTCTTTAAAATCAAAAATTAATACTGACTAATTTTCTTTATGACAGATATCATAGGTATGTTTCTTTCTTATTTTTCGCATTTCAATCTCCTTTTACGTTTTATGAGTATTTTCGAACGCATTAAAGTCTCTGCGCGACTTCCACGCATATTAGCGCATAGGGAATACTGCTGTAAGATTCTATTATCATTTATAATGCATATATTTCCTAAAGATCGCTTATATCACGTCCCATTCTTAAATGATTAAATACGTGCCCTGTCGCTGATCACATCATTGAATTCTTTCACAGAAATGACCCAAACATATTATGAAAATATAATGTTTGTCCAGGACAAACCGCGTCTTAGAAGACAGAACGACCAACGTTTCGGCTATCTTGTCGTGGCCTTCTTCAGTGAACCCTGACATTACCCTGAAGAACTCCACAGCCAGATGGCCGAAACGTCGGTAATTCTGTTTACTGAGACGCGGTGCGTCCCGGGCAAACAAATTTATACTGACTCTGGCCGCGGAAGCCTATGTTTATACATAATGAAAACTTTGTAACGAACGGGCGTCGTGCGGGAAGATGAAGAGTTTTGATTATATTTTTGATGTAAATGTGTTGATAAGTATTCGTAAAGGCCAAAGGATAAGGGAAGATATGGCGAGTTGTAGAAGAAAGAAAAACCTGAATTAAACGTTGCATACTCACTTCAGAACAATTCTTTTTTGACGTCTCGAATAATTACAAAGGAATTCCTTCATTTTATAGAAGACTAATTTTGCGTCACGTTATACATTCGTTTTCGAATACACGACATCTAAATTTACGAATCCAATCACCAACTCATCATTTCTTTATTTCCTTAATCACATAATTTTGAAACCAATATAAAAAATTTGATGTATAAACAAGCAAAGTTACTGTTTAGTTAGGGAGGGCAATGTATGCCCAACGCACAGCGACGAGTGTTTGATCTATTGTGCTTCCTCAGGGTGAAGTGATGATGAATGTTGTGGCGGAATGAAAGGCAGGGGAAACAGGAGAACTGCCGCGAACCACGCTTCGAAGCCCTACTGGGATCAGACGGGGTTTGTACCAGCGTCACCAGTACCTGATGTACCAGTACCATTGTACCTGACGAAGACTTGTGAGAAAGTCGCAACGTTGTAATGTATTAATGTGTTATGTGAAATATATGTGTATGATAAGTTAGCTTATTATTACTTGTGGTTACTCCCTACCCAAGAGAGCAATAGAACTTGCATGTTTTCATGATTTTTTCAGTTTATTTTTTCGTTTCTCCTCTTTCGTTCTTCTGTCCATTTGCTTCCTCTCTTCTTTTTTTTTTTTTCTTTTTTTTTTTCACTGTACATTCTTGTTCAAATCTGTTATTTCTGAACTGTTGTCTATCAAAAATGTCATTTTCTGTTAAGTTCATTTTTTAAGGTCATCTTCAGTTTCAATTATACATTTTGACTTATTTTTGCTGATGTTCATGATGTCGTCGGATACTTATATTGTTCAATATTTTCGTAAACTTCGATTGGAAAATGGATTGTTATTTTTCGATACCTGACCGATTCCTGAGTCACAAATAAACACACAAACCACCGGTCGAATCGAAATAATTGGATTTATATTTGCATGTGTTTATAGTGTATTATCGTCCTTGGTGACGTGTTGCCAAATAAAAAACCCACCGCAATCGCGACGTCCGAGACGAATCTTTATATTCAATCATCTCTGTCTACGTGGTTGTTTTCTCTTTGGAGCCTCACCAGCGCAAGTGATGAGCGAAAACTCTGTACTCGCTCCGACCCCCCACCCCCACCCCTCACCCCCCACTCTACCCCCCGCGCTGCCTTCGACTAGCGGGTTGCGTCGGTGTTAAGAGCGCTGTTGCCAGCTCTTCGACTCCAATCTGGGAACGTAGTAGAGAGAACTCCGAGCTGCGCATGTTACATAGAGTATCAGTCTCTTCTAGAGTTCAAGGTCAGTGGAAATCCTAGACTGTTGATTCGCATGTAGCGCTATTACAAAATAGACAGAGGTTCATTAAACTGATACGGTGACGTCACCGCGAACAACTTCTAGTACGTACTATTGATTACGTAATGAACATGAGAGATACGTAAATTTCTCGATAAGTTATTTTTGAAGTGTCACTGAACAACAATTAATTTATCGCTCATACCGTTGTTTGCGTAACCTTCAGTAATTATTTTTATTATCAACACCAGGAATTTTAAATTTATGTTCAGATCAGAGAAATAAGTCGCGTTCCACTTCTACATTAATCTAATTGCAATTTTTTAGCTTTGCAAGAATAGAATTCAAAATTGCCATTTATACTTTTTATTTTAAATCATTGGTAACTAATTTAAGAATAAGAGAGGAGATAACCCATTTCACGACTATATCATTAAATATAAATTTTACGTAAATATCAACTACATTCAGTTAACTGTATCTGAGCTTTATTTTTGGACTTGTGTTTTAAGATGGGAACAACCGGATGAAGAACATTAGCTCTGAAGAAACTCGTGTGTTACGAAAAACATGTGCTTATTTTGTACTCACGTCCCGCGTGAGTTAATAGACGACGAGGGGGCATTTGAATTTTCTAACTCAATGTAGGATGATATTTGTTTTACATTATTGAATAATATAGTACGTTAATTAATTGTGCAGAATTAAGTCTTTTTTAGATTTGAATCTTTGTGATACAACCATAAGTTGAAAGACATGAATTGGACATGAGTTGGCATTTGATTAGTATATACATGTAATTTTAAAACATATTCTAGAAAGCGGGAGATAGGACAAGTTTTTTTCCCTGATTTTCTTTGGTAAAATAAAAAAAAAAGTTCAGTATAGTATTAATAGTGATTGAGATATAAATTTACCTTTAAGTAGAAAATAAATATTTAGTACAATTAATGTATTAAGGAACGAAAACATAATCAAAAATTAATGATATAGAGTCCAAAGTTTTGATTATGGCATAAACCATGTAGTTGGTTTTTAAATTTCTTCAAAATAATGACGTGTAGTTTTTGCGCGTTCTTCGTTAGCTCTCCCAATAAACCTCTTCAAAACACCTCTGAGTATGTTAATAAACATTTGTACCCAAAAATGTTTTCTTACATTCATCTTGGCCTTATTCAGGAAAGTGAAGAATCATCAACTCAGGACTAAATTGATCAAGTTTGTATTGTTCCGCAAGTAGACAATTGTGTTGAATGAGTATAATAGGAAGATATCTTGGTTTTTTTTTGTATAAATAATATGCTCATGTGATGCGACGGAGCGTGATGTTTATTATTCTTAATGGGCTAACTTTTTGCCATTTGTGCAGTTCAATAATATACACATACTAGCCATTTCGTCTTTCTTTAGATTTTCGATTACTCCCGAATTCCTCGTATGAATAGTCAATACACACTTTCCTACGCTAATAATTATTCTAATAATAATTAATATTTACTAGAGATCTTAATAACAAAATTCATGCGTGTTTTCTTTTTTATCCATGGCATATTAGAAAATATTTAACGTTTTTTTACACTAATGCGAAACAAACGAGAAGTTATAGTAAACACTCCAAACCAAAGAGCTGAAAATTAAATTTTTAGATTCTTCCATCTTAAACATAATTAATAAAGTTTATTTCATTTCCTCATAACCATTACACTTGATACTTTTTTACGAATTTTTGGGAAAATGTTCTTATATTTCCTATTTAAAACATATGAAAATAATAATAAATAGAAAAAATAATCTTACAGTATTCTTTCAGCACTAAAAAAGTCCAAATATGAATGACCTTCAATAACAAAACTCACACGACTCGTTAATTTAATGAGCAAATCACTATCAGCAGTACTAATGAAGGAGAAGTAAATTATACTTCGAGAGTAAGCAAAGAGTTGTGGAAACGGCTACTAATAAACGTGGAATAACTCATGCACAGAAGTAACAGAGAAGTAGTTACCATGACAACCGCTAAAACACGCAGAACCCAGGTTTAAGCTCGATGCAAGGTCGCAGCAGTAGTCTGAGAGTAGAAGTAAACAGGGAAATAACAACATAACCTCAAATTGTAGAGTGGTTTTGGACGACATATTTCATTAGTACTGTTATTGATCTTCAATTCCATGTACGTAGGTCGTGACTTTAATCTCCAAGCGTAATGCGTAAGGAGTGATTTCCCACTTTGTCGAATAAGAGTTTTAATACTGGTGTACGTACAATCACGTTAAAAGTCTTAATTTTACTATGTTGTTCTACAATATTCGAACTCTGACATTTCAATTCGAGTTCTACATATTGGAATTTAGAATGTAGTTCCGTATTATAACCTGTAAGTTGGAAAATTAAAATATTAAATAATCTATATAATTTCAATTTCGGTTGAAAACTTCATGTATTCATATATCTAGAGCTTTTTTTATTATAAATAATGCCTTTCTCCAAATAATTCACATTACGCTAAGAAAATGTATGTATAAAATATGAACTATATTCACGTTAAATCAATAGTTAAAAACTTAAGATCTGTTATGGACGAATAATATTTATATTTTCTGTGAAGAGCTCACTAATTCGTCCATGAAAGGTCGTACATTTTTATTATTTATTTAATTAGATCATATAATAGACTTAATTGTAGTAGAATAAGTATACGTTCTGTTTTATCAGTGATGTGACCACAGATTACGTATCACTCACGTCGTGAGACGTTCAGAACTTTCTTGGAATACAGCATTCCTCGATCAAAAAAGGCAAAGAACTTACAAGATGCGACGTTGCCAAGCGTTTATATGCAATACTCGAGCATTACTCTGAGACTATTTGCCTTAAAACGCCATTATTAGTAAAATGCTATTCCTTGTTTACATCAGTGTTACGCTAGAAGTAACTACTCTCGGAGTAAGCTTGTAGTACCGAAGTTTTTATTAGTGCGGCTGTATGTTCACATGTCACTTCTAAACATTTTCACTGTTCTGATGCGATTCAAATTAAGAACCCGGAATGAATAATTCTGATAGTATTCAAGAAAAGTTTGAATACACGGGCAGTGTTTCGCTGTTAGTGTTCTGAGAAATCGGTTGTAGGCGCACTGTTATACGACAGCTGCAATATGTCAGTGTTTACACTGACGAAAGCTGTGGCAGTGTTCGTGAAACTTCACTTCCGTCAGTGAACGTACAGCCAGCGCACAGCGATCACCAATTACCTCTGCCCGCTACACACGCGCACGGAGACGGATGTTTAGTGAGGTTATGTCTGTCCATCATGTTCACGACCTCCCACAAATCAGAATATCAGAATGTCTATACAGTAAATGAACATGAATGTACTTTATAAATAACTAGCTGAGTCCCCGCGGCTTTGTTAACGTGAATTTTGTAATGGCTGGTAGTTCATTCTTTTGCACCATTGATATCCAGTGAAAATGTTATCCAGTGATGTTAGAGGTTAGGTAGTATTAGTGTGTATCATCAATCCCTTATTTTCACTGATAAAATTTAAAAAAGTTATTTAGAAATATTCAATTTCCCATTCACTCCCTTAAGAGTGAATTTTCGTAATTTTTTTTCTTAGCGTACAGTTTCAATTATTTTTTGTGTCATTCGCTTCCCAACTCTCTCCTCTAGGGGAGTCACGCACCATGTGGTCTGAAAGGTATATGATGTCATTGGAAAAAAGATTTTTCATCTCAGAATATACAAAAACCATGGACTCGACCCTAATATGGATGTTTTTACATTATTTTTACTTCTCGCCCTTCCCACCCCTACTTCTAAGGATACCGTGCCCCTACGTGATCTCAACTTGAACTTAACGGCATTGGTAGTTACATATCATTAACAAATATGGATCAGATGCGCTTTTATTTTTTTTATGTTTCACAATTAGTTTTCAATCATTCCATCCTTTACTCGTTTCCACCAACTCCCAAGAGAAAATGATGTGGGGAAACAGTTCTAAAGAACTGTAACGTCAGAACCTAAACATTCGAAAGGTTTGTGAATTATGAATATTTTGACGCATTTTCAGTAGCCGGACATTGCTAAGAAGTTTACGGAGTCTAGCCGGACGTCGCAAAGACGGAAGTGCGACGGGGTTAGGACCCAATGCTAAGCCTTTCCCTGTAAGGTACAATTGTCTGACCCGTTTCCTGCAATACAGAAAACAATATGGAGTGTCCGGCGAAGAAGCTGACCCGCGTGCCCCTCCCCTTTGTTATTTCATTATTTCTGAAGGAAGGATTTAATCAAGGCGAGGCCTACTATGGAATGTCGGTGGAACTCAGAACAGAAGAATGTTAAGACGTTGTGAATGAAGTACCTTCACCAACGGCAGAAACAATGAAATACTCAAGTGAATGGGCGGTTAACACCTGGCGTGGACCGGCAGCAGTGCCCTCGCGAGGAGATCATTGCGTTCCCAGGAACGCTGAGGGGTGCCCAAGAGGATTGGATTGTACATTGTGGCAGCGAAGGCGTGGTTACTTGCTAATCACGTGACTTCATCTTCTGTATATATTGGGAGGAGTGGAGATCCTCGAGAACTTTTTACGTGTGAGTTGAGTCCGTAGGTTACGTGAGATGTGACCTGGCTAGCATCGGTCGCAGATACTCGATAAATCATGAGGCTGCTGCGGTAGTCGAGATAAATTGGTTACAAGTTAGGAGTGACGTAACTTGTAACAGTTCAACTTGTAATTTTGGAGATTCATATAACCTAGAGGGTTTTTACAAATTAGTTGACTTCAACTAAATTTATCTACGTGCAATTAATGCTTTCAGATTAGCATTACTTGTGTAATAACAAATTTATATATGTATTAATGATTTTGGGAGTTTGTCTCCGTTTGTAAATTCAGATTTCTATTTAATTTGTATTAAATCATTATTTATTGTTATTACACGTGTGTTTAATTGTCCGGGAAACTGGGCTGGTGGCACCGAGAAAACTACCATAGGAATTGTGGTATTTATGTGGATCCCGCTTCTACCAAAATACTCACACCGCATCAGGGCTTGTAGTGTTATGTTACAAGAATCTTCAGGAAAAGCCACAAACAGAAGTTTCTTCAGTAATGAGTTCTGGAACATTATTAATCACGATTGAACAATCGAAATCCCGCTATCGATTGGCGATCGTGGTTACTGAAGGAATAACTGGTGTTGCCTTCTGTCAGAGCTATCTTGAAACGTCAATTAGTACAGGCAGATGACAGTACTTACACGGTAGAGCAGAGAGAGATTTTTTTAAATCCAGTGCCCCCGTACTCTTTAACTTACACAATCATCTACTACACTGGAGATTGGTGCCAAAATAGTGAGATCAACATTCAAAGTTTTTCTTTCCCAGCGGGAGAGGGTGAATAAAGGATAAAGATTAAAAGGGATCACGATTCCAAAAACATTTTGGTTGTTATTCAAGATACGTGTTATTCACGATTATTCAACATGAAGAAATTGATTTTCAAAGTTAAGGTAAACATCACTTTTACGTAATGTGACCATGTACAATTGGATATTGTAAGGTAATGCGAGCAAGGACGGCGTCTTACAAGCGGCAGTGGCATAGTATGAGTATGTAGATATAAAAGGTTGTAAAAATAATTAGGGAACTTGTAGACCAGAATTGGGTAATTTACAAGATAGTACGAAGTTTTCATACACTGCCATATATACCGTACATAAGAAGTCATGGAATGCCTATATCTAAAAGATCAAAAGCACAAGCACATGCAACATACATTACCATTCTAAGGGAAGGCTACTGGCGCCACCAACGGCTGGCCTATGAACTACATACGTGATAAACGGGAAGATTGTTAACATTGCAGCGGAAGAAGATACGGCAGCCATATTAGGAGGGGACATTTTAGAGACCAAAAGGAGGAAATATTAAGCCGCTCGAGTGAATAGCAGTCGCCATATTGCAATTATTTATTCACCTGGAAAACATGCATTTTTGACAAAATAGCTCTAACTTCTGAACTACTGCACGGATTTGGACGAAACAAACACCTTTACACTTGAAAAATAAAGCAGACTAACATATTTTAAGTCAAAAAGAACAATAATGATATTTAACTGGTTTTCAGAAATTACAATCTGGAAAAACACATCTAGGAAAAAGGAGGAAAATTCAATAGAATTTAATAGAGAATAGATTCATAGAGACAATTTCCCAAGAGCCAACAACCTGTGAGAATATCAGCGTATAGAATGATACATATGCAGTACAATTTTTGAGACAGGAAAGCAGAGTACACATAGATTGTAACGTAAGACATATGCTACCACAATATTAATATCACGAAAAATAGCACATTTGGGAAGGATATAAAGCAGATAATCTGTGGAGCGAAATAAAGGGGAAAAGATCATCCAACGAGCAGATTTTAATCTAAATACATAAAATAAGTCAGCAACAACAGTAATAGAGAAAGAAAAGCGGGTACATGATGATTTGGAGAAGATAAGTGAGATCCAGACACCACGGAGGACAAGTATTAGTGAGAACAGCGGTACGAAATATGACGAAGATACAATCTCCATAAGGACGCGACGTTATCGGAATACAGGAAGAGAAAAAATGAAAGCTCGAGCAATGTATAATCAATTGCGAAGGACACTACAAGATGATAATTTCAAGAAGCTTTCCGAAATAATCCAACAGTCAATAAGGGATGGGGTAAAATATATATGGAAAAAGTACGAGCAACTACGCAGAGAAAATGAAAAGTTGAAGGTAGTGATAAGAGACACTGAGAATTCGCAGGGAACGAAGAGACAAATAATGGACATTAGCAAGAAATTAAAGGAAGATAATTTACAGCTTATAAACAAACAAGACTTGATAGATATGGAGGAAAGATTAATAGGAGTACTCGATGAGAGATGGAACATGTATCAAGAAAAAGGGGAAAGCAAAAAATAAAATTGGTGCGGAAGATAATAGGTAGTATAGAACAAACAGGAATAATGAAGAATCAGGGAAAAGTATTAGAAGAAGTAAGAAGATATAGGGGCAAATGGCAACAACAACAATAGAACTCACAACGAGATCGAAGAATGTACCAGGCAGGCAATAGAACACTACAAGAAGAAGAAGAACAGGGTACAGGGGGGGGGATCATATGCAACAGTAGCAGGGAGACGAAGAAAACGGAATAAGGTAATGTTAGTTGAAAAAAAGACTGAGACAGATAAAATAAATTTAGCACAAACAGTACATGAGTTGCTAGCGAAATACCAGAAGCAGTAAAGTTAGATGACTGTAGAATGACACGGGGAGAAAAGTTATAACTACGAATGGAAGGAGGACACATGAGCGCACTGGTTGGGAAAATAATATCATCACACGGGAAAATACATATAGAATAGCCAAGAAAGATTAATCAAAAAATAATATTTAGTGTGCAAGAACAAACAGAAGAAGAGCTAATAAGAAGATTGTTACATAAGAATGGAAAAGAACAAGTTGAAACCACGACAAGAGTAGTAAAGAAAATGGGGAAGAGGGAAAGGCGTACAAGACGTTGGATATGGGAAGTAGAGAGCAAATTCTATAAGCAGATAATGGTCGAAGGAAAAGTGTACGTCGAATTCCGGTCATATAGGGTAGATACATATATAGAACCCCTTCGATGTTATTTGTGCCACCGATATGGTCATAAGGCAAAATACTGCGAAGAAAAGGATCAAAACTGCGGGCATGATAAAAAAGATTGTAAAACAGACGGGGCAAAACCAGTATGCGTAAAGTGTAACAGAAAAAATACCCCGAGTAACCACAGTATGAGAAGCGAAGAATGTGAAGAGTATGAACGGATATGAGGAAAAATTCACTAACACACGAATTATGGCGATTAAAGTGATGGAAAAGAATATGTATCACAGGCATCAAGGAGCGTTGGAGTTGGCTAAATACATAAAAGAAAATAATATTGATTTATGTGTCTTACAAGATCCATATTCAAACAGGGCGAATACAGTATCTCCCAATTAGAATGAGAGTATATATTGTAGAGGAGATCAATCAGCAATAATGGTATGCAGCACGCTGTTGGAAGTAATGGAGACGAAAGAATACGCAAAAAAGAACATACAAGTAATACGAGTAGTGAAGGAGGAAATAAATGTAATAATAGTTAATGTATTGTAGGATTTGATTAATTCCAGTTATTAATCATAGAAATGAGCTTTGTTATGGCGAAAAAATACGTCGAACGAACGACATTTCGAGGGTCGAGGGCGCCGCGCCTAAAGGACTGTTGTCGGGGGTGGGGAGTGGTACCTCCTCGCTCCACAAAGAAATTTAAATGGAAGCCGTTGAGAAATGTTTGCATGAGAAATACTACGCATTTTGCTGGACAAAAAGAGACCAGGAACAGACATTTTAGGAGGACGCGGTAGAAACAAGATTCAACATGCTCGGGTTCAATAAGAAAGAGGGTTTATGACTAAAGAAATTAGAGGTAGCGGGGGTGTAAGGAAGGGCCCAGACGGTTGAGGGGCTGGAAAATGTTAAAGGTCCGCGAAGGAACGAAGTAAACAACACGCGACGTGTCAGTTAAAACCTACCCGAAGAAAGCGGTTGAAAATACGTTAGAAATGAAACTTCAGAGATTGGCTCAACGCACTTAAAATAACCAATAGTGGCTGACGCTCCGAAGAGGGGATTTTGATCGTATTGGCAACATTAGTCATATGACAATTCAAATTTGAGAGATTTAGGAAATGGAAAGACGTGCATAGTGAGAGAAAAGCCCATTTATACGCTTGCAGAAGCGAAATTCACACTCATTCGAGTTTTCGTGGAAGATATGATTTTTTCCGAGGTAGCTGACTTGTCTTTTTCGACGAGCTGAGATGCTTATTTGTCTCATTGCTCATATACGACTTTTCGAAAGTCTCATTCGACATTTTTCAAGCTCATATGGTTTTTTCTCAGAAGCTCATTCGGTATTTTTCGAGATTCATAGAATTTTCTCGGAGATACGTTCAGACGCTCATTCCATATTTTCGTATTGAGACTTAGGATTTTTTGGTGAACACTATGTCGAACACTTTAACGCCTAGTCGGCACTCAATTTTTGACTTCAGATTCTGAGAATCTGATCGAACATTATTTTAAGTCCTTCGGAGAATTATTTCACTTAGTGGACTTTTCCCGAGATGTTATTAGCCACTATTTGAGTCGTGCAACGATGCTTATGGTGCGTACTTCGCCTGATGTCATCCAGGACGCTTAGTTCGGTGAGAAATTCGCTTTCGTTCAGGTACGGCGTTTATGACGGGGTTTTCCGGCACGCCAATTCGAAGAACGGAGCTCTCTCCCGAGAATTTGTGACGTCATCTGCCAGGAGTCGCCGAGCCAGGTCTGGGGCTTTTCGAGATGTCAGTGCCCTTGCACTCAATTATGAATTGGTCTGTCAACTGAGTGAGGTATTGTAATCGTTGGTTGCATCCAACGCCTGTTGTCATGCGCTGTTGCGAGAAGAAGACCAGTGTGGTATTGGTTGTTGATAAGGGCCCAAAAACTTTTTAACTTTATGATTCGTAAAAAGGGGCTAGTCATAAAAGAAGAATGCAGTTTATTTTGGTTTTCAATGTAAATGGTAAATGCAGATGTGTTTCAAGAAACAAAAATTTGTTTGTACATTCATTGTCATTTGTATTTGTTTTATTGAAAAAATGAGTTCCATTTTGGTTATAAATTTAAATTTTTTAAAAGCTTATTGTTGTTTAGAAGCCTAACCCGGCAGTAAAGTCAGTGATAATTGTATTTTGCATCTCCGGTAATTACCTGTGTTTTTGGGGTTGCATGAGGATTTTCGTAATGTATGTTTTAATGAGTTAATTTTCCTGCAAAGGAACCCAAGTATGGTCCATTTCCTTAGTTAAAAACACGAATCCAATCACGAATGAACCCTGAGAAAGAGTTAGTCGAGGCATAGAAATTGTTATTAAAAATTAAGTAATTTTTGAATGTTCTCAGGTACATTTTTTAACACAAGTTTTCGTTCCACTACAGTATACATGGAGTTTGGATGCAAGAGAACAAGTATTTTTCGTTTTGAAACAGACATATTAGATAAATATAAAGGAGAAGAAGTGTGCTTATGTGGGGACTGGAATAGTAGATGAAAACTATTGGAGGATCATGCCGATAATAAGAAAGGGAAAAAGCTAGAGAAAATAATATTTGAGAAAGACCTCTGCATAGTGAATAAATATGTCGTACCAACAAACCAAACAGAAAATGGAAAATCAGTAATCGACCGGACTATGCAAGCAAGAAATACAAGAACAACAGCAACAATGTGGGAGATAAATGATGATAGAAAGTGACCATAAGTAAAGGAAGGAAAATGCGAAAATGAGATATGATGTGACCGGAAACCCAGAGCATCTTGACCAACGCGTAGAGCGTACAACAAAATATACTTCGGACAATAGAACCATACTATGCTGGGATGACACAGAGATGCAGAAATGGACAAACACTGTGGAATGCTGAGTTATAAAGAGCAAAGAAGGTGCGTAATATGAGGCGAATGAGATGTCGAAAGTTGCAGTAGGGGACAGAGATATATGAAAAGGAAAAGAGAGCCTACCGCAAATACATTAAACATGGAATATGTAAGGCAGAAAACAAAAAATATAATGTATGGGCTGCAAAGTGTGGGCATAAGTAAATTAACGGTTGGACCAAAATAGTTCATAGAATTGTATCAGGGAGCACTTAGACCGCATATGACATACGGAGTATTGGCATGGTATGAAAGAAGTAAGAACTCGCACATGGAAAGAAAATTAAATAGCATCCAAAGGAATTGTCTACTGCCCTGGAGTGGAATGTATCGGAGCACATCCACCAAAGCTCTGCAGGTGCTGTTAGGAGTCCTACCAGTGGATTTGGAACTCAATAAATATTATTTAAGACTAAGGATACGACGAGGTGAAACGGTGCAGTTAGGAGATATACGGCTAGATAAGAGAAATAAAGGATGGAAAGAAAAAATAAGTAATAAATTAGTCAAATGTTGGAATATAAGATGGGAAAAGCGAAAGATGATATAAATTCATAACAGATGTAATATTCAGCTATAAGAATAGAAAATTGTTCCAACCAATTCCATCAGTTTATGATGTATTAGCAGGACATGAAAATTTCAAAGATTATTTGTTTAAAAGGAAATTAACGACTAGTAAGTGGTGTGCATGTGGCAAGGAAGAAGAAACGGTGAATCATAAATTACATAATTGTGCATTAGTTGATGAAGAAAGAGCACGATGGATAGGAAAACTAAAACGGCATGGAATATATAGCGATAAGGATTGGACAAGATACATAGCTAATGAGAAAATATACCATGAATTTGAAGAGAACATAAATAGAATTATGAGTGTGAAGAAAGAATACTGTTAGATAGTAGAAAGTTCCTCACATTCTCGCATTAGGGTCGGGAATATATGGCAAAGAGGGAACAATCATGTATTTGAATATCAAACAAAAATAAGAGAAAAAAGAAACACAACAACAGAATAGAAAGGAAAGAGAAAGAAAAAGGAAGAGAGAAAGAGAAAAAAAGGAATGAAACAGAACAATAAGACAGAAACCAACAAAGACAGAAAGTACTCAGAGAGAAATTGAGAGGGAGAGGGAGAGAAACCCAGGTAATGGCCAAACGGTCCAGAAATCGGGTTCAAAAAAGAAATTAAAATGAAAAAAATAAAAAATGAAAAATGAGTATGGTCTTTTACCGAATGCCGCCATATTTTCGTCAAATTGACACGTTTATACAAATACACATATGAAGACTCTCTTTTGAGAAAGATTAATTAGTTACATGAAGTTTGATTTTTTTAAATCTTGCAAAAGTATTTCGACAGTAATTTATTGAAATATATTGAGATATTTACATAAATTTAATTCCATTCGCTCCAACTTGACGGAAAAATGTCGGAAACGTGGACACGCTTCGGCCTCACTCACTGTGGGAACGAGGAAACTCGATGACAGAGTACGTCAGTTATCTGACAACTATGTGTCACAGAAAGCAAAATTTTGAGATTCTTCAGGTATATTCGATAACACTCATACAATCAGTTTTCGATTCGCAAGTCTATTTCTCGAAAATGATCCATGTTTACTCTGAAAACATTTCAATTAAAGTTGATGTACTAATTTGATGACGGTAATCTGAATTTAATTGTTTTGCTTTAATGGAAATACTATATGATTGATTTGACTTCAATAGAAATACTATACTCGTATGTTTGAAAATTATAGAAATCAATAGGGAATACTGGAAGAATAAATGAAAGATATGGTGTTGTCTACAAGTAAAAATATTTATTCAGATAATGCTTTCTCCAGCTTAGCTGCATCTTCAGTCTCACAATTCCAAGTACGTCCTTTGTCCTATTGGAATTTCTGCTGTACAACCGTGCTAGTTTTAAAATATTCAGGCTGGAACTCTATCTCTACAATGTATCAGTGCAATATGGAGGTTTTTTGTGTTGTTAATATATCAGAATAGAGATAAGTTGATGGTTTAAACTTAAAGAATTGTATAAAGACTGCAATCGGTCCTCAAGTTTCCTTCAACAATAAATCTTGAATGTGAATTTGAGATCTGAAATATATGGTTTAAAATCCAAGTAACTTAAACAAATTTCAGGCATATATAATGACTATTTTCGAACAAATGATTTGCAACAAGTGGTTCTATTTTCACCTAATTTGTTTTAAAACAAAATTTAGTAGGCAACGTCCCGCTTCGACGTATTCCAAGTGAGTTTGGAGGTCATCCGGACTACGAACACTTGCGTCGTCACGATCGATTTTTCTTTTTGCCAATTCCAGCAGGTGATCGGTGACCCGGAATAATTACAATACATTGTTTACTTAACTAAGTGATTACATTTAACATTGACTCTATTCATGGCAAAACGTTAGAATTAAATAACGATCTTTCGATTACTATGTCTGGAAAAGAAAGAAACCGTGAGGTCAGCTCATCTTTGTTAATAAATTCATGAGAAATAGAAAGTGATTGGGTAATGAAATCTAGTGACCAAGAAAGGAAAAGGATGATACAATGCCTCTGTCTTTAAGTTATTATATTTCTTTATGATATTTCTTATGATTATTATATTTTTCTTCAGAAAGCTATCATTATTGCAAGATCCCATATAATTAGAAAGTTTTTATCTCTAGAAAATTGAAAGGGAAATGGACACTTGGCCACTAGGTCCGTGCCATTTTATCAATCAGCGTTTGTTAAGAAAACATGTTTCAACAACAAAATAATAAAAACAATGGTCATCCGTTCTGATAAATTTGCAGAACACAATTATTTACTTAGTTGAGGTTTTTCTGATTGTCTTATTATTATTATTATTATTAAAATTCACTATTAAATCTTGTTGAGTCCATGTGTCACAATTTTAGACAATTAATTTCATTCACCAATTACTTGTCACTTCACCATTAGATTTTAAATAAGTAAGACATATTTCATTATTATAATGAAAATACATAATATAAGAATGAAATGAAACATATAACAATGAAAGATGTCTTACTTATTTAAAATCTAATGGTGAAGTGATAAGTAATTGGTGAATGAAATTAATTGTCTAAAATTGTGACACATAGACTCAACAAGATTTAATATTGAATTTTACAAATTTTTTACAGTTGCCTGCATAACAGGTCGTTACTCCACTCTGTTTGCTGCTCGTCGGAACTTCTTCCTCTACCTTACCTCCCTCTCATCTGACCTTCCTGACCCTTCTTCACTGCCCATGCCCTTTGACCTCTTCCTCTCTCCGCCTCCCACCCTCCCTTTGAACTGCGCGTTACACAGCCTTGTTTTCCACCCCAGCGACTCACTTATTAGTGAGACTTAATTTCGCTCAAGACAGTCTCCTTGCTTCACCCTTCGGGCGCAGGGCACGGAAGGGGCGGCCGGTTTCAGGGGCGAGGTGGAGGCAGGAGTACGAAGCGGCGACGTTCAGCGGCGTTGCTTTGGCTGCGAATGCACAAAGAGAAGTCGCACAAGGTTATTTGCCAACCAAATGCTTTTCATTGCCACCGCTCCGTACCTCTCCCCCGGAGCAATGAAGTCGGAGAGAGACTATTCAAGGTAGTTTTTGAGTGAAGATAAATATGTAGTCTGAGGGGAAATGTACAAGGCCAGAGCTTGTGGTCGTTTTTAAAAAAAGGTTAATAAAAGACTGATCATGTATTCGAGTTCCTATAAAAATATAATCATATATTCGTTCTAGGATTCTTTTTAGAAGGCAAGTAATAATTGTTTTAGAAGACTTGTTACAAAACTTATTCTCTAGGTCAGTGGTTCCCAAAGTGAACATCTCGACGAAACTGAGAAACTGAAAAACTGAGAAACGTTGCCAGGAACGTCGAGCCTCGGTACATTTGAAAATAAAATTTAATTCATGATTAATTTTCAGTTACGCAGACTAATTTCTCCATCAGAAATTTTTCGTCTCTATGACATACAAATGTCATATTGAACGTTTTCTGTAAATATTACCATGTCAAAGTAAACAACAATTTTTTAATTTAAATATTTTTTTCTAAGTAAGTCTTGCTCAAAGACTGTTATCATACGTCATCATTTATTTACCTCTTCACCTTATACGTATACTTACTTCATCTTCTTCTTTGTAGGTATAATAGTATTTGATGTAATCTATATATAAATATATAAAAAATTTATTGTCCTGAATGATTTATTCAGGGACACTTCCGAAAATAACCTGTGGACCAAGGATGATATAGGTCTAAAACGTTTTTGAAGCACTCCTCGTGATCGTCCTCTATTGTACTCGGGGGACTCTTGGTAGTCGAAAGGTTATTCCAATATTCATAGGAATCCTGGCTTTATTGATGAATCATTGCCGGTTAGCATTTTCTTTCGCAAATTACTATCATTGTCGTTTATCTCTATTTAAAATCATTCGAGCGAATGATTACAAAATATATCGAAAGAATGATTTTATACCAATGCCTTCTGCTTCAAAAGTTTAACTACCATGCCCTTTAAATGAACGTTCGAACACTATGTACCACAATTATTAAATATGTTAAATGGTTAGTGCCGTGAGATGGTTATTGACAATAGTGTCATCAAGTTCACTTCCAGAAATATACAAAATCCATGTTTGGATTTTCTGCGGAAATGGGGAAATTTGCGAAACACAAAGGAGTGAGGTCCATGAACAAACACTTCACGTTTTCGGGAGATCCAAAGTGTGTACACAAAGGAGCTGAGGTTATTGAGCAATGTAGCAGATTACATTGGTTTCTGCGGGAACCCACAGGGTTACCACCACATCAACCGTTCGTGTACGACCATCTTTACCTTGACAGGCGTGAATTAAAAAAAAAACGACAAAGGAGTGAGACGTGAAACAGAAAGGTAAATCCCCCATCACACTGCACAAAACGAATAAATTTGTAGAAATAGATCTCCTCGCACGAAGTTGTCGAAAGTTGAGAGTGGCTCCACCTGCAAATGGAACGAATTCTCTTATCAAAGCATCGTTGCGGAACGAAACTGTAAGTACTGCAGCGAGCACATTCTTTTCTTCATTCACCGGCCAAGCGTGAGAACTCACGTGCGCATTTTGTTCCCGTCGAAATAATAGATGAATATTTTAAGTAGTTCGTTCCTAGAAATTCATTCAAACGCGCTAAACTGCTGTGACACAAAACTCTACTTATGTCGAGAAGTAATTTCATCAGATATGGTTATTCACTTTAATATCTGCTCTGATGTACCGGTGTTTGATGACGAACTATTAAAAAGTATTTCGAGAAGAGACGGGTATATTAATTTAAGCAGAGAATCTACATGTTTTTAATTTCGCTAGAAATTAAATAGACGAATTGATGTAATTTTACGTTCGCTATTTTAATTAAAATAGTTAATTCGACATTTTTTGTTTTAAGCAGACAGTTATTCTGTTTTTAAAACCTCAAATGAAAAACAAAGGTAACACATATTAAAATTTATTGCTGTGATAAATGTACTAGTAATAACACAACATGTCAAAAAGTTTTGTTAAAATCAAGTTAAAACTGTAATAATTTTTTTTGTACACTACGTTTCGTCTTTTCTGTTTAAGACATCTTCAGGCGTGTTACTACTGAATCATCATTGTACAAAAAAAATATCGTTTATAAATCGTAACTATTAAAATAACTCTAAATTCGAGATAAAGTATTAGAATCGACAGCCGCCCCTAGGCAAGAGCCGAGAGATCCTGTGTATACAAGATCCGCCTCCACGCGAAGGAAAACCAGAGAAAACCCAGAATGTTATTTTTATCGCGCACACAGGTAACGGTCGTGAACATATGGGAATCACAGGTCAAGTTCCATAACTGATGAATTTACACAGAGTGTTTGTTATATTAATGATATCTTCATTATACTTACAACAACAAGAAGAATTATACATAAGGTTTAAAGAAGAATTCGGCAATAACACATGTTTCGAAGATGCAAAGAATAAAGAACAAAGTATTGTGAAATCAACCCCCGATCATGAACATTCATGAACACTAATGATTTCAACTGACAGTAAAATGACTTATAGAAAATTTTAATAATTTTTCTGTCTGTATAGAATTGTCAATCAAAAATTAAATGATGAAATGAAGTAATAAGTAACCTATATTTCTTTTTTGGTATTACTGGTATTAACGGAATCTTGACCATACGGTACAATATAATCTACATAACCTATCTTTTTTATAATTACATGTTCTAAGCATGATAAAATAAATGGCGTTTCTATGTTGCTCATTGTGAGCAACATAGAAACGCCATTTATTTTATCATGCTTTGATAATGTTGCTAAAGCTCCAGAATTACCAAGTACATGTTCTAGAATATTTTTTCGGAAAATGTCAATGCAAATAACGTATCTCCAATGATGACTCAAGACTGTTGGACAGCACAGCTACATGTGAATGAATTAGTAGCATTCAGTTAATTTATAATTACAAACCATTGTCAGAATTTATTTTGAGTTATTTCAAAAAATTCCCAAAAATAATTTTCTGTATAATGTGTTAGGCAACTGTCTTCTGACCTCTCCTATCACCTTTGTGTTTAGATATGTGGTAATTCAGGAGGGTTTCTAGAGATCTGGTTGAGTTATTCGGTCGAGTCTCTCACACGGGGATGAGTCACGTTGTCTCTCCCTATGGCACGTTCCCTACCTGCATAAAAAATGTTTTGTAATGTGAGGTCTCTAATAACCCTTTTTTTTTCATTAATTTGTTTGTAGTCATGTCCCAGTCTACGGACATTCGACGACATTATCTCTTTGTTCTTCTTTTGTGTCTGTTAACTTTTCATTCCGTGTTTGATTTCTTTTATTCCTTATATATATTCTTTAAAAATTTCGAATCGCCTTTCTGTTTTTATCATTTCCGGTCCGAGCGAATTCACCACAGTCTCTGTTTTCATTTATCTGAGACACCCCGCTCTTTCTTCCCTACAGAATCCGCAATCACACATGTCGTCATGTACTGGATCGAACATTATAACCTAGACGTTGGCGAGCCGTAAAGTCCCCCTACCCAAAAAATAATTTAAAAAAATTCTAGCGCTCGCATCAATTTGTTAGACGTCAGTCACAATCCATCAAAATATTCCCGGACGATGACTTTCCTGGAAGCGCTCGTTCATCCCCGTCTTACGAAACATCCGCCAGCAAAAATTACTGTCTGAGAACATGAGGATAGAGATACGGAAAGCGAGATGCCGCGGAGAACTGAGAAGCTCAATTTTCCTTTGAGTGGAGTTACCGAGGTGTCCTCGAGGGACGCAGGGCGATGGAGGGAAATAGGTCATGTAATTGCTCCTCGTTTGCGCAGTGGAGGAAGCTGTTGATTAAGAGAAGGAAATGGAGAAGAGGGTGAAAAGAAGATTCCGATTGGTTCGAGAAAAGAGTTGTTTTTGTAATCCGAGGGGACACAACCTTTTTTTCTTTTCTTTTCTTTTTATCAAATAAATATTTATTATTTCATAACAAACGACTCTATTTTTATGAACAGACATATATTTACTCTAAAAGACAATAAAATAAAATAATAACATACACAGCGCTTATATCCTTGTTGTGGATCATCTTCAGGCAAAATTGACAACTTACGAGCGATGGGTTTACGTCTGTGCAAGTGACGTGAGATTTTGTCAATTTTGCATGAAGATGATCCACAACAAGGATACAAGCGCTGTGTATGTTATTATTTTATTTTATTGTGTTTTAGAGTAAATATATGTCTGTTCATAAAAGATAAGGTCGTTGATTTGTTATTAATTACATATGCAAACGGAAAATATGACTAATTCATTATTTCATTCAGAAAAACACATAACAACATTAATGAACTAGATATAATTAAATTAAATCTAGAAAATTAAACTAAAACGTACAGGACCACTAAAAGTAACAAAACAGTGATTGATGTTATTTATTCGATGCCAGTCTCTTTATCGGTGTTGCAATGTTTTGTTGCAAATTCTTTAAATCGGATTTTTTAAGTTTTTTATTCGTCTACAAATTTGTTGGTATTCTGTTAATTTTATGACACGTACCGAACTAATTTTATTCTTATCGGTGAGCTGAAATGTTGAATCCGCCTCAGCTTTGGGTCCCATAATCGGACGGAATTGATGGGATTCTTCCTTGCTTCCTTCCGAAGAGTAAATTAGTTGATTGTCCTACACGTGGTCATGAGCAGTTTGTGATTGCTTTTTGACAATAAATTTATTATTATTGCTATTGTTTTTTGCCAATTCTCAGCTCAAGGTTGGGTAAGAAGGTGTACGGGACACATGTCATGCTCTCTCTTTTTTGAAGGGATTTCATATTTAAAAGAACTTTCAGGCGGTTAGACGTTTTTTCCAGGATGACAGCTTTTTGCATTATTATTATCATTGTTACTATAACATAATTTGAACTCATAATTTATCGTTGTGGTGTTTCATTATGTGATAATATCACATAATTCATCTACGTGGTCAGTGTGTGTGTACACTGTCATTAGTATTTCACTACTCGTGTTGTGATGAAGTTGTCTCACCGTCCAGGGTTCTCACAGAAGGCGACCATGCGCATCGGACGAGATTCTGTTGCCGCATCGCTTAACAAATATACGACGCGTGAATGCTTGAGATCGCTCGATTCGTCTTCGATGAAAATGTGCTCTTATGGACAAAGAGAGTACTTTCAAATCCTTCATTAACTATCAACATTCCACCCAATTTGGATGCATGAATTTAGATGTTAATCACACAAAGTCTTTAATAAATGGATCTATATAAAAGACAAATACGAAAGAACTTGAAATATTAATGACAGAAAGCGTGTTATGGGAGGTAGAAATACTTCTGGAAATTAAAATTTGCAAGATAAATCTATACTAATTAAAGTGAATTATTTGAAATATCTGCTGCACGGGAAAAAAATCGATGAAATTGTTTCAAATTTCGTAGGACAATTCTTAAGGGTTATTTCAATTAAAACACAAAATATGTTTAATATTAATGTTTTCCAAGAGGAGAGAAACAAATGAAATTGACCACTAATTAGATATTCACTCGCTTGACTGTTGACTATGAAGCTTACTTATGAATTCTCCAGAATTCAATTGCGTTACGTGAGGCGGATTATCAACTTTACGTGTTATCTATGAGGCCGAGTCGTGAAAGCAAAATTACATAAAGATTGAGAAAAACATTCTTTTCAAGTACATAACCTAAAAGTGAAGACCAAAGAATTAAAAGGTCTTAACTATATGATTTGTTTCTTTCTGTGTAATGTTTATGTTCCTTCTGGCTGGGTATTAAAATTATGAGTAATTACGTACATATTAGCATACAATACTGTGTAATATTTGTAGGGCATCTTAATAGCATTTAATTTTTGTAATTATCGAAAGTGGAAATGTAATACCTCGAAAGTAGAGAAAAATGGAAACTAAGATATGAATTTAGAACATTGCATAAGAAACCCGGGTAACGCCGTGCAAAATGAGCTAAAATGAATCCAGACCTCTCGACATGTGTTTTAATACCCTCTGCAATATTTCTTTCCATGTTGATGTAATTTTTTGTATGTTTCTTTAACAATACAAAGAAATTTTGTTGTTGTTATAAAATGTTGAATGTCCTGTAATTATTGTTTTAGGTTCCTTTTCCTCAAATCTTGGGCAATGTCGGGTAGCTTTGCTAAAACAATTTACAGAAGAACCTTGGTTTTTGATGACTTAAGGTATCGTTTATTTCAATTTTTTGCCGTATTTTTCTCGGAGGAATTTGTCTTGGTTTTCCTCGATCTCTTCGGATTTCGTCCGCGTGTTCACGTGGTCTCGCCACTGATATTTCTGAAACTGTGGTATGCGTACCACTAAGTGTATTTGCCGCCGTCGCAGCAACGATCGGGTCAGCTCGGGCTGCCCCGGCCAACGTCGTGCCGGGCGCGCTCAAGCAGAGCGAGCGAAGGAGGAGCCCCTCCTTCCCCACCAAACGGCCTGCGCAGAGAACTCTCCGTGCATGGCCACCGCCGCCATCCGGCCAGCAGGTCACCGCCACCACCGCCTCCAGGGCTGCGGTTATATAAGGGCGGCGGAAAGGCACCACAGATGAAGAGTGAAGCGGAGTGAGCAGAGAGAGTTACGAGTTACCACGATCTACAACTTTATCAACGACAACAACCACGCTGCTATCGACTTTGGATTCTCTCTCACTGGACACCGGAATACTGGACTGCTAGAACTCTTGGATAACGACACGGCTACGCTTTTGGTATTTTCTGTAGTCCGCTTGGCCCGGACATAATTGTTCACTGTAACAATTACTGCAATAAAACCAGTTGTTGAGTTTTAACTTGTTCTTGTTGATTCGTTCCCTGACGGGACACAACAGAAACAATGCTCATAAATTCGTTTAATGACGATGTCTCGCCCCGTTTTGGGCAAATCTTATAGATGATGAAACTTTCTTGGATATATTTCTTGTGTAATGTGGGTCCAGTCACTCTCAAGGCAAAACCAGAACGTGAAGTGACTCCAGATAGTGCCGTGATACCTAAAATT
Organism: Laupala kohalensis; assembly: GCA_002313205.1. Classification (NCBI taxonomy): domain Eukaryota; kingdom Metazoa; phylum Arthropoda; class Insecta; order Orthoptera; family Trigonidiidae; genus Laupala; species Laupala kohalensis. Next base: position 454,053 of record NNCF01127815.1, read on the forward strand.
CTTATAAAGGGGATTGATAAATGTTAATTTCCTCTGTTTTATTATTTTTTTGTTTATTAAATATTAATTGATTATTTTTTAATCATAAACTATTGTTATTCTCTACAAGTGTGCATTGAACACTTAAGTATCTGGGTATTTTTATAAAGAAACATCTTTGTAAACATAACTCTTTAAAACCCTTTATCTGGTGACCAAAATATAATGTGAGTATTAACAAATAGAAAGGATTCTCCCCTTCGAATCGTTGCGGGAAGAATTGTGTTACCAAAAATGAGTAAATGGAGAGTGGAGAAATATTGACTTGGAAATGTTTGCTCTTTCGTATCTCAAACCTAAAAAGTCTTGCTAATGTATAAATAATCCCCCTTTCGATGAAGATGTCGTTGATTCATTGCAAAGGTGAACTGGAGAACTCTCTCTAATATAACTTAAGGTATTCTCACTACCCTGTAACTGATTGTAAACATCAAAGAGAAGGTAGGTATACAAATGAGACGAACCATGAGCCAGCGTTAATTATACTACGCGTTTGTCACTCATTTACAGTATTCCTCAGCTAAAAGACTTAATATATTTTCATTGTATCTCTATCAGGTTTATAAAACCATTTATCAATATTATTTATAACTAAGATAAATTTGAAAAATTTTCGTTCGTGGATTTCATTCATTTCTCCACCCATCACCACTGGACCTCTTCTTCTCATCTGGCTCGTGGAATCCAAAGTCTTACGGATATCTCAACAATCATTATTTTTCCTCCATCAGTAGCTCTTCTCAAGGGACCCTGAAGGGGAATTGAAGTTTCTGAAGTTCCATTACAACGGTCCTTTTTGATAAATTGCCAACAAAATTTTTCTTACTTTTTATTATTTTATTCTTCTTTTATACCAATTCTCAGGATTCCAATTATCTTATGTTGATGTGACAATAAGTCTTTACTACATTTTATCATATGCAGCAGAGTTCTCTTGCACAGTCCAAAAGACAAATTTGGGTGCTTCGATTCTGTATTTCTTCAAGGACCAACAAATATGCAGTTACAGCATATTGTGTAAGAATATTTGGAATACTTAAATGTTGTCAAAAGTAATAAAAAGTATCTTGAATATATTTTGCTCTGTGTTGATGAAAGTATGTCAGTCAGGTATTGGCGGTGAGCATTTCACAGACACGTACTCTTTTCTCCATAACTACATTCTATTATCAACTCTCTCATAGAAACGTCTATGAATGAGAAACACATCAGTGTACCTTACTTTAGTAATGGTTGCCGTCAATAGTCTATAGAAATAATTTCATCCTCTCTGAAGATGTTTGTATGAGTGTAACATGAGACGTCTAATTAATTGTCGATCTATGCTTTTAATTGCAAATCCTTTGGGGATGTACCCAAGATGAATACCTCCTTTATATTTTCTGTTTTTGTAGTAGCAGTGAATTGACTAAAACTAACATATAAACAATTATTTGCGTGAGGAAACTTGGGAAGTTTTTTATAATTGCAAAAACACCGACGACAAATTCAATAAATTTATCTCCATATTCCTAAAACATTGCAACTAGCTTTCCCATAAAACGCAAGTTTTAATACAATAGATACAAAGAAATACAATAGATGGATTACCCAAGGGATAAGAATTTCTTCAAAAGACAAACGCCGTTTATATTATCTTTCTAAACTCTATAATACGAATTCCAAGATCATTTTCGTAAATATAAGATTATTCTTCGAAAAGTAGTCTATGCAGCTAAAGTAATGGAAAACGACATGCATATACTAAAATCGAAACACCGGACGAAAGCCATGTGGAATATTTTTAAAAATTACACGTCAACTTCTGAAAATCGCGATGAAAATATTTCTCTGCTAAACGATGACAAAATCGTATCAAATCCTCATCACAAATGTTTAATTCTTACTTCTCGGGAGTAGGTAAAATAATGAACTCAATATCTCCAAATCAATGTCCTCCAATTATATCCACCCACGTTCAATTCTATGTTCACTTCCGAAACAAACGCCAGTGAAGTCACGAGAATAATCAGCTCATTAAAAAACAAATTTTCAACAATCATAGGTGATATACCCGAGTTTATTGTTAAATTTTCGTCCCATGCTATATTAAATCCACTCGTAAATATTTCCCTCGGGTAGAGGCGGATTTCTTATACAGGTTCTCTAGGCTTTTGTCTAGGGGCGCATTTATTCAAACAAGAAATTATTAATTTAGTGTTATTTTAATTCTTATGTTTTGTAAACAATATACTCAGAATAAATAATTCGTACATGTAAAATAAATATTTTGTGTTAAATTACAAACATTAATATTCTATTAGTATTGTAACTCGTAGCTAACTTTTTATCTTGTCTAGGAATTTTTGCTGAAATTTTTCAATCCGTCTCTGCCTTAGAGCACTTGATCGGAATTGATGGGATGGTCCCTTGCTTGCTTCCGGAGAGTAAATAAGTTTATTGTCCTCCACTTGGTCATACACAGTTTGTACTGCTTCTTTTACAATAAATTTATTTATTTATATTTAATTTTCCATGCGATAATATGAACATTTTCTTCTATTTCCCAACGCTATTTTACTTTCCTGTATAATATGGATACTACTTTCCCCCATCTTGTAATCGTAGGAAAGTTTCACTAGGTTTTATATTTAGTATTAAATCGTTAAAATATCTGTAAAACGAAATAAATAACAGAATAACATTACAAATTGTGATATCAAATTGAAAAACATACCTCGCCCGCCATATGAATGAGATAATTGTAATTATAATTGATGGAGTAATTCATTGTGTCTTAGGGAGGAAACGCGTATTTTCAAGAAAAGACAAACTTTTAAACCACAAAAGTCATGGGATTTTACTTGAGTTTCTGGTAAATTTTTCGTAGAATTTTTGAATCATTTTCATCCATAGGTCACCGGACATTTCGGAAAGCTAATTAACCTTTTTCTGAGATGAGATGACGTCGTAAATATTCTACATTTCAAACGAGTCAAGTGAGTCTCTGAATATTGTTTGTAGTAACTGATAGATACGAATTAAATCACATTTATTCATCATTCTTATTCATAATGCAGGGTTTTAAAGCAATTAGAATGAAAAGAAAGAAGGCAATTATACATCTCAGGAATTTGACTAACTTGGGGTGCTGGTTTCACCTTAACGACGTAAACAGGTCATCAGAACAGAAACGAATAGTATTAACGTAGGTTTCCGCGGCCGGAGTCAGTATGAACTTGTTTGTCCGGGACAAACCGCGTCTTAGTAGATAAAACTACCAACGTTTCGCCCATCATGCTGTGGCCTTCTTCAGGGCAACGTCAGAGTCGTCAGAGTCGTCAGTACGACTCTGACATTGCCCTGAAGATGGCCGCACAATGATGGGCGAAACGTTGGTAGTTTTATCTACTAAGACGCGGTTTGTCCCGGACAAACAAGTTCATAGATATGAATAGTTTAAGATGATGTACAAAGGAGTATGAAGTAACTCACGAATAAGCCCTTCGAATATTGTTTATACGAGCATGATCAGACCCGTCAGAGATATGAATTGTCAGGACTCAAGTAGTCAAGTAACACCCTTTCAAAATAAGCAAGTAGCTTCCTCTCTTGGTGTAAATTTTAAATGCTATTTTTAAAGAAAAATGTGAAAGATGAAATAACAGGAAATCATCAACACATCTTTTAATGTTTTAAAGTACGGTACTGCTTTTGAGTGATTTATGCCATCCGGTTAAGCAGAAAAGGAACTATAATTTTCTATGACATTTGTGTATCAATGAATATGACGATTGGTTCAGGTTAGAAGCATTCGTGGTGCAGCTCATGTAGTTCAGTAAATCATTTCTCAGAGAATCTGCAAAGACATAGAATGTCCGTTTCCGTTGCAAGAGGAAGATGTTTAAAAATAATTTAATTTCCTGCATGATTATCTATCACAGTACCAACTGCATAATACACCATCTTGGTAAACTATACAAAATATTATGGTAATAAAAAACCTGTACTATTATTTTGTGTCAGTTGATATATTTACAACTTCTAGTAATAATTAAAATATACACCCACAACTAATAATATTAAAACAACTAATAATTTCAACTTTACTCATGCTTTAAGAATTTTCTGTCGAAATCGAATCAAAATTTTACGTTCATAAGGAAAGAAAGCTGAATGATCTCTCGCGAATCGTATGCATGGTAACTGAACGATTCTTTGCTTTCTTAAGACTCAAATAAAACGGGATATTCAGATGCAAATGAACGAAGGAAAATATGAACATTTCAATCTTATCTTTATGATCCTTAACAAATTCCAATTCAAACAAATGGAATTTGTTAAGACTCCGAAAGATAAAATTAAAAGGTTAAATCAAAGTAATGTAATATACTCCACTCCATGCAAAGTTTGTAATGTCAGATACATAGGACAAATATGAACATTGTTTTACATACGTAAGGAAAAAAAATATTGCAAATAGAATAAGGGTATTAATCTCGGGAAAAGAGTGTCACAGGATTTATTTTGTTATTTACTTAAGGTGTCTTTTAACAATGCTGAGGACATTTAAATCTGCGTATACACGTACAAAATTAATACAATTATATTTAATGCTAAAGAATCAGTAGTCTGATGGCCATTAAATATAACTACACACTTTAGTTGTCCTCAAGGTTACATCGAGTTGTGTTACTTTTAGAGGATTCAGCCTAAAATCAAACGCTGTTCCTAAGATCTTATCTAGATCTTTAGTGAGGTTGAGAACGTCTGTGGTTTATAAGACCAGGGCAATATAAAGGCGGCTCCACACATTCCCTATTCGGCGAACTCCGAGCAACCGAACAGCGAACTCCGAGCAACCGAACAGCGAACTCCGAGCAACCGAACAGCGAACTCCGAGCAACCGAACAGCGAACTCCGAGCAACCGAACAGCGAACTCCGAGCAACCGAACAGCGAACTCCGAGCAACCGAACAGCGAACTCCGAGCAACCGAACAGCGAACTCCGAGCAACCGAACAGCGAACTCCGAGCAACCGAACAGCGAACTCCGAGCAACCGAACAGCGAACTCCGAGCAACCGAACAGCGAACTCCGAGCAACCGAACAGCGAACTCCGAGCAACCGAACAGCGAACTCCGAGCAACCGAACAGCGAACTCCGAGCAACCGAACAGCGAACTCCGAGCAACCGAACAGCGAACTCCGAGCAACCGAACAGCGAACTCCGAGCAACCGAACAGCGAACTCCGAGCAACCGAACAGCGAACTCCGAGCAACCGAACAGCGAACTCCGAGCAACCGAACAGCGAACTCCGAGCAACCGAACAGCGAACTCCGAGCAACCGAACAGCGAACTCCGAGCAACCGAACAGCGAACTCCGAGCAACCGAACAGCGAACTCCGAGCAACCGAACAGCGAACTCCGAGCAACCGAACAGCGAACTCCGAGCAACCGAACAGCGAACTCCGAGCAACCGAACAGCGAACTCCGAGCAACCGAACAGCGAACTCCGAGCAACCGAACAGCGAACTCCGAGCAACCGAACAGCGAACTCCGAGCAACCGAACAGCGAACTCCGAGCAACCGAACAGCGAACTCCGAGCAACCGAACAGCGAACTCCGAGCAACCGAACAGCGAACTCCGAGCAACCGAACAGCGAACTCCGAGCAACCGAACAGCGAATCCCGTGCAACAGCTACTTGCTCGTGGTATTTCCCGAGTATTCGCCTATTGGCGAGCACACTGATCCAGACATGAGCAATTTGCCGAATACGTGTTCGCCCTGGGAACGACGAATATTCGTGTTAATGGTTCGAGGTTATGGAGAATGAATCTGAAGTAATCATACATTCTGTTGCGTATGTAGTTGTGTCTTATGAAATGTTGTTAAGTAAAGTAAATGGGTCTTATCTAATCTTAATTCAACCAATGAAATTAATTTTTATTCCATATGGATTTAGCTATGGTATTCGGTAATCTCGAATTTTAGATCCTTAAAATCATTATAGTTTTTATCAACTCAAAAATAATCAATATTATATAACTATCTTAATTGGTTGAACATCCCACTCTATTTATTTAATCAAATATCTTTCATTAAATTAAGTGTTGTTTTTATTATTTATAAACCCAGTATTCTTTATTTTCACATTTTTTATTTCCTAGACATTTCGTGTGCAGGAAATATATGCTAATACTACTACAAAAATAGCTAATTTTAATAACGGCAATACACGTTCAATACTGTGAAACTTTTGGACGCTTAATAAAAGTAAAATAAACTGAATAAAAATGTTTGCGGTTTAAATCTCTCATCAAATAAATTTTATAGTCAAAAAGCAGTTGCAAACTGCGTATGAACACGTTAGAAATAATAAGTGAAGTTTCTCCATCACTACTTTATTACTTCAAATTTCTCTATTTTATCGCTTCTAAAAACACTTATGACTTTGTACGATAAAGAGAAAAATTACGAATATTTAATTTTTTCAGCAATTACTTTCTCGAAATAACTTGAAAGCGTATTACTCGTACACTCGCGATCCTTGATATTCGTAAAAGCACGAAGATGTGGACAGAACCACGAACAGGTCATTCGTGAATATTCGCCTATGTTCGGATCCTTTGATGTGTCTCAAACGACCGACACGCTGCGGGAGAAGGCGAGCACCTGTATTCGTGATGCGACGAATAACGAACAATCCATCCGTACTAGTCGCAATTCGGCGAGCAGTTGCTCAGTGTTAGCCGAACAGCGAATGTGTGGAGCCGCCTTAAGATGGGGTAGTGAGTGAACGTAAAATTGTCCCGTAAGTCGGTTATATATCATAACTGGAAAGAAAACAACACAAATTGAATAGCGTTTAATAAGTAAATGATTCACTAAAAATAATATGCATTAAAGGAGGGACCAGCATTCCAAGTTAGTTAAATCACTGAGATGTATAATTATTTTCTTTATTTTTATTATAATAGTTTTAAAACACAATATGAATAATAATGACGAGAAAACATGATTTAATTTGTATATATCAGTTAATTATATAGTACAAACAATATTGAGGAACTCGCTTGACTCGGTTGAAATGCAAAAGTACGGCAAACGAGAGCAACGCTTTAGTGATTTATATATCATTTTCAAGTGTCCGGTGATGAAAATGTTGTTAAAGATACTACGGAAAATTTACCACAAATCAAAGAAAACTTCCATCACTTCCTTGATTCAAAAGTTTGCCTTTTTTCTTCACAATACGCTATTTATTACCATATATTATAATTGCAAGTATCTCATTTAAATGTCCGGCGGTATATGTTTTTCAAGTTGAAATCACAATAAGAACATGTTACTGTGTTTATTTATACCGATTTCATCTTTGTTCGGTGATTTAATTCTGCCTACGCTAGTACTACCTTAAATAACGAGTATCAGAAATAGAAGTAGTTAGTTCAGTTATAGAGTGACGTCATTTGAAAGATCAACCCCTGCTTTCCCAAGTATTTTCCCTGATCCGCTCTTGACATCTGGGGGTTGTAAGCCAATATTTAAAGTTTGACTCTCGTAATATCATTCGTGTAACAGTTATAGCGGTTGCGAATATCGCCAATTACTCCGCCGTGGCTTCACAATCTGTTGGCCAATCGGCGCTGTCTGCGTCGCGTCACCCAATGTTGCTCGAGGACGCATTCGAGCGTACGGTGGGTCGTCGGCGCCGCATCGCGTAACGAATTCGCGTGGCATCAGAGCGAACGACGATGCATTCAGAAACGCGCGCATTCTCCGGAAATTGCTCCCGTGAGCATCGCCCTTCGCGCGGTGCGAAACTCGCCTGTAGCGTAGTAGAGACCTTAATTAAGAGTGGACCGTCAGGGGCGGAAATGGAATGTGGAATTTCTCATATTTCCGAAAAAAACTGTGCGAAGTTTCTCACACTAGTATCTATCAGCTTTTCTCTTTCATCTAATTTCACCGTATGGTCACCATCTATTTGTTGCTTACGCAATACGAGGATCTCTTTCTTTTCTACTTTCTGGTCTGGTGATAGTGTCTTCGCTAACTCGATACCGTTGAGCGGTAGAGCATGGTATCCAATCCTGCTTGACCGAACTTGGTGAGGTTTTCGTCTGGGGATTCCGTCACTTACTCCAGTCGGTTCGATATCATTAGTTCCCCGTCGACCCAACATCTCTTTCTCTCAATTCCTTTACCCAAGTCCAGAGGTTAGGTGGAAGAACAGGCCTCATGGCCTGAACCTCGCCGAAAGGCATTAAATAAAATAAATTAAAAGAAGAGGAATAATAATAATAATAAATTTATTGTCAAAAACAGTACAAACTGTGTACGACCACGTGGAGGACAATAAACTAATTTACTCTCCGGAAGCTAGCAAGGGACCATCCCATCAATTCCGATCAAGGGCCCTAAGGCAGAGGCGGATTCAATTTTTTTTTTGCATAAGTTCCTAAATAAGATACAAAGTTAGCTGCGAGTTATGAAACTAATAGAATGTCAATATGTTTGTAATTTTACGCAAAAAAATTACATGTACAAGTTATTATCAATCTATATAAATCAACGCTATCCTGAAAACATTTGTGATTCAGGGCGAAGGGTCTACTAATCTGGCTCACACCTTCCATATTTCCCCACCGACCGCCGAAGTACGTCGAAGGGGCGATGCAGCCGATTTCGTGGAAAGTGTGACCATTAATAGAACCAGAAAACCCCTCTGGTGACTCAGGTGGTAGCGTTCTCACTCATCGGCAAGTGAGTCATCTCGGGTTCAATTCCCGGTGGGGTCAGAAAAGTTTGTTGCTTTGCACATTCATGTCCCAGTTCATATAGCTGTGACAACTGACGAGCGAACCCTCTTCCTCTATCTAGCTCGTCCTAAGATCAATAACTTGAACAATTACTAACTACTTCTACTAACCCCTCCACGTGGGGGCCAAGTTGTTGGTAAACCCACCTACTAACAATGACCTACCACCCAACTCCTAATCGCTCCATGTAGATAAGCTTCAATAGCACGCTACATTTCCCATTTACAAATACTGTAATAGAAAAAGAAGGAAAGTAGACAGTGCGTAGTTTGCAGGCTGGCTAGTAGCTGCCGGGCGAGAACGGGAGTTGTGTTGCTCTTATACCAATCGCTGTCCACGAAGCATGTCCCGGTACCTCTCTGTCCACTCCACAACATAAACCTGATGTTTCTTTTGCTACACGTAGCAAGTAAGTAATGAAGTCACCATGTCGTTATATTTTCCTGTGTCAATCAGCTATGGTTGTTCGTGGCTGTATCGTGCCTCTTTCTCTTTCTCCCTAATCCACCAATAAGTGGCGAGGATCGAGTAACAGCTGACGCCAAAGGGACTATGAGAATTTGTGCGTAGTAAGAATAGGTTTTTATGAGAAATTTCGAGCTCTGGAGTTTGTAAACACGGCTGACGGTTCCCTCTTGAGTTAAGGACTATATAGAGTAATTGCGTCACTGGGATTGATCTCTAGTTCACAATATATTGTGGATTTGGTTTCCATAGTTATGAATCGTACTCTTCGGAAAGATTGGATTCGAAAAGGGGAATATGAACTATTTCCCCTCGAAAAACCTGTGTACATTTTTATTTAACTCAACAATAGAAGTGAAACTATTAATGTGGAATTGGGACGTAGGACACGGTCAAAGAGTGGGGCATGGAGGGACACCTGTCCCCCTCCAAGTACTAATAAAAACCAAATTAAATTCAAAATGAAAAACGTATATGAGCAACATAAAAATTTCCTGCGCGTTAATCATTCAGTCAAATAATTTACGAACAAATCTAACATACATTTTTTTAAATTTGTTTCATAAAATTGAGAATTATTATTCAGTAATATCACTGCTACTCCAAAGTTTAGTCAAATTAACAACAGCAGCTTAACGGTTGAGAATATCTGACCAGCTCCATAAGTTATAAAAACGTTTTGTGTCACGTTTCCGTTGACATTACATCTACTTCACGCCTCAATAGGTCAAGACCTTGCTCCTCCCCGGCTCCAAAACCTGGTGTACAGGGTACACCAGGTCCTCGGGGTACAGGGTAAGCGAAACCCTACTTCAAATGTTATAAAAATTTAAGTTGAATTAGTTGCACATCTACTTGGCAAAAAACCGTATAATTATGTACACTTGAAATTATTTTCCAACGCACAAGGATTTTATATGAATGTCTCAAATAATTATTAAAATATGTTATTGTTATTTTCATTGGAATTATAGTGCAAAAATATCTTCAGATTTTAAAAATATAAACAAATATTTATGAGATAATGTATATACATCCAGAAGAGTTCCTTGGTGGCGGTCCGCCCCGAACCTCCACCAATGAGGAATCTTCAAGTGGATCAGTAAAAATTATAAAAACACGTTAATTTGGACACCAATATGCTCTAAACTGTTCAAATTCAGCACTGTGTAGAGTAAATAATAATTGATATTATTTATTAATCTTAAAATTAACGAAAAAATATTATGGAAAATTAATTAATATAAAAATTGAATATTGTAAAATACATCAATTTTTTTAATACACCAGTGTGATTCATATGCACTTGTTGCCAAGAAAACCCGTTTGTGTTTGACCTCTTGAAAGACTTCCACTCCGGATCTCATTAAAGATAGGTACACTACCACATATGACTGTACTTCACTTATAACCAGGGGCGGATCTAGAATGTAATCAAGGGGGGGGGGGGCTNTGTTTGAAAAGTATAACTCAAATTTTATATTACAAATATTATCTTTTAATAAAATACATCAACATTTCAACTAGATGAAATTGTTATAAATGACAAAAAGAAAGTTTTATTATTAAAACTTAATATTGCTAATTATTTTTAAGTATTAATATATTTAGGTATAGGAACAACATAAGTATACAATATATGAATATGTATGAGTGTGAATGTGGAAATGTGTGTATTCACTATGCTGTGTATTCTTCTTTGTTTTACATTCAAAGACTACTTAAATTGAGTTAGGCCACCTCAAATAGTTTTGTCAGACAGACTCAAAAACTAAGAAAATATATTAATGAACAATTATTTTTAAAATTGTATATTAGAAGATGAGAGTTCATTTAGGGAAAATAATTTA
>NNCF01127815.1:465291-509163 GCA_002313205.1 Laupala kohalensis
GATTATATTTTGTAATAAATAATTAATTTATTACATTTTATTATAAAAAGTATTAAAGAAAAGATTTGGTATTCAGAAGAAGTTCGTAATTTTGCCCTTGAGCTGTTCGCAGGCAAGGCTGAGAAAAGAGGTTGCTTTTTTGTGACAAGGGGAAAGTGGAGTGAGGAGACGGGGCGCATGCTCAGGCTTTACTGGAATCAGACGTAAAATATCTAGCCGGTGTCCTGATCTGCTGTGTAGTTATTTTTGCGGGTGCTGGAATGGAAGATATAAAAAAGAATTAAGTAGCAGTAAAAAATAATTGACCAGACACATTGTAAAATGTAGATGGAAGACGCAGATGGGATTTTGCGTTTTAGAAATCTGGGAGGAAGGTTGTGGCTAGTCTTGATGACAGATAAAGTGAATATGTAAAGAATCTTAGGAGTAGGGTTCGGAGCCAAGGTCATGAAAAGGAAGATCCTTGGGTCAGAAGGACGCGCAATTAGCGAGCCACTGAGCGATATGGGTTGAAGGTCTGAAGCACTTAGATTATGGACATTATCAAAATAAAGTGAGGATAGAAGACGGTAAAGAGTATTCAAAATTACGTGAATTAGTAGTTGATGACAAGTTAAAAACATAAGGACGGAGTGCTTTTGTAAAAGAAAGGGACCGATGACTGATCATAGGACCTTTTGCCAAAAAGGAAATTTCCATTAGTAGAGCAGTGAAGCGACATGGGTTTTTGATTGTGAGAAAGGACGCAGTAGAACGAAGGCTGTTCATTTTCCTGAGTAACCCATATTCCTACAATACAAGTCGAGTGACTCCGGGCAGAGACGCTTGGGTAAAGAAAAAAGAGGGCGGGGGTTTTTGACCGCAGGGTCGCGCGCCAAGTTAGTAAACAATAAAAACGAGTGATTTTGGGCAGAGCAGTGAAGAGGTGAGCGACCGCGCAAAATAAGTTTTGGAACTCATAGTGGGAAGAGGTGCGAGATAAATTTGACAGACACGTTAAAAATAAAGTGGTATTGTCTGAGCGCCGAGGGATGAGGTCTCATTGTCAAAATTAAATATTGCTTTAAGGAAGAAAGAGGGTTGTAGAGCGATGGAAAAATATTGAAGTTTGGAGAGAAGTAGCGTCAGTTTTAACGAACATCGCTATTGGTGAAAATTGAAATACGACACGGCAAAGGAAGCCAATCAGAGACAAGTTACGTGAAAAGAAAAGTGATAAGTCATTGGTCAAAGAAACTCACGTACGTCATAAGAGGCGTAGTCGATTTCTCGAAATTTGGGCCACGAAGTGAGGACATTATTATTTAAACAAGGAGCAGCGACTTTCCTAAGAGAGAAGAGATACATTCGATTATGAGATGAGATTAGATTACATCAGATGACAGATCAGACAATGTCCGTTCTGAGTGTCTTTGAGATTTACCATTATTTGGCTTATCATATCTGATTGATTACTTCAGAGAACGGCTGGATGACACTGGACAAGTTCCCGGTGATCATTCCATTTGAACTTATTTCCTAATAAGTTGTATCAGTTGCTCATTTATTAGTTTTCGTCAGTCGGCGCGTAACGAACTACTTAAATTCGAGTGCGTTGCAATTTCACCGTAATTTTTAATTATGAGAGCATGATAAATTCAATGGCGTTTCTATGTTGCTCATTGTTTTATTGCGATAAAGCTTTTTCGGCTGCATAGCAACCACCATCAGTAACATACACTGAAAAATATAAATGTACATAAAATGACAACAATAAAAAAAATTATTTTTTATTTTTATTATTGTCATTTTATGTACATTTATATTTTTCAGTGTATGTTACTGATGATGGTTGCTATGCAGCCGAAAAAGCTTTATCGCAATAAAACAATGAGCAACATAGAAACGCCATTTAATTTATCATGCTTTGATAATGTTGCTAAAGCTCCACAATTACCAAGTAATTTTTAATTAGTTTGGCGCGAGTGATGTTGAAAGTTTTTATTACTGATGAACACTTTGTCGAGCGGTCAATGGCAAGGAACTGTTTTACAGCCATTAAGTCGAAATGTCCACGTCAAATTGTATTAATGACATCTCGCATTTTGCGTGGACGGCTGCCTAGTTGCTGTAGTAGTGAGCGTACAGCGGTGGCCATTTGGGGTCGCTGGAATGAATCATGGTAGTGGAAGGCATCTATACATCAATGAACGAGCGTGAGCCACGACGTTTTGTAGTGGAAGATCAAGCCTGCATGAATTGCAGCGTACAGTCCACTGTTGGCATTATCAAGTACCAGAGAATAACGACAAAGTGCGCGTGAAAACGATAAAGACTCTTGGGGAACTAATTAATGGTTATTAATAATCGTGTGAATCATAAGAGCCAATAAAAATGGATTTTGTGTAAAAAAATGTCTAGATTTATATGATAATCACTAGCTTGAACAATTCATAAACCAGCTTTTATTTGTATGAAGTGATCAAAGGGAGCATGTATATATTTTATGTATTTTTATATTATTATGACTGCATTTTGGGGGATACTTTGTAATAAGAGTGTACCGAAACAATATTGTGATGGGTAGTGTTTCCATTTGAATAATGGGGGAGTGTATTTTCATGTAAATAAATAATGAACTTGACACATTGTTGAGTTTCCTTTATAAAGGATATGTGTATATTTCACGAAAATAAAAATGGGCCGAACCCCGAATTTTCCTTTATTTATTGCGTTTTGGGGCAAGTCAAGCAGTTCAGCGTAAGCCGTCCAAGTGGGCTAGGTAAATACTATTAATCATTTTAAAGACCTCCCAAAATGTTACTATATATATTAATAAATGATTAACTCCTTACTTCTAATTAAATTTATTTTAATGATTTGAAAAGTATAAAACGTTTCGAGAGCGAGCGGAGCCCTACCGCAACCCTTGACGAAGGACGAAGGGGAAAAGACGCTACACCACCGCGAGCGTCGGGGCCTTCCCTTGTTCGGAGAAGAGACTATAAATATGCCAAGTCAAGTGTGTCAGCTTCCTACGCGTTATTTTTGCAAGAAGTCGAAGGGAACGTTAAACAATTGGCAAGTGGCATCGTTAAAAGTTAAACTAAAGAGTAACGGAAAATGTCTTGATATTTTTGGAAGGAAGCAATGTCAGTATCGATGACAGATATGGATACCTGTGCGCAGTTATAGTGAGAAGACGCGAAAAGTTACTAGAAGGGGGACAGGTCTTTTGTGAGCCGATGGGTCCCAACAAAGGAAACAATTAAATTGAGCGAGGGAGACCACAAGCTCCTAGAAATGTCGATGAGAATGAGTAACGACGAACAGCAGACAAGGCGACTGTGTAGACAGTATCGTAGAGCGAGAAATAAAGAAGAGTTTAAAAGATGGGTTCGTCAACCAAAAATTTGAAAGCTGTCAAAATTAAATGTCACGTCGTTAATATATGAGGAGTGGTGTCTGGCTAAGATCAACGGAGGTTTGTTTGGGAAAAGACGAAGTCTTGAAAGTTTGGGAAATTACCAAAAGCGAGTCTGATTATTGGCTCGAAAAAAACCCACGTCACGACAAAAACCACCAATTGGAGCAACTCCACGTGGAGTAATAATTAAACTCGATTGGGAAAGAAAAGTCACATGATTTTTGAAGGAGGAGCACGATTGCAAGTTCGAAGCGATAGAGTGGGGATTTGTCTACAAATTGACGTGCGAAGACGCTTCAAGAATCATTTTTCTAGCAATCATTCTTGCATTTTTTCGACGAGTCTATTAATATTCATCGAGTGGTATTTTGACTATTACTTTAACTTTACGGACATTTGATTATGTTCGTTAAACTTCAACTTTGGAATTTTCATTCCGAATACGAATCGGAATTAACTATCAACTGTTGATCGGTACTTAAACTTTGCGAACAGAATTCGTTACTTAGTGCGAATACAAGTTAGTACGAAATTTATTATGAAGTTATTCGGTCATGAAGATTCGATTCTTTCGTTGAAGTAGGACGCAAATGAACTTTTACTACGCTGAGCAATTACGGCGTCAGTAGCTGCTGATTTCTTGGGTAGAAAGATGGAAATGGAGCCCGGGCGACTACAAAGGCGGTCAACGGTCTCTCGGGATCAATGGATCGGCAGCGTGTGAGAGGAACGTCTTCATGAATGACTTGGCTCTATGGGAGGCGTACCGACTTGAAGGTAATAACGAACTGGCTGCGCCCAGTGTTTACATGTCGTATGGCTGCGAGAAGAATTGTGCAATGGACATAAACTTTACTGCCCTAGCCCAGAACTTTAAAACCACAAGTTTTCAATTAATTAAGAATGGCGAAGAAGATGAACATTGGATACTGGTGCTCTCTAATTAATGTAAAGTAAATGTTAATGGCCGGAACAATTAGCTACCAGGAGTTAATTTACAAAGACAGAAATTTCAATGTATTATGTGAGGTGTTGCGATTTTTGGGGGAGTGTGCATGATGTATTAAATAATTAAGCTTGTATAATTGTCTGAATAAATAATTAAACAAATTGTATTTTTATGGGCGTTTTCCTTTAATAAAGAACCTTAGTGTGTGTTCTCACTTTAGTATATGGACCGAACACAGCCTATAAAATTAGGACTTGGTAGTGGTAGAACGATCTAGGAGCAAATGAAATAAAGTGAGTGTTATCCACCACACCATCCAGTATTACCCACTATACCATTCGTTACGTTACAATTGGCTTGCCCAACGTGGAACCAAAGTACGTTGATTAACCTAGTGAATTGCATACAAATCAAACAATTCATGAAAATATTTTTTAAATGCAGACTTGATGAAAAGCAACAAATACATGAAAGATATACAATAAAATCCCAATCAAGAGTTTTGTTTTGGATGTATTTTATAAAATAACTTGAAGATGTCTACTTAAAAATCAATAAATGAAGGCTCTACTAGCGAGATGACAAAGAGCATACAACGTAAATAGAGACTACACAACGTTTGGAAGAAAAATTGACAACCCGTAAATGAATAGAAATCCTCATACCATTTATAGATGCCATGAAGCATGTAGAAAAGACAAATTTCGAAAGTCATACCTGTGAAGGAGGTAATAAATATATCGTTTGAAATATAATATAAATCTTTCTGATCTAATCTCCCCCCAAAACGAAAAAAACAGAATTTGTATATTAGTGATTCTTTTATATAAATGCTAGTAAAATATTTCTTTAATAAACTTTTTAAATTGAGTAAAATGAAGACGATCAAACTGTAGAGTAACATGTGAAAATCATCCCTCTCCTAATAGAATGCTTTAATGTCGCTCTCTAGTCCAGACTTTGAAACGTATATGATTAAGTATGGGCAAAGGTTTTCACCACTAGTTTTATTCTTAGGTTAAATTTTCTCTGAGTAAAGTAACGTGACACAATTTTTTTAAATTTATTTTCTACGAGATTAAAAGTAGAGGAGTAAAATAACATTATTGTTTGAAACTAAATAACACTTGAAACCTGAAAATTAACTGCTTGAATCTAATCACATGTTTAAATGGCCAAATTTCGAATATTTATACACATATTATTTGATTGACTAAATAATCGGAGTATCATTTCAAAAATATTGAGTGGGTAAATATATTACTTGAGAGTAAGAGTTAAAACATCTCCAGTGAAATTTTTCATTACATTTATTTTTTGTTACCTGAATGATTGCACTCGTAGATCAATAGTTACACCGTCCTGATTGACTCTAATTAAGTTTGCGAAATTGTAGCCTATCCCATCTAGTGCGAAATCGGATCATAATATTTGAATCATACCAAAAAATCAAAACGTTACTTATTATCTCTGTTACAACTAGCACCCAACTCCTCGACTCTTAATATGTTTAGCAGCTCCTTTACCATCGCTCCTCAAAAGGAGGTTTTATAATTTTTAGGGGTGTTTTGATTGTTAGAGAACACCGAAAAATTAAAAGGTAAAACGAAAATATTTACGATTCTTTCCCTTAAACGACGTATTCCAAATGTGTGATAGAACGTAGATTTATCACCATTTGAGAGTAACGGCTTCTCGTACATAGTTATTTACGCGAGCACACAATTGAGTTAACTCCCCTTCCTTTGAAGAAGGTCTTGTGTTTGGCAAAGCAGTTAGCGTAAGACGTCCTGTGTTAAACAAGTTACCAGTAGTAAGTGTTCATGGAAAACCTCCGGGAAGAGTACATGTGGCAAAGTTATCGCTTTCTCCGACTAAATATTGTCACCGAACGATGAATATGCGAAAAATGTTATGCTAATTGTTCTAGACGCTCCTCAGGGTCAATTAACTCCAACTTCCCCACGGAAGGAAAGGTCAGTACGCTGATTCGAAAGAAGTTGATGAGTAATGTCGACATTTTGGTCGTGTACCACCTCTGTACTCGAACTACTGCTTTGTATTTTTATATCTCCAATTCGCCCCAACCTTAGGGTCCTTGATCGGAATTGATGGGATTGTCGTAAGGTTCCAAATTTTTATAATTTTCTAATGAAGACTGTAGCAGAGTTTTCCTGCCTTAATAGAGCATTCATTTATCATTATACTATTTCCGCCATCATACCAATTAAAAATTTATTTATGACTGATTTCATTCTTCCAGAAACCAAAGATTAAAATTTGACATTCAAAATGATCCGCCTGTGGATTTAATGGAATAGCAGAACAAAGTATTTCGAAAACAAAATCGTGAAGTATGATGTGTCAAAAAGAAGTTGAGTTATCAATTAAAGGAGCGAATATAAGATGTTTGTGAGTGCGTGTTTGAATTAATATTCTTCTCTTTCCTTTCGCACAGTTATCCAGATGACCTAATTCCTTTACGTAGATGTCCTGAGATTCCTGAGCTTCCTACAGGATTTCTAAAACCAAGGTGTGAGTCCTACATTGGTCAGTTGCTCGGTACCTTTGTCCAAAGCTGAAACGATTTCTTTTAGGAATTCGCTGCCATAGACCTGTGAGAGCTTAACCGCAACAGACATTTATACGGCTACGCCATATTATACTGATACTTTACTCCTATCTTAGTACTTCTCCTAGCCATTAATTATGATCAATTCCGCAAACTTTACCTCGGAATGGAAATTTGGTTGAATTTCGAATCTTAATAATCAAGGACAACGCAAAATATCACAGAGATAGTATTATCTAAGCACGGTGGCTCAAAGGTGACCATTATGGAATTGGCATTCATGTAGAGGGACCAATAAAGTCATAACTCCGTGAATTTGAATGTAAGAAGAAATTGATGGTTCTCTTTAATAATAATAATGAACACGAAATAAAATGCAAAGATTGTTATGCTGGCTATGTAGGTCAAACAGCGGGTTAAAAACTAGAACACAGGAGCACAGATGAAATCCAAATTCAGTGCAACAAAGTGTAGTAAGATCCCATTGTATGAACAATGATCAATTGACGGATTGTGATAAAATTATAATATCAGATATGAATTTTATATCTGATATTCATATGCAGATGTTAATTATACACAAACGTTTCGTGTCTAAAATGATATTCATCAAATGAGAGTTCGAATTTACGAACTGACACAGCAAAACTATGGAGTACTTTACAATGCTATTTTATGACATGTTTGAGTGATTTCTGTCTTTCTATAAACATATTTAGAGCTATTTTTACGTTTAATATCATGATGTATTGTTCTGTTGCTATTTTAATTTTTCTTGTTACAATTTGTTCACACCCGACGAAGTCCCCAATCGTATCGTAGTGAATTAATAAATCACAATAAATATATATTGCGCTCGTCCAAAAAGTGCCGCAAATTATAATTTATTTATTTGGGTCTCTTTAAGGATTAGAACATTTTCATAGAGGCGTTGTGTGTATATTATTGGGATGGTATTTTAAATTAGTGCTTGTGTTTTCTTGACTGACTTTTTGTTTACATTACAATAGTAACAAATATTTATACTGAGAAAGTTTCATTAGAAAATATTGTTGTAATTTTCAAGAGAATACAAGTTTTTATTCATAATTTTACTTATCATAATTCAAACAGTTTCTGGGAGAAATTACGATAGTGAAAAGTATAGAACTAATAAAAGTTAATTTAACGGAGTGTCTGTATCATCGAAATCAAAAACGTACACCTGACGAATTTATTTGTAATTTTGAAGGATACTTCTTATGAATTCTTGCAATTGCAGGGCAAAGTATGGTTTATACAGTTGGAAAAGTGGATCGTAAAGACAGGTTAACAGTCGTTTTCCAGTAGATGTAGAACTTCGCTCGTGTGACTACTAAAGTGTCCGCTAGGTATCAGTAGTGGTGGTGAAATGACGGTGCAAAAGCACTAGTGTCTTAGGCTATGAACATCAGTTTTACGCTGATGCATCAGTGGTCTAGTTTCGGCACATACGTCCAAGAAACAGAAACAGCGAGAAACGATGTGAAGACAGGAAAGTCGAACCAAAGTATGCAATTTGTTTACTGTTTAATACTCGACGATTTGCGTTCAATCAAAGAAAACAGAATGTTGCGTAACTGTTCAAATAAAGTGTTGGCCGGACGATAAATTTAAGCACCACGACTGAAAAACGCCAGGAAATGTTGGTAGTATATATTTCATTCTTCTCAAATTCTGAGCGATTTGGTAAATGATTTTAATATAACTACCATCAATCAATGGATCTACCACCAAGAAATATCTGAAATCCCTCTACGGGCGATTGGATACTAGTCACTCGAGATATTTGCCGTAGAGTCGTGTTTCGTTATTAATGTTAGGTGCAACCTATCCATAGAGGCGGATCCAAGAGTGGGTCGAATGGGCGATCGACCCCCCTCCCACCCAGGAATCTGACTTGAACTTTGTAAAATACGTAAATTTCTTTTCTTCATTTGATTCACAATTTGATCTAGAACCTTGTTCCTAGTTAACATCATTAGAGATTTACAGTACTTGTCACTACTTATCCTTTCCATTGTATTTCGTCTCCTGTAATAAAGGATTTTAATATGCTGCGCAATATTATTCCATACAGAAGTGCATTTTAAATACTTCCGCTGCCATAAATGTATTTTATTTCCACTAGTAATAAAACGAGTGATTCCTCGGAAGACGAAACTATGGCGGGGGGGGNGCAAAGTTGACAAACGTCCCCTACCCCCAAGATCACTTGCTGGATCGCCCCTGCCTATCCACTATGCATTGGGTATCGGCTTAAGGGAGGATCATAGAAATAAACATTAAAGATATTTATAGCGGATTTTGAACTTCACCAAAGACCCCGTGAAACTGTGGGGCAAACATGGGGGAAGAAGGAGAGGAAAAATAAAGGAAATATAGGAAAAATTATGTAAAGAAGGGTAAAAGAGGATAATTCAAGGACAATAATTAACATATAATTTGATCGTATGTTTTTAAAGTTAGGACAATACTTTGTGCAAACACCAGTCAATTGAATGCAACGTTTTCGTCTTCTATTTTTTTTTCTACTAAAAAGACGCAATTAGAAACAAAAATGTTATGGGAAAGCAGTATAAACAATATATCTCAAATTCAATAGGATTCAATTTATAATTCTACATTTTTTAACAATTTAAAAGGTGTAGAAAAGTTACTTTTTATATACAAAATAAACGACAATGGTTAAATCAACAGTATATATTAAAATATTCTAAAAATGTAAAAAAGAAGATTTATTAAACTGGATCTGTGAAAATCGCGAAAAGGGACTAAAAATGGTGTACTCGGTAAGAATACATAAAACGTTGTAAATAAAGCAATGCCATGAAAAACATTTAAAAAATTTTCATTAATTTGACCTTGATTAATACTAATTTAATTTAATTTTATTAATACTAAATTAATTTGTAGTTCAGCGATGCTTGGAGTTAGTGAGAAACAATGCGTGGAAAACTGAATTGAACTCGAAATAAAATAATATCCAGAGATACCCCCCGTAAACCCTATGATGCAGACCGACCCGCCCTCCCCCAAAATTTGCGAGACCCCCCCAAAAAAATTAACCCCCCCCCTCACCACTACTCTCTTCCAAATCATATTCCAAAATTTTTTGAAATATTTCACAACTTTATCCCTCATATTTACCCTAACTCCGAATTAAAATCTGTTTGCAAAACCAGTACACATGCTTTCTTATACAAAGACTCTCATCTATATTGTACGCAAAACAACTCAACAAAGAAAAAAGCAACCATTTTCATGCATCCTATATTGACGTTCACAATAACAGTTTAATCTTCTGCGTATAAAATAAAGGGAAATTGATTGCTTGAAAATAGCAATTGTTTGATTCAAATTTTCTATAAATTTAGCGCAGAATCCAGAATAAAAATATTTTTGTCTTTTACATGCGCGGTAAAATATATTTTACACTAAGAACTATCCAGTAAGCGAATCATTCCGACAGGCTAGGCGGTATTACGCACTAAGTATTAAAAAAAATTCGGTATCCTAGACACTAAAAACTAATATTTCCGTCAAAATCTCACGATTCTTTTCTTGGGTCTCTAGACTACGTATATGAGAAAGTAAAAAGAATGTTCATCATTTATATACACTTATTGATAAAGGATAAATTTAAATGATATTACATTACATGATTAGGCTTTAATTTATATTTCAGCCGCTAAATATTAGGAAAGTACAAGAACAGAGTTTGAATTTTTTTAATTCCAAAGCCTCATACTCAAATTGCATATACATTTAGATTCATATGCGTTAAACTGAGATTTCGGGGTTTCTTACATTTCATAGCATTATTTCACTGGATTAGCACCTCAGATACATAACCCCTTCTTCACTTGTAAGATATGTAAAGTAAGAGAATGAGACAATTAGCAGATTTGTCACTCGATTTTAAGAAACGTAGGCCATGAAAATCCTCAAGAAAAATGTTGCATAAGCAGTAACGAGTATTGGTGTGCGTGACTCCAAGTATTCGTGAACAAAATTTACATTAAAGAAACCAATATCAACGTACAATTCAAGAAACGACAATTTTTCTTTCACCTCTCTTCTTACCACAAACCGCACGCAGTAACGCTTGACCAGCGCTTGACGCTTTCTCAGATATCGACTCAGAAGTTCCTCTACCGTTGCGCATCACTTCAGATATTTTGATTATCACATTAATTTTAAATAGTTTTTGGTAAAGTTCTTTCCAGTTATCATAGCCAAGAGTTTATCACTTACAAGAAACTAAAACTATTGTCAACACAGTAAAAATTGGTCAATTTCTCTCAAATCGGGTAAAGCACGGTGACAAAAACACGCAGGCTCCCGAACAGCGATCCATGGGAAAAAGGGCGAGATATTAAATTGAGCTCCGACCTTGATCATGCACAGTAAACTAATACACTGAAGGGAAAGCAATGAAAATTCAATGCAACGCTGTTTTCTAGATCGGTCGTCTGTTGTGTAATTTTACCATTGCAAGGTAGACAGGTAGGTATCTGTTGCCACTTCTTCGTTTACGCGAGGCGATGGTACACAAGAGGTGACCCCCTGACCCGTATCCCTCGCTCGTGTCTGCTTATTCAGTGGTCTAGATCTTTGCTCGGCATGACTTTGCTCGGTATTTATTCATCAGTTTCGAAAATGAATTGAAATTATTTATCAAGTTAAAATGTCCGTAAAGTTTAAAAAGTAATACGACATTGTTATGATTATTATTTTAACATATGCTATTTTTTTTAAACTATACTTATTGTTTGACTCTTTTAATTGTTGTATTTGTAAACGGGAAATGTATCGTGCTATTGGAGCCATAGAAGTTAGGTGGAAGGTCATTGTTAGTAGGTGGGCCGCTTAGCTGGCTTTAACAACAACCTGGCCCACGTGGAAGGGTTAGTAGAAGTGGTTAGTAGTTAGTTATTGATACTAGAAGGAGCTGGATAGAGGAAGGAAGGTTTACTTTTCAGTAGTCACAGCTATATGAACTGGGACATTAATGTGAAAAGCTACAAATTTTCTGGCCCCATCGGGAATCGAACCTGGGATGACTCCGTGAAGAGCGACAACACTTCCACCTGGTCCATCGGTGTGGCCATTTGACTTTTAAATTTTCTAAAGTTCCAAAAAATCTCCATTTTTCGACCCTCCCCCCAAAAAAAGAAAAAATCAAGGACGCAGTTTATGTCACGACCCCTTCTTGTGGGCTCCCCTGTAATATCCATGGAATATTTAACAAATTGTATTATCAATAGTTATATGAATAGTCACTATACGAAGTTAAGACAGTCCTTGTACTGATCACAGAACACAATGATACAGCGTTAAGTATCTTCTATTTGGTGCCAGTGAAACGGTTTTGAAAAATACACTATTACAGACATAATACTTAGGAAGAGAAGTTCTTAAATAGTAAAGAGGTTAAGTAGAATGATAAATATTCTTATGGAAAGAACACTTATTTTCAAAAAATGTGCAACTTTTAAATCACGAAAATGATGGAAAATTACATCATTGTATTTGTAAATGGAAATGATTTGTAGTAGATTTTCCTTTGTAGTATTTTTACATCACTGTTATCGATAAGTCACCGGACATCTGAGAAAGATATTTCTCTTTTTCCGAGGTGAGATGCTTAAACCACGAATGCGTTTGCTCTCGTCTCGTTCTTACGTACTCTTATGCATTTCAAACGAGTTAAGCGAGTTCCTAAACATTGTTTGTGCTACATTATTAACCTGTAGATACAAATTAAATAATGTTTTTTCTTCATTATTTGTCATATTGTTCTTTTAGAACAATAACAACAATAATAATAATAAAGAAAACAGTTATAAATCTGCGTGATTTGACTAACTTGGAGTGATGGCTGGTCCCACCTTAAGATGTCTAATAAGTCCTCCCTCATTCAAAAAAAAAAACTCCCGATCATTCAAAATTATGAAAAACATTATCTGGCCTCCGTTATTCAACATTGATATTCTCTCGTACTGAACACCCACCTCGGAACGCGTGTCCCGCGCCAAAAGTATCAGCGCGCAGATGATTCACGGCGCTGCCACCAGTAGCGCTGTCGGGCGTTCGAAGCAACGCGATGAGCATGTCGTCTCGTCTGTGTTCGCAGTCGCCATCGACGCCACCGTGACGCTTGTCCTTTCCGTTTCGTACGACCTTGAAGCGGTGCCAAAAAGAAAAATAGTCTGCTAAAAGAGAAATCGCGAGCGAGGGGAAAAGGGGACGGTGAAGGAAGAGACGAAATGATTCGCGAAGAGTGGCGGAGACGAGACAGAGTCGTGATGATTTTGCGAGGAAGGGTAGCCGAGAAACAAGGATAACGAAGAAGAGAAAAGAAGGAGGTTATGCCAAGCGCTTCCTCTCGATAGCACATTGCGCGTGTTTTTTTAATCTCCCGTTTATTTGCTGTGCGTCCATTATGAGAGCATTAACTGAATTGGTAACGTACATGTCATGGGACTATAGCTGCTGCTCCCATTATACAAATCTACTGGCGGGGTCAGAGTATGGAAGAGCTAATGAATTTCTCCGTATTCCACGAAGCATGGCTTCTGCAAATAAAAGATCACTTAGAATATTTTTGGAGTCCCAATGCTTTGTTGGGTGTAATGTGAAGACAATTTAAAGGATGATTAACTAAATCCGATGTACGAAGACTTTTAGAAGGAAAAAACGTTGTTATTGTAATTTACGGAAACCCATTACGATGTTGAACTAATGCTAGTTAGCATATACGCTTCATTCGGAAAAGAGTGCAGTTTTACACGCTCCTACAAATTACAATTTATTTAGGTTAAGAATAAAGAAATAGTTAAAGCAATAAAGTCTACAGACCTCTAGCCTTGTGATATTCCTGTAAAATATGAACATTGGTTAAAGTATTATACCAGTGTTGACTAAAGTCAAGTTGCCAACTATTCACGAAACTTGGTCATATTCACCAAAGTAGTTGTAATTAATTAATAATTCATTCTATTGATTTTGACCGCTGGACAAGTACGATTATTATGTGACTTTTAAACTTGGTTATTAATATACATTGTCGTTTGACTCTCTTTGAGAAGGGTAGTGTTGTCTTCGGTCACGTGATGCGGCAGCCAATTCCGTTAGAACGGCATTTTCCGCAGTTTTTGGTCAATTATCCTTGTAAATGCGCCGGGAGGTATGAAAATCTTAACGTCATCGCGTTCCATTTGGTATGTTTTAGTTGTTGTTTTTTTCTATTTGTTAAGCCGGTACGTATGCCAGGATATTAAAAAACATAAACAATAGTCACTCTGACGGAGATATAGAACCAAAAGTCAGGTATCCAAACTACTTTAGTTCCAGAGGGGTTTTGATATTTTGTCTTAATCGATAATAATATGTTTTACGTAATTTGAAGAATGTTTGCTGCATCTTACAGCCGTTTACATTCCACAATAAAATAGTTGTAACAGTTCCGTTAATGAACAGTAATCACAAGTCGTAGTCACTATTAATTGAATGGTATTGCTAGAAAATAATTTTAATGCATAATAAAATAGTAAATAATCTCGACATTATACTTTATCCTTAATAGCCCCAATTTTACTGCCGCACATGATGGGAAGAAACGTTAGTGTGTTCAGCATGGTTCATCAGTGAAGCACGGTGGGAGGAAACACGGCTGCTATAAAATCGGAGCAGCTCTGAGGGTGACGTCATACACGAGACGGAGGCCACCCGCCATACATGCAAACTGTGCGTCAAATTCTCCATTTTCGTCACTTTACCAGTAATTGAATATAGTATTATGTGCTAGTATTACGAACTTAAATAACTCTAGGGCTTCTCTAGGAGCCGAATGGAATCTCGGGTAAGGTATTGTGATCAATTCATATCCAATACAGGAAGTACACTCATACAAAAATTTGGGTATCGTGTTTTAAAAAAAAACTTAGAGTAATCTGATCACGTTAACAGCGTAGCTTAGAAGTATCTAAATTTCACCCATGAAGGATATATCAAATACAAAAATAAGAAAAAAAATATGTTAATTTCATAAACATGGGCAATAATGATAATAATTACATATAAATAGAACTCTCAAAATTCGTAGAAAGAATGAGACTCGAAGGTCTGTTCTGTATTCTTAAAAGCGAACCAGCGTTGCGGGATCTTAAAGCGCGTTAATTAAACCTTAAACCGACGAGATTGGGTAGAAAAGATCACTTTTGCAAAATTAGGGATGGGAAACAAAAATCAGACGTAGGAAAATACTCGTTTCTCAATAGATCAATCAGGGACTGGAACAATGAATCTGCAGATATCGTGGAAGCGCTATAAGACTCAGCAACCTATCTTAAGTTCAAGAACTCTCTGGGGAAAAGGTAGAATACAAGTTAAAAGTTAAAATGAATCCGACAGTTTGATTGATTTTTACATTCTCATATACGTAGTACATCGAAAGTTTTGTAATCGTGAAAAAAAATCGAAAGTTTTGTAATCGTCCGTCTGTGCGCAGCGATTCTGAGTAAACCGATGAATATATTTAATTCATATTTCGTATTTACGGTAAATTTTACTCGTTGTCGAAGCACATGCTCTATTTTTTTCTTTAAAACCAAGGGTACTTCACATGAAGGTCAAAGGATACTCTTTCAAAACTCTTTCGAATATTTATTAAACGGCTTAAACGATTTTGCTTAAATTGTATGTATGTAATATACAATTAGTATGCACTAAATCCGCATTAGCGGTATTTCGCTTGAAAGTTTGGTGTAGACACAGTCAAATAATTTCTGTCTGCTACACTCACACATTAGTTTCAAGAAGCTTGAATAATATTTAGCAGGGTAAATGAACCAAGCAGTCGTAGAATACACTTTTCGTAAACAGATGTGATAATGATAAAGTACTTAGGAGGACAGTAAACGCACTGTAGAAAATACATCAATTTCTAACTACAACGAAATTACATTTACATAACACTTGCGATATTCTTTATCGCTCTATGCTGAAGATGGAGAAACGTATATAAGAAAGTATGTGCAATGGTTTTGCACCACTAGTTTTTATTTTCCATGTATTTCACTAGATTAATGTTATCCCCACTTCGGTATTTTCTAATGTATATATATGAATTTTATGATCTGTGTTTATTTTATTTGTAATTTTGTATTTGTGTTATATGATTGTACCATTATGTTATGTAATTTCTGTGTGTATTCTTTATATATGCTGCCATCTAGTGACAACTTAACTGTGGAAATAAATTCTATTGAAACTGACACAGACAACTTATCCAAACTTACATGTTGTTTACTGCGATTTTCTGCTTTGATGGTTTGTTTTTTCAAATTATTTATTTCTCTATCAAACTGTTTTATTTGTATATGTGGTTAATTTGTTTTCTACATGGCAACAAGATAAATCAAACACATTTGATTATATGTTCAAACACATTCGTTCACCTCACGATGGCAGCTATCTACTGCTGAAACGTTTCGGCATATTATAATAAATAATTGTCTACAAAAAAGGACGGTTTAATAACTTCAATTTAATTATGGATATAGAAGTGAATAATGTCAATAAATTGTACCTATGGGATACAATGGGAAACCACCACGAATTCCATCTAAGCAAAATGAAAATATGAAGAAAATAAGAATTCAATGTCATATTAACTTTTTATTCATGGAACATTACAAAAATATTACTTATCAATTGATTTAATCACAGATAATTCATATAAATATATAAACGCTACAGTAATTGACAATAAATTTGCATTTCACTGCTTGACATTTTGAATTTATTTAGGTCAAACCAATATACAATTGAGTACCGAAATTGGTTGCATCATATAGGGATGATCCAGTCATTATTCCGTAGGTTTGGTACATACTAATATAGTGCACACAAAATTTAATACTTCAATACATGTAATAATTAAACACTTCAATAATATTGAATAATTCAATACATTGGAAAATAGAACTCACAAAAATAAAAAATGAAATTATATCGTGTTATTAAAATTAACCAAATTTTCGTACATTATAATATCTAATACTCGTATTCATAAATATTATAATAATTCTCAAATCTTATCACTCATTTGAATTTTTGTAATTTCAATACTTCAGACCACTTCTTGCACATGTCCATGAATTAAATATAAATACATTCTCAGTAAAAAATGAATTTCGAATGGAACATATATCGTCGAGTTGCGGATGAAATGTACCTATTCCAATTATATTAAGCGCAGGAAAATATAATAGTACTGATTGACGGCTTCCACCGGAAAAAAAATATTTTGCGATTTGCAGGAAAACGTTCATCCCTTAGATGAAAATTGTAATATGCTTAAGTTCATGAAGGGGAACATTCGCCTAATACATGATGATCTAACATGAGGAACATATTCTCTTGCTACGTCTAATACAATAAACAAGATTTACAATAAATAGTTTTATTTGCCTTCTCTACCCAATTTACATATTCTATACTCCACTACAACTTGTTACAATGAAATTTTCGTGTGTTTGACTGACTATAGAATACTTGACTATTTAAATGATTTAAAATATTCAACTAACTTTTCAACAGTTAAATCAACTTTTCAAATTTTCTACTACAAAGTAAATTTTTAACAATTAAAAAAGTTAACTTTTATAGCGGAGTAACGGTAAACGACGTAAGATTTTAGATTATCTTTGCCCTCTTCTGGCTCCATCAAGTCATCGATAATCGGGAATCTATACTATTTTATCAAGGGTATTTGTTAGATAATTTAATAAAAATTAAAAAATTATGCCTTCCTCCAATTAACAATTGAGACAAATCAGCATTACACTTTCTGGGACACTACTGTTTCGTTAAGTATTCCCGCGTAGTACACAACTTCGTACTGAAAACATTCCTCGAAATCAAGTGAGGACTGGAGGGTACGAATGAGAAATGCACATAATTTTCACGGTCTAGAGAACTGTTACTGGTTTCAAACGCACGATGCATTCCGTGGTCTTCCGAGCCGTGTACTGTGGATTTTCCAGAAGCCTTTCCTTCAGAACACACATGCTAAAGGAAATAATATCAGCATGAATCAAAACTATTAGAAAATTGTTATTTTTTAATAAATTCAATGTGTTTCTACCCCTTCAACAACTTGCATTTCACTGCATATGAGAGGTGTCATTAGTTTTAACGTTAATCGATCACAGGTAATAAGTTGTTGTATTAAAAAAGTGGAGAATATATAATTTCAGGGATATACCATGATATTCTCTTATTATTCCAGTTATCCTTATCTTTAATCAAGGTTGTATGAGTAAACAAATAAATTCAGTGTCAAAAAAGCAGTTATAACTTCATATGACCACGTGGAGAGCAAACTAATATACTCTCTGGAAGCAAGCAAGGGACCATCCCATCAATTCGGATCAAGGACCCCTAAGGCAGAGTCGGAATTTTAATTTCTGTGCCCTCGTAAGATAAGAACAAAGAAAGTTAGCTATATGTTATAATATCAACAGATTTCCAAAAAATATTTATCTAATAGAATACCTGAAATTTATTTAACAAATGGGTACTATTTTTAAATCTTTAATTTATTCAGAACTTTTTTTTATGGTAGTAATTAAAATAACTATAAATGTTACCTAACTGAACGTTCGTTGAATAAATATTAACTCAATAATAAATATTCAGTTTGTATGGTTTTATACGTTTGACTGCAAGGATTCGGAAATATCATAGGGATTCTCAAGTTGGGTGAGGAAACTACGTTTGTTTGGGTTTCAGGATATTTTTCTCACATCAACAAAATTTATGGTAGAAATTATGAAACCTTTCGCTAGTTTCCCTACAGTTCACAAATCATTTCATTTTTTATTGTTGTCAGGAATGTGTTGGTCATTTCTATTTATTCTTTTCTCATGGGCTCTAATGACCTTTGATGTTGACGAGCCCTAAAGCCCCACCAAAAAAAAAAAAAAATTCTTTTCTCACTTATTTGAGGGGTAAGGCGAAAGCGTGTTGAGAATAGGATCCCATAGAAGCTTCCAATGTAATAATTTGCTGAGAATTCACTTTCGAAAGATTTTACGAAGAAATTTTATCAGCCGAGGTATTACAATTAAATACATGAACAATATTGAGCTCTTTTTGCGAAACCAGAGTACATAATGTGTTGATGCTTATCATCCAGATACTTGCATTGCGATTATTGTTCCAAGTATTTGAAACCAATGATACTTGGAATAAATTTGGAGAAAATACCGTGTCCATCTCCATTCTGAATACAAGTTTTCCTTGGTAAATCAGTTCAAGCGAAAAATAAGGTATTGCTTGCGAGATTGACTTCTCACAGTTACTTGCTGGGAAACATGAGCCAATTCCCACATTCCCTAGCATTAAGGGAACACTCTTTCACCGACAAAATAGCCTTAAAGCGCTAAATGCGGTGAATAGGCGCGCTTGACATTGCACGTGCGACCGCGAAGGGCGCTTCAAGGTCAAAGAGAGAAGAGGAGGGGAGTAGCGGCGGCGGCGGCGGCGGCGGCGGAACTGCGCGCGCAGAGAGCGAGCGGGCGCGCAGGCAGTGCGCAGCGACGCGAAGCGAACGGACGGGACGGACGGACGCCACGCACTGCTTGCACATCTGAATGACAATAATCAGACAGTATCACGGAGATACAGGGAATGAGTGGGCTCATGAGGTTCATGTTCAAGGCTATTTTTACGAGTTTCTTTTACCAGAAAAAAATGTCCTTTTTGTGATACCAGTGGTGGATGGATATAAGGTAGAATTAAATCATAGAAATAAATCTGAAATCGTGTAATAAATAAACGGAGTAAAATGTACTTATTGTGATTTTGAAAAACATTTAAACGAAATAATTGCAATTATAATTGACGCTGTAACTGACTTTGCGTCTCATGGAGGAGAAAAGTCCTTATTTGCAATACCAGACAAACTTTTAAATAACGAAAATGATGGAATATTTCTTTGATTTGTAGTGAATTTTCCGTAGCATGTTTTTGTATCTTTTTTTATCTGTAGTTCATTGGACATTTGAGACATATTTTACTTTTTCTAAGGCGAGATGTATAAATCGCGAAACCTTTACGCTCGACCGCGATGTTTGTACATGTTCTTATTGCATTTCAAACGAGTCAAGCGAGTTCCTAAATAATGTTCGTATTATATTATTAAAAGTTACAAATTAAATCATGTGTTTTCTTCGATATTTTCCATATTGTTTTGTTTTAAAACAATTAGAAGGATAATAATAAAGAAAACAAGAAATTATACGTCTGTCTGATTTGACTAACTTACCTCAAAGGGTGATATTTGCACATTTCCTATCTGTACCCCTTTCATCAAAGGTATTCAGGGTTCTAGAGACATTTTTTCAGATGAGTAATTTTGAAATCTATATACTCAGTGGGGTTCTATTCCGGGTGGGGCCAGAAAAAATTGGTAGCTTTTCGCATTAATGCCCCAGTTCATATAGTTGTGACTATTGAAGAACGAACCCTCCTTCTAGCCACTTCCTACTGCTTCTAATATCAATAGCTCTTACTATTTTTAACTACTACTACCAACCCCTCCACGTGAGCCAAGTTGTTGGTAAACCCAGCTAAGCGGCCCACCCACTAACAGTAGCCTAATACCAAACTCATACCCCCCTATCGCTCCATCTAGATAAACTTCAATAGCACGCTACATTTCCCATATAAATAATAAATTTAATTTCTGAAAAATGATCGTGGTTTTCTCATTTCTTCACCATATTAAGTTAACATTTACAGTAATATTTCTGTTTTTGTTGACTTTAGTTCCAGTCGGCTCTCGATTTCGTTGCTCTTTTTCTCGAAAACGTCGTCCCCCGTTCTCATCGATTATTTCGTCCACTTGCCCACGTGACCACGCTGCTAATTTTGCGGAGAACATATTTGCAAAATTGTTTAACGATTAAAAATTTAAGAAGAGTTTAAGGAAAGTGGACAGGAACAGACTTTGGACAGCATTCTTGTGAAATGTGCGTCATCTCACTGAAGACGGCATGCTAACACACCAAAAGGGGTAGTGATCACACAGTGCCAAATATAAGGTCCTTATGGAGGGAATTTGTTAAATGTTCATTTATTTTTAGATCAGTCTTTCATACTCATTTATTATTAAACATTATTATTCTCTATAAAGTATTTCGCATTCTGTGGGCACTTCAGTGTACGCAACTATGCTCATCAGACTACAATTCTGTATCTGGTGACTTTCGGGATCATTAATCTAAAAACGGGTAGACCAGAGTGCGTCTGGAGAGAGTGTGGCTGATAACCGAATGCCGGCATTTTTTCGTCAAATTGACACGTTTTTCAAATCTACATATGCAGACTCTTTCCAAAAAGATGAATTAGTTATATATTGTTTGTTTAAAAAAATCATGCAAAAATATTTCGACACGTATTTATTGAAATATATTTAGAAATTCATATGAATTTAATTGCGTTCGCTTCATCTGGACGGAAACCTGGACGCGCATCGACCACACTCTAGATGTACTCTGGGATAGACGACGTTTGGTTCAAACTCCAGAAAAAATTCAACTTATGAAGGACAGCATTCACGACAACACAGAAGCATCAACCCGAAGACGTGTCGTCACGTTCCCCAGATTTATTCTTTTGGAGGCATCTTAAGGATCGTGTATACGTCGAAAAAACAAAAACCATCGAGCACATCAAAAACAATACGCGGCAGAGATTCGTGAGTTACAGACAGCAATTTTTCGCAATGTTATGAACAATGTACTGCAAAGAGCCGTTCTTCGTGTGACTGCGAATTGCGGTCATTCGAAAGACGTAAATTTCACGCCTGTTTTATTTTTTCACATTTCTCAGCCATGTACTTCATATCTCAGACAGGAATAATTACGTGTATTACCAAACAAAAACGTTAAACAATGCGCGACTTCTGTGCCATTCTGTATATTCTCACTAACGCGACACCATCAGACCCCATTAGTTCCATCCTTGAACAAAATTCTTCCTTGGGATTACAAATCACACACTTTTCCCTATACGGACACCAGATCTAACTTGTGCCAGCCTACCTGAAGAGTCTTTTTTTTGCAAGAAATATCGATTAAGAAATTGCCCATAAAACTAGATCGAGCACCAAACCCAATGCAAGCAAATGATTGCCAAGTAAAGTGATTAATAGCTATTCAAGGTTAGGCCTTCAACCGCCAGTACGACTTTAAGTAACCTACTTAGTTCTGATCTGCGTTATAGATGACCAAGTCTTTCCACTTACAGTTCTTATATAACAGGGGTTATACATCTTTATAAATTCCATTAAAGAAATTATTTATTTATTCAAGAAACTTGTGTTTTGTAACTTGTTTACTCCTACTGTACCCACAGAACTTGCGTTTTGTATAATTCTTTTCCAACATTATTTATTTTTGATTGCAAGACTCTCAAAGTCGTTTGATGGATCATTTAAAATCTTACGACAATTATTGCTCTGATTCTTTAAATATTCATGTCTCAACAACAGAGGTTATATTTATCTTTAGTAAAAAGGTTTCTTTTGTTAATTTTTGTAACTGAATTATATAAAATGTTCAAATAATTTACTGCAATACGTATAAGGAAAAATATTGTAGCATGAAAATGTTATCAAAAACAAGACACTACCTTTCTCTTTTTTAAAACACAAAATTCAATGTGAGTTTTCCTTCACTCCTTTTCCCTTGTCTTCAGTGGGTCGGAGATGGAGGATGAGATGATGTCTTTTTTGATTTGGCAGGGGAATTTCAGTGGTGCCGGATGCCCTGCCTGACGCACCTCCCCGCCCCGGGGCTAGTGATAAATGAATGGCACGAGGGTGAGTAATTATGAGTGAATGTTGTGGTGGAATGAAAGGTTGAGAAAACGGAAGTTAATTCAAAATCAATTGTTTGACTGCAATTTCTTGAGTGTTTCTATTTATAATTACTCAAAACATCTCTACACGCTGTTATTTCATATGTAGCATTACCGTGAAATGAAACATTATATCCATAGTTATAAATTTATAAAATTTAAATACATTATATTCTATATTGGAACAATCTCAATAAACTATCATTTTCACAATTAAATATTCTCAAATCCAAGCTTCATCTTGCATACATGCAACAAATAACTTGCTCTTCCCATTTCTCCAGTAAAATTTAGGCAAAAAATAAAACTACAAATGAGAAAATAGTATTTCTTTATGTCAAAACTTTTATGATATAAAAGAAAGCTCACAGGTCCAAATATGAATTGCTACGATTCCGAGACATTGAAAGTAAAGATATTGTATTAAATACCGGTTGAAAATAATTCATTGCAAAATACTATTCATAAAGGAGAAAATTCATGTTCTCCGATTACAGGAAACAGGTTTACACGACCATATGGTTAGTTCTACCGTAATACGTCCATTTATCGGCAATATTTCGAAGTATGACCTCCCAATACATCGAAACGATAATATTTATAAATTTACTTCAGATGTAATTTAAATAAATTCAAAAATCTTATTGTCAATGGCCAAAATATCTCTATGAAACAAACGACATGCATAAAAAATAAGCAAAATATTTTGTACTTAAATTAAAATCTTTATTACCACTTTGTAAATTGATTATATTTAATGAATGTTCACGACTATTCGTCAGCTTCTTTGCTTATGTACTACAATCGCCTGATGATGACAGTAAGCAGCTGTCAAAACGTCAAATGTGATTTAAGATCTAAATTCAAATATGATTGTAGATGAGAATCATGTCAATATTTTTGACTTAATTTCGTGTAGAAATTTTCAGCAACATCTGAGGAAATTGTATTTTTCCCAAAAACTTCTACAGAGAGTAACAATTTTGTTAATCCACTGTTATTAATAAATAGCTATCCAATATCACAATGTCATCAAGTGAATTAGGAACATATACACTCCACTGTTATCAACGCAAACACAACTTTCGCAAAAAGTCCATATACTTGATGTAATATACGTTAAGCTATGTGCTTATTTATTAATGCATAATTTATCATGCGTTAGAAAAGATCTAGGAACTAGGAACATAAAATACTAAATCCAACAAACTATTTCAATGGATTTACTGTCATTTTCACTCTAAATCAATAAGTATGTGAAAAGGAAATTCATACACCTAAGTGAACAAATTTTGGGAAAGATGTCTCCAAATACTCTCTCACAATTAACTCTAAATAAAATATTATCGCTCATGACATAGTCATGACACAATACAGTCTGTAAATATAAATTCCGAGATAGATTATGACAGTCTTATGCACATCAGTATTACTATTTATATTTGAGTTGTCTAAAATCAAAACTCGACTTCATTTACAAAATATTTCAGGAAACAGAAGACACTGAATTAGTCCTCTATAAAAATAGAAATAAAAATTATTTATAAGCTTAATGTGATGTAGATTAGTGTTTACCAAAAGTATCCAAGTTTTTACTGTTTTATTACCTCTAAAACATTGTAAAATATTTTTTATTTCGGATGTGTCATACTTTGGTTTAACTTAATGTATCTTATTTTGAAAATAATATGTCGATGTATTTCCTTGCATTGTTTTGAAACCAATCATTCATTTCAGTATTTAAGAGCAGCATAAAGCATCTTGTTACAAATGTAGTCGTTCCCCCTTGTAAAGAAGCCACTTACGACTTGTAAAATCAGCTCGAATCTCAATATGGCAAAAATAGTGATTTTACACACTATTTCCAACACACAGATCTTGTAAACAATTCAGACACAAATCAGTATTATATGGTAATGTTATTCTCTTCACTATTAACAAGTAAAATGTTATAAATTTCACTGACTTGTATAAACTACAACTCCTAAGTAACAACAATGAAACCTAACCTCACATGCCACTTTGAGGAATGCGGTCTGCTCTCTACCCAAACCAGCTACGATCTCATTCGCTTATCGTTTCACCAACAGGAAATCGATGTGGGAACAGAAAAAAAGTGAGTAAAAATTCTGCAATTTTCATGAGAAAATCTTGTATTTAACCTCAAAAAGAGGAATAAAAACGATTATGGTCAGTAATATAAGGGAAATTGGGAAAATCAATGTATAGGGAAATCATTATTACACTAAAATCAATCTCCGAATAAAACTGAAATGCAAATCAAGTGAGAAAAACGGAAAATAGTGAAAACAGTCAACGGAGATCAACTAAAATTCACGTGTATACTCGTATAAGCGAGATAGCGCACGTCTCGATTCCTAGATCATTCAACATATAATATAGAATAAAAATTGTCCTTGCAGCAACGGTAAAGGAAAATTGAATCTATCATTATTATTTAAAAGAAAGCATTCGTTCAGAGCGAAAAGAAACCATATGTTGCCGACATTACAAATATACTTTGTAGATTTATAATAACTATCGTTAAGATAAGTACGAAAAGTTTGTGGAAATAAATAATTTGAATTGGATAGCTGTTACATCTAAAAAGAAACGGTTTTCATTAGTACCTTTGAGAGGTTTGAGAGACGATGATTAGACATTTCCCTATTTTCTGTCTATTGAAGCATTTTTTTAATTAACACATTTACGGTTTACAACCTTGTATGTGGCTTGCATCGATAGTATGTATGTTGTCCTTCCTTTTCAAAATTGGTAATTGATATTTCGGTCATTTCCAAGTCTCCAGTTGAGCTGAAATTTACAGATATGTGTGGTATGTATGAAGATATATGATTTTGGTACTCTTGTACGAAAACCTACCCTTCAAGGGAGTGAAATGCGGCTATGTGTGTTTGGGTGTGTATCTACCATAAATCTAGAATGCCTCGAGTAACTTCAACAAAACTTGGTACACACATGACTGACAATCTGACAGCAAGCACTGTGTGGATAACACAACCATGGGGACGAGAAAATAGTGGCAAATGATAGGACAGTCGAGATTGCGGTACTTAATAGACAAATAAATGAAGAAATTCTAATATTAAAAAGTGTAAAATAATTTAAACGCAAAAAACTTTTTAAACAAGTTTTTATTTAAAAAATTGATATATTAAAAAGGAGAAAAAATTCAGTAAAATTGAAAATCAAAAAAGTTGACCAGAAAAGTTTATGAAAAAAAGAAAATATAAAAATTTTAAATGCTTGAGGGTTTTTTTAGAAATCATAAAATAGTATTAACAATTAGAACGCTTGACGCTTTTAAAATTTACTGTTTTTCTTGTTTTGATTAACCTTTTTAAATTTTTAATTGTACTGAACATTAGTTTTTACTTTTTAGTACAGTTATTTTTAAAATAAAAACTTATTTTTGAAAAAGATTTTACGTTGTTTTTTTTTGTTATATTTTGGTGAAACGAGAGAGTATTTACTGTTACAAGTCTTCACTTGGTAATTGTGGAGCTTTAGCAACATTATCAAAACATGATAAATTAAATGGCGTTTCTATGTTGCTCATTGCTTGTTGCTTCAATGAGCAACATAGAAACGCCATTTAATTTATCATACGAGTCTTCAGTATGTTACTGCAAACATTTACTGCTACAAGTCTTCATTACTTCAACTTGCCTTCAACAGAAATGTGGTACGGCTATCGGAACAGAAGAAATATTTTTCTGAGATTTTAATAAAATATGATACTTCAATAAAAAGTGGTTTTGAGGACACTCGCGAAAGCTAGACACGAACACTAGTTTTTGTTCTTCCTAAAATTTAAAAACTCACCCAGATGAGATACAAAATTTCGCTTGTAATAGATCAATGCAGGAATTAATTTTTTTTTTTAATTGTAATAACTAGAATTCATCTTTGATCTGAGTTCTGGGTCACTTTTCATAGGAATGCAAGCACAAGTTCCGATAATTTGTATGCGGATATGATATATTAGATTAACTTATGCAACAATTTCCCGTCCACTGATATACATAGTTCCCAAATTTCAACCCATTCTGTGTGACCAATTTTGTATTCTGAAGGGAATGTAATTTTGTATTAAATTTTAATAATTCATGAAGAGTGCAAAGTTCCCTTAACAATTTGTCGTGAATTTTCAATATGCTCATTCCTGTGCTAAGCGTGGTTTTCAAAGTTAAATATGACAAAGAAGGAATTTCTGTAAACTTTTCGAGTGTTTGGAGGATCGAGTTTTATGTTACACAGATTGAAAACCTTCTCGGTGAGGAAATCGTGAGTTCGAGTACCGGCTAGGGCGAATTCTCATCGTTGTTGATTTGCTGGCCGCCCATACAATTCTATCATTAGGAAAATACTGATGTTAGAGTTCGCACCTGAATGGAAAGTCAGGGGTGTTGAAGAGTGTGAGCGTGTTGCTTTGGTGTTAACTTTTTTTCTTTCTTACAAATGAACCAATCTACCTAAAATTACAATCAGCGAATACAACCGTAACGCCGTGACTAGTGGATATGGGGATGTGATCATCACGTTACGGATTAACCAAGTAATTCAAGATATCTCAAGAGTATTTAAAATTATTATATTTAGCGATGTATATACTGTATCTTCCATGATAATCACCACAGCCATGAACAATAATGAACAAATATATTACATTTTCAATTTCGAAGTCTATTCGCCAGTCCGTCATTAATTCATTTAGATTTTCATGAAAATGATACAGAACTCAATTACATTTCTAGAAACCTTTTTCTACCAAAATCTTGAGTCAGCGTGGCACAGTGGGACAGAACGTAGATAGACTCCGAAGAGATAAGACGTGTCTGGAGAATACTTACGAAGTGAATTAGCATTTTAGTGTGGCGGAGGTTTGCGGTGTTTTTGAGCGTGAGAGGGCGATATTTTGAACTGACTTAAGAAGCTTTGTGAAGGTGTGTGTATCTGGTTCGTGAAGTGGATTTGGCGTTTCTAGAGAAAAGTAAAGAGTTCTTTATTCGGCAAGCACAGTGGGGGGGATCCTGGTGCATGGGCGTTTAGACGCCGGCCAGCGACCAAGTGAGAAAAATGCTGGGATATGAAGAAAATATAACGGTGGGAGACTGCGTGAGGGTTGTTGCGGACGTTGTCACAGCAGAAGCAGAAGCATCAAGGATACGCGGAGGTAGTGTGTGCGTGTATTTAAAAGGAAATGACGAGGTGGAGAAATTGGTAAGTAAAGAATTTTAATGATAAAAGAGATTAAAGTGAAAATACAAAGAAATGGAATAAAGGCAAAAAAATTTCTTATATCACGTATGTCCGACATTAGAAAATGAGTATTTAACTAATATTTTGAGCAGATTTGGACAAATAATAAGTCCGATGAAAGAAATTAATTTGGGACTGACGGATGACCTGGCGCATGTGAAATCTTTCACCAGATTCGCATACGTAATTTTGAACGGGACGACGATCCCGAGAGCAATAAACATTTCGGTACAGGGACACCCATGGACAATATTTCTAAAACAAGAAATAATTTGTGCTTTATCTGTAGATCAGCAAATCTTTTTGCACTCGAATGTACAATGCCACGAAAGGAAATAAGCAAAATTAATATAAGAGAGACAGAGAAGGCCGTCAGAGAGGGAGGAGGGCAAGCTCTGACGTCCGTGGAGAGGGCAGAAGGTGAAGGTAGAATCCACCTCACAATGACGGACATTGAGCGCAGGAAAAAATTAGAGGATGAAGCAGAGGCAAATAAAGGATTTTGTGAGAAGTTGGTTTCCGAGATGTCGAGAGAGGTAGAAGGAGATGGACACACAAATAATACTTACGCCAATGTATATTATTGTGGATATCATCAGATGGAGCCTGCTGGAAGAGGCACGGCAATCCTCTTCAAACAAGGATCTGAGGTCAGCAATGTAGTCATGCTGCCGTCAGGGAGGGGGATAAAATGCAATGTAAATGGAACAACACGTGTCAATATATACATGCCGTCAGGAAACAATAACAGAGAAGCGCGAAATCCTTTTTTTCTAAAGATCTTGCTCATTTAATAATAAATAGTAAAGAACGTCTCATTATAGGAGGGGCTTTTAACTGTGTTGGATCGGATCAGGACTGTCAAGGGAAACCAACATTCTGCAAAAGTTTAAATCTTGTAGTAAAAAAACTGAATTTAAAAGATATATGGAAAGGAAAAAGAAAAGACAGACTATTTACGTACAAGAGAAGATCCAGCGACTCTAGAATTGATAGATTCTACGTATCAAAAGGTTTGATTGATAAAATATCATATATAGATATTGCTCTCGCACCCTTTTCTGTTCATCACGCTGTCGTTATGAAAATCGTTCTTCCATCACGGCAAGAGGAAGGTCCTATTGGAAGATGAATATTTCACTCCTAAATGACAATGATTTTAGAGATGCATTTATTAAAAAATGGAAACAACTTCAGTCAAAGAAATATAATTATGTTGATATAGCAGAATAATGGGAACAATGTCTAAAAGTGAATGTTAAGAAAATTTTTAAATACGATTCAGGACTGAAAAAAACGGGAAGAAGAACGGAAGTTAAATGTATATTTCCTCTGTATGAACGAATAAGTAGGAAGTCTAGTATATCTAAGGGAGATAATGAAAACAAAAAATATTTTCAAGCACTAATCACTAGTATATATAGGAAAAGGATGGAAGCAGCTAAAATTCGGAGTAGATATTTGACGTTGCAAAAGCAACTTGCCAGTATGTATCACGTGATTGCTGAGAGGAAACGCAAAAGTTGTAATTTTTTTTCAGGTTTCCAAAGTAATGAAGGATCGGTTGTGGGTCAGTCTCAAATCATGAATCATGCATATCAACATTTCAAGAAATTTTTCGAGGCGACAGAAGAAAGTACCCACTATGAGCAGATGAAGGACGTGATAAAGTGTTGGAAACTGAACCAGGAAAAAAGGGACATTTTCAACTCTGATATATCAGTTGATGAGGTTAAGGAAGCAGTATTTTCGGGAGTTAATAATAAATCCCCAGGATCTGATGGAATACCTGTAGAATTCTATGAAGTATTCTGGGAAATTATAGGAAAATATTTACATGAAGTAATCAAGACAGTTCTTTCAAGGGGAAAATTAACTGAATCACAATATCACGGAATAATTGTTCTCGTCAAAAAGTCACCAAAAGCTAGCAATTTAGAACATTACAGGTCAATTAATTTGTTGTACAACGACTACAAGATTATTGCACGTGTTGTGGGAAATTGATTAAAACAATCTCTTTCTGATGTAATACATCCTGCAAAGGTGTCTGCAGTTAAAGGAAGACGAATAATGGATAAAGTTAATTATATTAGAGATGGGATTGCATATAAGACAATTGAAGAGAAGACAGATGGAATATTGTCAATAGATTTTAAACAGTCCTTCGATCGTGTAAATCACAAATATCTGCACGCCGTGTTACAAGAGACTGGTTTTGGTAATATATTATGCAGCTGGATACAAACGTTATATGCACACAGTAATTCAAGAATACAAATAAATGGGTTTCTGTCGGATATTCCAGTCAATAGATCAGTGGAAAAGGATTCCCGCTGTCAATGTTATTATTCTGTGTTGTTCTTAATCCATTAGTTATAGCTCTACACAGAAAATTCAGTGACTCGTCAAATCTTCAAAAAATGCTGCCTGTCAAAGCATTTGCGGATGATGGAACTGTAGTGTTAGAAAAACAAGAGGATCTGCAACAAACTCTAGAAGTGATACATAAATACGGTAAAGAAGCAGGTGCTGAAATAAACATGTCAAAAACCAAAATACTACCTTTTGCCGAAGGACAATTTCAACCAAGTGATATTCAAATAGTTAGAAAATTAAAGATATTAGGTATATGGTTATTATCTGATTTAAATGAAGTATCAAATTACAATTTCGAAATAGTTGTTAATGCTATGCAAGGAATTGCAAAAAACTCAATATTAAGTGAATGGAATTTACAACAAAGAATATGGTACATTCAGACATATTTACTTTCAAAAATTTCGTATGTGGCGAAAGTGTCACCAATACCAAATAAGCAAATAGCGAGAATGAAAAAGTTAATTGGGCAAATACTCTGGAGAGGAAACGTATTTAGGGTCCCATTGAATAACATGTGTGCGTCTAAGACTAAAGGAGGGTGGAGCTTAGGTTATGTTAAAGAAAAATGCGACATTTTATTTGTTAAAGAAATAATAGATTCTTTCAAAAACACTCAAAGATTTACAAAATACTGGTTCACGTATTGGAATGAACACGTCGCTTTGGAAAACCCGACGAACATTAATTCAGTGCCAAGAAATTTAAAATATGTTAAACAATTCTTGGAAAAATGTGTTTATATTCCCTCAATATATGAGGAAACTAGAAATGAAAACTTGAAAGATTTTTTAAAAAGCACTAAACAGATCTGCAAGGAAGTGATGAAAATGAAGGTAACAAACTCCAGAATTGTTGACAAGAAACCAAATGTGAAAAGGCAATATGTGTGGAGAAATGTTCATGGTAAATTTCTACCCAATAAAGTTAAGGAAACGTGGTACAAAGCAATAAATGATGTGATTCCAACCAATGCTAGGCTTTTTGAAATACAAATGTGTGAGTCTGGTAACTGCAGGTCATCACCTTACAGAATGCAAACGTGTCAAAGAATTTTGGAACAACGTTAAGAAGAAACTGGCAAAAATATGTAGAATGCCACTGTCAGATGTCAGAGGGAAAATTTTAATTGAACTAGACTCCCAATATTTTATCAGTTTCAAAAATAACACTATCTCATGGTTCATAGCACATTATGTCCATTACACGATGACAGAAAGACAAAAGAGCGAAGATCTTCAAGAAAATTATACAAATCAATATTTGAGAATAGCAAAAAATCAAGACAGAAAGTATTTCTCGTATTTTTTAAAAACTATTTTAATGAGCCAGTAGATACATATCGACAAGATATGTTAATAAAATGAAGAATGGAGTGCACAACACCAAGATATAGAAGAAGCTGTAAAATGACAATGGACTGATGCACTCGGAGTACCGCGATGAAGGGGCGGTTAGAAAAAGAAAAAAAAAAGAAGAAAAAAGTGGATAGACCTCTGAGATGCTGCCGGGATTGTCGAGGTTCGATCCCCGGTCAGGTGGGGATTTATCACACCTCAGCATCCATACTGACTCCCAGGTCTACTCAGCCTATTGTAAAAAAAGTGCCAGGGTCTATCCTTTGTCCTATCAAACCAGTCGGAACGAGATGCTGACCACATCTTCTACTTCCAGTAATGAAGTTAAGTAATTGCGGAGCTCTAACCTCCGCGAACCCCTTGGATACGTTCGGGGATAGATTGAATTTTTTCTCCAGGACATCATGATGTTACTTGTTGTTCAAATTTGTTAAAAAGTAGTTCATCGATATACACCAAAAAATATACTCGCTCTCGTTCTTCCTAAATTATCTCTTGCGACACTGTAGATTCTATACGTGACCACCGCGCGGTTATCTTAGAAATCCACTCGGCTAATTCTCAGATATCTAGACCACAGGAAAGAATACTTTATCAACATAATAAAACATGCGTACCAGATTTCCTGTTTTTTCTACGTCAAAATCACAGAAATACGGAATAAAATCCGTTCCGCAATTACTAAGATAATCGTGCTCATACAAACGCGGCGGAACCCTTTTGTTTTATACCAGTGGTTCGCAACAAAATATTTTCGAGAGCCCCTTATCTCGAAAACGTAATGACAGGAACTGCGTAAGTCAGAAATGTCGCCGAAGATGGTTAGGTGGGGTGTTGAACAAAGGTTACAAGATTTATCCATTATGAACAAAACAAAACCTAAATCACGTTTCAACTCTTCTGGGAAACCTCAGGAACATACTTATAATTTTAGGATAAATTATTAATTTACACCAACATATACATGATTTTATATTTCATTAGTCTTGTAGTTGGGAGACGAGCTACAACAAAACAAAAATCACAAGAATTTGTTTTATCCCTCTTCAGACCTGGTTGATAATATTATAGTAAAAAGCAGTAAAAACTGCGTATGACCGCGTGGAGGACAATAAACTAATTTACTCTCCGAA
Source organism: Laupala kohalensis (assembly GCA_002313205.1). Classification (NCBI taxonomy): domain Eukaryota; kingdom Metazoa; phylum Arthropoda; class Insecta; order Orthoptera; family Trigonidiidae; genus Laupala; species Laupala kohalensis. The sequence continues at coordinate 498,326 of NNCF01127815.1, forward strand.
AGCTTGCCAGGGACCACCCGATCAAGGTCCCTAAGGTAGAGGCAGATTTAACGTAAAATTTGAATTTGCAATATTTTTATTATTATCCTAAATTAAATTTGAATTTTATGTACCATATATGAATACAAAAGTTATAAACTTTTGTCTACACATTATTCCTGCAGAGACGTATAAAATCATCTGAACGCAGGCAGGTAATTATTAAGGAATAACATAGAATAAGGCTATAAAGTGGATAACAAACAAAAAACAATGTAATAAGATATGAAGGAAAATTTAAAATTTACAACAATTTAGGAATTTATCATAAAAATAAAAAAGAAGTAAATACACTAGGCAAGTCTATTCATTAAATATTTAAGTATTTTGCCATGCAGTTATTTTTTCTTTGACCAACCTGAACAAATTTTTTTTCAATGTTTTTCAACAAAATAGTCAATTTATATTGAATTCAACTCTACAATTCTAGAAATCTATTTATTTTCTCTTAATTTATTACCTGTAAATATTTTTGAAAGCGAAAGCATTTAACAGACCTAATCACAAAAAATGTTTATAGTTGTATGTGCATTGAAGATTTGTGTTATTTTAAGGCTATTAAAATTATGGGTTGAGGTTTCCATTCTTCTGAAGTTGTAAAATCGAATAATATACAGTAATACTGAAGACCTGCAGCTTTTCACTCGCGAATTTTCAAATGTTATCTTCTCAGAACAGTGGAACTCCACTTTTCCGACGTCTTCTGCTCTCATCGCGATCGCCAATTATCCGGATTGATGGGAGAAAAAAATTGTGATATTTTTTATTATTGTTCACTAAACTATTGAAATTTTTTGGAGTGTGCAAACAGCAATCACTATATACCTTTCATATTATTAACTTGTTTTTTTAACTCTGTACGAGTTCTAAAAGCTTTAAAAAAATTCAACTCAAGGGCTTCAAAGTTGGGTCTAGAAGTAAATAAAGAAAGAAAACTAAACTTATGAAAGCATCAAGACAAAAAAGGTGAAAAAGAAAAAAATAGGTCAGTAGTTGAGACAGAAAACAGCAGCAAATAAAACTAAAATCAAGAAATGACCCGAGGGAGTCCCTGCGATCATCCCGAGACTTTGGCAAAAATAGGGGATATATGCGATTATAAGAACTCAGGAAGAGAGTTCTCGTAGCCTCTGTCATCTCAATTCTCCAAATTCCTTCATACACGTGGTGCCCCTGTTAAGCCGAGCAAGTCAGTGGAAGGGGGTCAGTGGAAGCCAACGGGAAACCACCACTGAAATCGTCCCTAGTATCATCTCCGGGGACAACCTCGAAGAGAAAAGCCTCAATAAGAATGCGATGCTGCAAGGAGAAGTATTGGTTGCGAACACGGAATGTAAGATCCATGTATGAAGGAAAATTGTACATACTTCAGAGAGAAATAGAGAATTGGAATCGACATATTAGGAATAAGTGAGATGAGGTGGACTGGTATAGGAGAATTTGTTTCTGATGACTATACGGTATACTACTCAGGACGAGAGAACGACAGATGTAACGGAATAGCCTTCATAGTTAATAACAGAGTAAATAAAACTGTAATGTGATGCAATTTTTAAAATGATAGAATGATGTCTATCAGATTTCAAGGACAACCTCTTAATATCACAACCATTCAAGTTTATGTGCAAACCACCGATGCTGAAGAGAGGGTTGTTGACCATTTCTATGAAGAACTGCAAGAACTAATGTGATTGACACCAAAAACGGATGTCGTAATCATAGTTGGATATTGCAATGCCAAAGTAGGAGATCGAATTATAGATGGTGTTACAGGAAATTTTGGCCTCGGTACAACAAGAGGGGCAGGACAGTGCCTCCTAGAATTATGCCAAGACAAGTCACTAGTTATTACCAACACACTCTTCCAGCTACCCAAACGACGCTTATATACCTGGACTTCACAAGATGGTCAATACCGGAATCAAATTGATTTCATAATGTGTAAGCAGACGTGGAAGAGTGCAGTCAACTACAAAAAGACCTGGAGCTGTTTGCGGATCAGATCATGAGCTCTTAATTGCAAATTACCAACTGAAACTGCGAAAGGTAGCTAAAAATTGACCATCCTGTAGATACGACCTTATGAGTATATAATAGAAGTTAGATTCAATGAATTACAATTAGAGACCCAGAAGATCTGTGGACGGAAGTGTCCCAGGCTGTTAAGGAGGCAGCAGAAAAACACATTCCCAAGAAAAATATAACAAGAATGCTAGATGGTTATCAAGAGAGAGGCAATATAAATCGCAGAAGAACGAAGAAAAGCAAAAATCAAAGGGAATAAATCAACAATGTTTAAATTAAATACAGATTCCTGAAAATAGCTAGAAGAGACAAGAATATCTTCTTATATAAACAGTGCAAAGAAGTTGAAGAGAATAGAATGGGGAAGACAATGGATCGTTACAACAAAATTAGAGACATCGAAGGAAAATTCCAGGCAAAAATTAGAATAATGAAGCATAAAAATGCTAAAGATCTAACAGAAGCAGAGGAAGCAAAGGAAAGATGGGTGGAATATGTAGAAGATCTGTATAAGGAAGGAATGGGAAGTGGTGATGGTGAGGCTAATGCGAACTTATAACTAGAACCAGGTATTTTAGAAAGTGAGGTAAAATGGGCTCTAGAACATTGCTAAAAGCAAGGCTTATGGACATGATGGGATTCGAGCAGAAATGTTCTAAGTCATTGATGATGATGCGGTGAAAGTGCTGCATTCAATATGTGAGCAAATATGGAAAACCCAACAGTGTCCAAAAGATTGGAAAAATTCGGTATTCATCTCGATTCCAGAGCACGGAAATTCGAAAGAATGTTCAAATCACCGAAGAATCGCATTCATTTCACATGCTAGTAAAATCATGCTTAAAATCTTACAAAATAGACTTCGCCAATATGTAGACCGAGAACTACCTGAGGAACAAGCTAGATTTCCTAAAGGAAGAGGGACCAGAGATCAAATTGCCAACATCCGATGGATTATGGAAAAGGCAAGAGGATTCCAGAAGGATGTGTATTCTGCATTATTAATTATGCTAAATCTTTTGACTTTGTCGACCATAATAAATTGTGGGAAGTACCAAAAACATAAAAGAAAGTGAAAAAGCTGGATTAATGCTAAATGTAAAGAAAACGAGAATTATGGCAAATACATAGCATGTAGAAGATGAAAGAATCGAAGTAGTTTCTATTTTCAATTATCTCGCCTCCAGATATCCGGATGGTGACAGCACCCATGAAATCAAGAGACGCTTGCTACTTGGTACAAAGACATTGTCTAACCTTGACATTGTTTTAAGGAGTAGATATATAAAATACACATCAAATATCCGCATAGTAAATGCTACGGTATTCCCTGTTGTGAAGTTGGGACGTTAGTCGTGGACCTTAAGAAAGGCTGAATGTCGTATAATAGACTCGTTTGTGCTGTTGGAGGAAACATCTTAAGAGTTCCATGGACTGCAAAGAGAACGAATTGATCGGCATTAGAACAAACAAAACCAGATTACTCTTTGAAAGGCCTAATATTGAAACAGAAACTGACCTACTTTGAACACATCATGAGGCGATATGATACACTGGAAAATATCTTAATGCTGGTGAAGATCGAAGGCATAAGGAGAAGAGGGTAACAAAAGATGATATGGTTGGATGGCATCACAGACGTAATGGATGCCAAACTGGAGAGTCTTCGAGATATGGTGCAGGACAGAAGAATATGGCGTGGTTCAGTTCATGAGGTCACGAAGAGTCAACTAATAATAATAAGAAGAAAATCAAGAAAGCTCTCTCGGAAACAAGTTAGCTGTATACCACACTTATAATACCGATTGTAAAATATGGGTGTGAACCAAAAAAGGATCAAAGTCTTTTCAATACACGGAAGCGTGAAATTCTAAGAAACATCTATGGAAGTGAAGGAAGAAGAGGTATGGAGAATCAGAAGAAATGAAGAGTTGAGAGAGAGAGATATTGTTAACTTGACTTGGTGGGTATCATCAGGAAAAGGAGGATCCAATGGCGGGGACATGTCGCTAAAATGGAAGACAATTGCTACCCTAAGAAAGCATGGACAGGGCACCCAGGGGAAGACGAAATGGAGACCTAAAAAGACATGGATGATATAGAGGAAGATCTGGGGGCCCTAAGAGTTAGAGTTTGGAGAAGAAAGACGAGTGATGGAAGAGAATGGAAGATTGTAAAGGAGGAAGCCAAGGGCCTGCACGGGCCGTAGTTCCAGTTAAAGAAGAATTAGTTAGTTTTTTTTGCACAAAAATATATTTCTTAGCCATTTTGCCTTAAACTTAACATCTTTGGCAGAAATCTAAATATCCGGATATTAGATACTCCGGATCAGGTCCGGTCCCAATTAATCTGGATAATTGGGTATATAGTTACATGCGATATCATGGCTGAGATACTATACCCAACTATATCTAAGGATCTTTATTTGTGATCATACGAGTTATTGGATTATTTATAATAATACACGTTACCTTTTTGCGTGTGCAACAACACCCGGAAATATTTTAACCTCTTTGTTTAAAAGAAAAATGTTGAAAAACCCAGACTTGAGATATTGAATTAACAATTTACCCTTATGAAAACTGAGATGATATTTCGATTATAGTTACTGTATGTTTGCAAACGAAAGCTTAGGACACTTCCCCTCTCCCGATCCCTCCCCCCTTAATAAGCAAACAGTTCGTCTTCTCCGAGGTTAACCTCTCGGTCACCTACTGGATCCAAAAAATTGTCAATGTCTCTTCTTTTATTTAACGTTTGATTACCTTAATAATGTAATATTTATATTCTATAATAAACTGTGAATGAAGTGAGTCCAAATACAAAATAATTACCCTAAAATTAAAAGGAATAGGACTTTAAACAAAAAAAAGCAGTATTGTCAATTTTTTGGGTCGGTGACAGAGAAATTAACCACGGAGTGGACGAAGATTTGCTCATTAGGTTGGAGGGATCGGCACAGTTCGTGGAAATTTCATCTGCCAGACGCCACATTCGCTTGCAAATAGTGCGAGTAGAGCATAGTGCTCGACACGCCATCGCCTGGCGGTTGCTGCATTGAGCGCACTCGAATCAATTAACCATCTTCCTATATTGAAAGAGTTCTCTAATTTCTCTCAAGCGAAAGGAAAAGGTTTTATGGTAACCATATGCTTCAAAATTAAAATTTATTCAAACAACTAACCAGGTCCTTCTGCTGGCACAGGAGGTGGCATTTTTGCTCATCTTCAAGTCATCCCGGGTTCAGTTCTCGGTGGAGCCAGAAAACGTTTGTAACTTTTCACATGAATGTCCCGGTTTACATAGCTGTGACTACTGAAAAACGAATCCTTCTTCCTCAATTCACCTCCTCCTAGTATCAATAACTATTATTAAAAACTCCTACAAACCCCTCCACTTCTTGGTAAACCCAGCTAACCGGCTCACCCACTAACATTAGCCCTAACGCCCAACTCCTACCTTCTATCGCCCCATGTAGATAAGCTCCAATAGCACGCTACATTTCCCATATACAAATACTACACTAGAATAGGAAACGACTTACCAAAATAAAATACTAAGTATGGAAGAACGTAAATATTGTTAATATTGATTTAAAACCAACCTTTATCTGCAGACAATTATTTATTGTTAAACATGATTGTAGACGAGAATAATGTCAATAAATATTGTTAAGTATGGCGTTGCCGCTTTGGTGGAGACTAAGCCATAATTAGCCTCTATTGCATTTTATCTGTAATACTATCATATAAATCATCCAAAAATATTGAAATTACAAAATTCACGGGACTCACTAAGGCTTTTTACAATAATGATATGATTGCGACATAATTTTTCCTACTCGAATTTTTATCACACCTTAAGTGCGATAATATATGAAAGATCTTGGGAACCATATTTATACGACATTATCGAATATCAACAGCATTCAAAACACGATTTTCCTTGTATTGATCTGCTGAATCATTGACTTCTCTCTGACGTATCACGTATGATGATTGTACGGTCGGCCATTAATCGTTGACGAAGGTACAACAAAATAACATTAAATATAAAAGAGATCAGCATTCTTCGCATGTTAAAGAAATAACGTACTACAATTATTCTTCGGTAGATGTGACCGATACGTTTAATTGCCTCCACTTGCAGTGTTATGAAAGATCATTTGATAAACATGATGTGATATTGTATCTGCACATCTACTTAGTCTGGAATAGTGAATTTTTTCGTGACACGATCTTGATAGCTAAGGAGAAGGACATTACATTAAAAAAGTCATTGGGGAAATAGGCAAGATATTTTTTGGTGGGTTCGGAGGGGACTTACTATATCGCGGACTAGCTAAAAGTTACAGTTACTAATCTCCAACAAACAGAAATTTTTGCGAAAATACAATACTTAAATGTTTAATTAAATAAATATAAAAAAATTCCCATTCTTTACAGGGAATTAACCTACGACGGCTGCTGGTATGAATTGGACTCTTTTTTTAAATTCTTTGATAGACCATGTTCATTATTGGAAAAGTATTTTGTAAAAATAATAATAATAATAATAATAAAGATGAATTAATTCCTAAGACAATCATTGCGATCTAATATTTGAGTAATTATTGAAATAATTTTATACTCTCTACTCATTCATACTATTCATATTTTTATAAAATTTGATACGTAGAAAAGAAAACAGAAAAAATAATCAATTCCGTAGTCTTTCAGTATTGTTGAAGATTGCTTCCAATTAATTGAAGGAATTCTCGTCATTTACAAACTGTTATTTGGTTTTTAAAAATGTTTAAGAGCGATAACCTCAGGAATTCCTTTGCTCCACTAATGTCTTACATCAGCAGCAGTCAACATTATTGAACATAATGACATGGAAATTATAAACAACATTGCAATAATTGCAACACATAAGATACAATTTAATATAGAAGGAATTAATAACATTTTCCTTACGAACACAAATTAGATGTGTAGCAAAGCTCATTTAAAAATGAATCATAATAATTTTATTTTTAAAATAGCAGTTTCAGAATGCCTTTTTACAAATACTTAAAGGTGCTTATCAAGTTTTGAAAAGACGTTGATGTAATTTTGTTACTTTATAGTTTTGTTTCACAATTGACCCCATTTGTGTTAAATTAAAAAAAATCATGGGTAGATTACTTATTTCATTGTAAGTTACCACGAGAACTGATGTTGCTGCACTCATCCATAATTTAGAGTCAAGGATCATAATAAAAATAAATAAAATTATAAATAAATTTAAGAATAAATTTACTGTCTAAGAATCAGGAAGGAATGTGAAGCAAGCTGGCTTTTCAAACGGGCATTTGTCCAGTAGGACTTCCAGTGGAGCAGAAGCTAATCCAGATCCAACTGGAGGGTGAACTTCGGGAGAGGGTATCTGTTGTACTGGAGAAAATCGACAACGGTTGCCAAGCTACACGCAGTCAACAAAACTGTTTTCATCTACGTGTTAACGTTGAGACACCTTCAAAGCCATGCATATATTAAAACACTTGTCGATATACCCATATAATAAAAGTTCCTTGTGAAGCTATATTGTCTCCTCGAAGATATTTATAAGATATTAAACACAATTTGATACATACATATATTATTCACACATGATTGAAATTATAAATAAAGCTTGTTTAAGGCACTGCGTTATTACAAACCGCATACGTGCGCAGCAATGTATATAGATTTCTTATCGTCATACATCTCTACTCCTGATCAGTTATGCAATTTTAAGCTCCAGCGCTAAACCTTACGGTGTATGAGACATAATGTAAGCATACATTACACATCAAGTTATAATGATGATATTGGTAATCTTTATTGATGATAGTATTTTTCGTTTAATTACTGCAAAAATGCTAAATTTGTGAGAACATGTCGCGGATCTGTGGTTTTAAGCTGCCGAATTTCATAAAAATTACCGAACTAATTAAACCTATTAAACCTATTACCCGACCAAATTACCGAAGTAGTCGGGTTTCGTCACCAATGAGGTAAAAGTACTTTTACATTCTTGCATTTGTAAACGGGGGATGTAGCATGCTATTGAAGCTTATCTACATGGAGCGATAGGAGTCAGGAGTTGGATGCTAGGTTATTGGTAGTAGGTGGGTCGTTTAGCTGGGTTTACCAACAACTAGGTCCACGTAGAGGTGTTAATAGGAGTAATTAGTTTTTGATACTAGAAGGAGCTGGATAGAGGAAGGAAGGTTTACTCTTCAGTAGTCACAGCTATATGACCTGCGACTTTAATGTGAAAAGCTACAAATTTTCTGGCCCCATCGGGAATCGAACCCGGGATGACTTGGTGATGAGAGACAACACTACCATCTGTGCCACCGCTGGGGCTGCCTCACGTAGATAAGCTTCAATATCGCACTACATTTCCTATTTACTAATACTACTCGTACAATTAAAAAATGCGGATTGAGAAGGCTGTATTGAACATTCCGGTGACTGGAACTGTACACACGATCTTGACTATACCCAAAGTCAGGTAACCTAACCTAAAATAATGCAATATGGATGACTAACACAAATTTTGATGCCAACATTTCGATAATCATATTGAAGTGCGTTGTCAACTTGTCAGTGCGCGGGATATTTTCTATGCACTTTCGATCCACTTTCGATCACGGGAAGGAGTTTGGTAAAATGTTGCTCGACAAATAAAATTAACTGGTCATATCAAATTATTTGTTACGCGATATTTTTATTGTCATCTACTAATTTATATTATTTCAAACTGGAAAAATTAAATAGTATATTTCTTTATTTTTAAGTAATATTTTTACTAATTAGTATTTTTTTTCATATTTCTAGTTTCAGTCACTGATCATAACATTTCACGTCAAATATTATTTATGACATCAGAGATATATAATGAACTTCGTCCGGGACAAACCGCGTGTCAGTAGAGAAAACTGCCAACGTTTCGGCCATCATGCTGTGGCCTTCTTCAGGGCAATGTCTGAGTCGTACAGACCTAAGTCGTTGTCGTACTCTGCTTTCTAATTGTAGTTGTATCTACTGAGACGCGGTTTGTCCTGGACAAACAAGTTCATACTGACTCCGGCCGCGGAAACCTACGTTTATATAGTTTTATAACACAAAGTTGTGCCCCCAAACGTTAGAAGAAGAATTTGATGTAAAATGTACTATAATTTGCGAGCCATCTAATGGACAGCGTTGATATTGAATATTATTTATCTTTTTCGTGCACATTTTCACGTACAGTCCTGGAAAATAAAATCGACCCTCAAATATTTTAAGTCCCGCGCTCTTAGCAGTTTGGATTTGTTAGGTTTGCAACGCAATTCCCCTGCGACGGGGACGATCTTCGTTCGACCGATCGTGGGCAAACTTGAAACTACTTCCATATTTGGCAGACCAATAGAAGACTAGTACTGGTGAATATATCCCTATTAAGTCGTAAGGGGAGAAAATGTTTTATTAAAATATTTCTTGCGCCGATTTTAATTTCCAGTACTGTACATTTATTGTTTTGTTAGCGCGTACGAATTCCGTCTTTGTTTACTCTATTTCGTCAAACATTGACAAAAGTTATATCTTCAATATTATCAATGTCTATACCGAATCATTATATCCCAAAAACTTTTATTTATGTTTTTATAATTAAATTGGTACGTTACTTTGCGTAATACATAAGCAAAGATTCAAACAAGAAGTAAGGTATATTTTACTTAGAACTTTCTCGAAGCCATGTTTCTTTGTTTCGAGAAATTTAACTTAAGAAAAAAAAATCATGAACGGGAACACACTGTGTTTATTAGTTTATTGTATATTATTCGCAGTAAATTCTTTTATTGTCCTCAACGTAGTCATAGGTAGTTCGTAACAGCTCTCTTGAAAATAATAATTTCTTTATTTATTGTCAGTAAAATGGGCTTGATGTTGGTGTAGTATTTGTGCACAGTGTTGCCAACACTTTTACTTCGCCATCGTCCATATTATCGTACATAGTAATGATATTCGTAACTCACGTTGTGCTCACAGGACATTCCAATATCTGAAAACTTAAATCTATCGCCAATATCTACCATCAAATCAATGCACTTGCTCATTTGGCGCAACTATGTTACCTCTACATCGAGCGCGTGGGACGAATACTACCTTGTGTCTTAGTTTGTTGTGTAATCAAATTGTATTTCTTTGCAGCTAATAGTCGCTTTTGTTACTACTATAAATATTTATTTGAATATAACTTGAATTCATAGATTTGACAATTCGTGTTAAGCAATCATATTGCATAAATATCGGCGAAGTTACAAGATTAGGAGTATAGGCGCGTTGAGTTATTATTAATAACATAATCGAGATCAGGACAGTAATATCTTTTCGGTTCGGAATAAAAGATATTTTGAAATTGCATTTCTGGTATAGTCTCGGGTCATAGTAAAGACGAAATTTTGAATGGGTTCAAGGTTCGGTGACTACTTTACCTTCTTCTCAGAATTTACGTTTCCTCTTCTTCCGGAAATTTCGAAACCTTGTGCTCACTTGCATTTTAAGAAGGATTCGTTCAATAGGGAAGAACGTGAACTATGGAGTCGCACCTCGGCGTCAGAGAAAGAGAAAAACAAGCGCTGAAAAGTGTGGCTGCTTTTGAATGTCAAGGGTCAGTAGAAGGGCACAGCTCTCCTCTTCTCGAACTACGAGACCCCGGGAAACCCGAGCAACGGACAATGAGTACTTCGCACGAGGCGGAAAACTTTTTTTTTTTTTTTT
>NNCF01127815.1:509793-525721 GCA_002313205.1 Laupala kohalensis
ATATATATATATATATATATATATATATATATATATATATATATATATATATATAATGTGTAGGTTTACCCAACCGAATACATAACAAACAACTAAATTTAAAAAATCAATTTACAAGTATATATGAGACAGCAAAACATTTGTGTGATGAAATCTAATGAGACACCTCCAGTTAATCTTTATACTAATTTAAACTAATAATCTTAATTTTCCATAGGTTTAACTATTGTGTGAAATATAATTTTTGTAAGTTAGGATGGTTTGATAGTGTCTTTAGGATATCGGGATTAGCTCCTCGTATTTTCTATTAAGGACTTTCCTAAATTATGTGTATGAGGAGGAAATAAGCTTGGAAGACTGGAAGAGAATGTTATGGACAAATGACTAATATGTTCTCACAATGGTTTAATGTTGAGTTCTCTATAGATTTGCTCATTGGATACGAACCACGGGTCTTCGGTGCACATCTTAAGGTTTTGTTTTGGACGAAGGGTTACATTAATGATTTGCTAGCTGGTCCCGTGTGAATGAATGAATAAATAAATAAATAAGTAAGGAATAATATAAGCACACACGAAGAAACTCCGCCGCGACAAAACACCACACAGAGCTGAAGGTAGAACAGCGTGCAAGGCGCTAGTCAAGTTTACAACCATTTATGAAATGTCATATATTCAGTTTGGAATTAAATAATTACTTTAACAGTAACTCATTAATTATGGTGTATGATAAAACTCTGAATAATTAATTATCCCATTTTAATTTTTAAAATATACATATTGTAATTACGTTTGTAGAACTTGAATATAATTATTAAAAGACGACTTTACTTTCATAGACTTTTTAAAGTTTCTTTAATTGAAAATAATTTGAGTCTGTGAAATTACAGTCGTCTCTTTTAATAATTATGAAACGATGTATTTGAAAGATTTTCCCGCTTGACTTGAGTTCTCTAGTTTTGGCAAATTTTGAACTGTTCTTTTCTATACTGAAATTGTGACCAATATGATTTACTGTATCAATTCCACTAGAAATGCACGGAAACTTATTTATAAAACCATTCCTCGATTAGTATCTGTATGTTCTTCAAGATGGTGTTGATTCAAATATTAGCCCCGCAAGATCCAAATTATAATAGATGTTTGACAATGTTCAACATAAACTATTTACCCCAGTTAAATATTTAAAAAAATTACAAACTCCGATCTACGATTTCCATTGCTATTTCTTCTCGTACTTTCTACGGATTGTTTTGTCATCTGAATTATACGACTCTTTCTTTTCTGTTATTATGAACCTTCACTTCAGTAACCACACAAACATGGTAACGTCGTTGAACATTTAATTTTTTATATTAGTTATCTGTACAGTCCCTATATTATATCCCTTATCCTTGATACCAGAGTTTTATTGCCATATACAGTGTTACATCTTTCCTAAATATCTCTATCAAATATTTCTTCTTCCCCTTACTATTCTTCTCCTACTTTATTCCTTTCCTCGCCTCTTCTATGTGTTTCGAGCTTCTTTCAATGCATCTCAAGTGTACCAATTTCTATTAAGAAACGAGACTATGTCGGAAAGATTGGGTAAATTTATGAGACGAGCTTATTATTAATACCAAACAACACAAAATAATATTTTGAACTTAAATCATGGATAGGTCTGCCATCAAGGAAGTCACAAATCCAGGAAAAGAAAATAAAAGCTTTCTCGATTTTGGAGCTTTAATTCCGGAAATAACAATATAAATATTAGATATACTACAAATAACATCTTTTATATTATAAAGTTAAATAAATAATTACAGACTTACGGTGTGAGTTTTAAATCACAAAATATATACTCTGTATATCACAAAATCACGAAATATATCGTCCGTAAAAGATCGTAAGACTATAATCATTTATTTAATTTAATGTGAGTATAATTTTTACTTTACATAGTAATCAAGTAAGTTTAATTTGTGATGACTTTTCGTGGTCATTAATATATTAAATGAATAATTAACTATGAGATGAAACAAAATTAAATAGCCAATTCTCTCAATATTTGAATATAACATGAACTAATTTCAATTAAGGAACTGAACAGCCCCTAGTAGCAAAAAATAAGGGTTTCGTGGCATTCTTGGCATATATACCAAATATATTATGATGGATGGCCATAAATTAGGTACGGCAAATGCCCTGCGAAGCCTGTAAATGAAACGATTTTAATGTTTTTATTAGCATTAACCGTTGTATATTTTATCCGGAGAATCTGCTACTCGAATTATCGCGCATTATGGATAGTTTACAGTAGTACCAACGTGATAAGTAGTTCTCAGAACTACCAACGTGATAAATATATTTTAATAAGATTCGGGGTTCATGCAGGGACTACATAATCTATCTTTTTGCTGCAAGACTAACTCAAAAGAAGAGATTTTACAGAACATGTTTCGTGCTGAGACGGTGTGATGACATTACATTCTTCAAAGATGGGGATGAGATATTAATTTGAGTTACAGCTCATGGAACACAAAGGAATTATACGTAATGGTTCCTTGATTACTGAAGTAATAATGTGATAAAATCAACATAAAATATGTGAATAATCCTATATTCAAATTACTTAATTGCTCCAATAATGACGAATTAAGGTAATTCGGGCAGGCAATGTGTTTATATATATATATATATATATATATANGTTAGCTTTTGCTACCAGGGGTCTCGCTGCTGTAAATTACAAAAACTCAAGTGATCGGTAAATAATCGAAGTTGCATGCGAAATCTGAACGATCGTGACGATTAGTCTACTCTGCGCGTCTTATTTTCAAAATCTGTACGCGATGTAGAAAATTTGGATTTGATGCCTTTTAAACCAGGACAACTGTGGAAACCCAGTCCGATGATAATCCTGGTCAAAGATTACAATAAGTTTGTTTTCGAATGTACTTAGTATTTTAAAGTATGAGGCTTCTTCACAAATCTTACAATCCAGAACCTTCTGTTTTTTTTTGTGTGTGTGTCTTTTTTTTCTTTGTCACGACTTAAAAATTAGAGGGGACATGAAGGACATTAATGGTGTAGATAGAGAGAAAGTTGTTTTACAGCTACCTTAACCTTCAATCTCAAGACATTTCCTTGCAGAGAAAGCTATACCAATTCCAAACAGTGCTTCCATAAGCCTTTATACGCAGAGACCGAGGGTCATTTCGGAGTGGGAAGGGATGGGAAGGGAGGGGAGGGGAGGGGAGTGAATCGGACACGTGTCGTGAGTACAACAGCAGTAACCAGCAATCGAGGCATACGACTGTTGGCGTGCGAGGGGACCGCCTCAGTGGGAAACCCTAGACCAACCCTTTCCTCATTCCACTCCCCGTGAGAGAAGGGTGACCACCTGAACGAAGGCAGAGCACGTGCGGTGTTGGAAGGGTTGGTTCTGATTCCAGGAGGAAGGGTGATTTCAACTCGCCAGCTTCAGGTTTGCAAAAACTATACTTACGACAAGTTACCTCTGAAAAATAATGGCGGGGTATGTATAAAAACGAACCAAATGCTTTTCATCTGTTATTTGTTTTATTTCTTTTCATACGTTTTATTTTTTCAAAAAACTTGTTGAGCGAATCGTAAAGAAAATTCACACTTCGACATGTACTTACCAACGCGTCACTGTTCAATGAAATTAATTGGTATTTACTTTTATGAACATTTCGCGCGACGAGCTTTTTGAAAACAAATAATTGAACATAAAATATTAAACCATTTTCAGCGATAAAGATAGTAAGTACGTTTATTTTTATTAGGATCCACTAATGTGAAGTATGTATGGATGTATTAGCATTTGACATTGCATTTCTTTAATAAAATCCTTAACTTATTTTATCCGGTTTAGTACATCGCTTAAATAAAAGCTTGTTTTCAAAAAGGTTTTTATTTATTATTTTATATAAATATAACTCGCTTTTCAAAGTTTATCATGTTATTTCTTTACATAACAGCTCTATATTAAAGAACTTAAGAATCTATCGGTAGGTACCATGTTTTTAATTTGGAGAACATTGCATTCAGGTATTTTATAACGAGAAATGTGTAGATCACATTCACTCCGTTGTACTATTCGAGGGATAAAATACAATAGTACAAAACACTTATTCCTCAAATGAATTCTAAACCTTTCTGGAACTGGATTTGTTTTTTTTTTCGAAATCCTTTATTAGTCCCTTTCTTAATAGGCCGAGAGATGTGCAGTATAAAAAAAAGACCGTCATTGAAAAACAATTTCTTGACCCGGAGGTTTTCAAAAGTATTCGAAAGAGAGAAATATATTTAAATCTATGAAAAATTTGAGAAGTTTACCATGTTGACATGGACGAAAGGAATATATTACAAACAAACCGCAAATCGGTAGTACGAATAGAAAAGATTCATTAAGCATTTCAGTCCTTCGGTCTGGGTTTTTTAAAATTTATTTCTGTGAACTAGATTTGTTAACGAAATTCAATACTTGTCCATGTCTCAATGTTTGCAGCGAATCGATTGCAAAAAGCGCGAGGCACTGGTTTTATTTATTTTTTTATAATTGCGATTTTTTTTAATATTTTGTGGATGGAGTTTGCTGAGTCTCCTCTGGATTGTGCTGAAAGTACCCCATTTGGAGTGACGAAATGTTCGTGGTTCTTAAAGGAACTTTTTGACAGATGTTAAAGAAAATGTATTATTTTGGCGGATCGTATTATTAAGAGCTTCACTATTAAACTAAATAATGCATTTGTGTCGATTACAAATTATTGCGTTTAGTGACGTGGTGGTCCCATGCAAGTTGGAAGCTGCAGTAACCACTTATCTTATTGGTTTTCAATCGGGGGTTATAATGGTTTGAAGAAAAAAGGAGATAGTGTATCTACTCTTCACTCTTTTACTTTGTAGTCAAGTATGTGCAGCAGATGCTAAGTGGAAGCAGAGTATCTGCACTGCATCATAAGGCACATAAAATAATTTCTGTGGGAATTGCTTCAAAAAATCGTCGCGTGGGTCTTTCTATGCTACGAATTTTTTCAAGAATTACTTTCTGAGATTACTTCGGTTTATAGCAGCTACTCTGCTACGTAGAAAAGCGTTTACTATATTCTACAAACACAAATCAAACGATAACTTCGCAGAACGAGGCAGAGTAAGAGCATTTGCTCTGTTTGTATGCATATCAGTCATCGTGCATAACATAATTTGTTTTTCATTTTAATATATATATTAGTATTCAGATAAATATGAATTCTATGGAATGTTTGTGACATAGAAATTCGAAAAACTATATTAACTGAAATTTCAAAGGACTCTCCTCGCTGATAATTGCAAGTGAAGTACAACGTATGGTTAACATTAATGTAATTACAGGGCAGAAAAACAGTTAAAATTGACTCAGCTGTGGAACATCATTCTAATGACTGGTGATTGTCAAGCTTACTGATGTGTCCATCAAAGTTCAGTTGCGTTACGTGAGGTGGATAATCCTCTGAATTTTCAATCTCAGTGAGCGAATCAGAGTAGCAAAATTAAATAAAGGCAATTACGAACATGGTTTGGAACACACAACATGAAGGTGAAATGAAAACCAAAAAATTCAGAGGTCTTAACCACACGCTTTATTTCTTAAGCGTTTATTGTAAAATGATTTTTTCTTTGTCTGGAATTTAAAATAGTTCGTAACTACGAACATATTCACGTATAATACTGAAAAAAAAAAATTTGTATGTTTTTATGTTGTATTTAGGCTCTGAAATAAACAAAAGTTAAATTTAATATAACGAATAAAGTAACATGTTTTCAGGATATTACAAAAAACTCATGACAAAGTTAGTATCCTACATAATTAACATCAAGGAAGGGCATCATGTAATAATAAATATCGAATATACCTTTTTCTTTAATTAATAGCAACCAATTAAAAAAAATTGAATTGTTTTTAAATATCTTCACGCATACTTTATTGCTGTGACGCTTCTTCATAGTCACTGCGCTTATTTAATTATGTACATTTCCCACAGGTATATTTTGAATCCTTTGCTTATTATAACTTACAAGGACTAACGACGTATTCATGTGTTGTTAAATAAATGCTGAACTCTCTTTTCCGGTCCACGCCGCGACATTTCTACATCTCCCACTCTCTCCCCTCGCTTTCATCCGAAACATATGGTTAGTTGGGAGAGTAGATGAATTGCTTTTAACTCATAACGCTCATATTTTTGAAAATGTATCCACGGAGTTACTTACCATCTCTGACCGAAAGACTTTTTTTCCGCTCGTAATGTATGTTTTTACATTTTCAATTATCCGGATTATATTTAACTAACGTAACGTATCGGTCGCGCATCGCTTGTGCTTCAACTGCGCGGAAGACCGTAGAAAGGTTTCCTCAGTTGCGCTAAGACGGAGGCAAATAGTCAAAAGAAGTATCTGTTAACATCATGATCTTTGGCCGTGTAGAGCGAATACTATCGTACCATATTACAATAAAAGCACTCACCCAATCTTCTTGGCGAAATTAGTTTCGAACACTTACTCCTGAGGAGGCGGTCAACTGGTCAGTAGTGGCAGGACACCGTGGCTCTTAATGAAATAGATTCGTTTTTAAAAAGGACTTTTGCGCACTTGGCTGGTTCTGAACAACTGTAAAACGTATCAGCATAGTTAGACATTGGCAGAGCATACGTTATGCAAGTAGTTTCCAATATTTTACGTATTTTACAGTAACGACAAACATTGTAACGCAGTTCTCCATATAACGATAATCTCTCTAAAACGATGAAAATAAATAGTTTTTGTTTTGCCATAACAGTTAGGTATTCATTCTTTCTTTATACCAGTATTTGGTCTCCCTTTATAACGATGGTATTAGCTGTTCAAGCCACGCCTAAGTTACTTCAGTTCAGAAAAAAGTCTGATCAGTTCATTGGAAGGGACAAATGAAGCAAACTAGTATGACGGACTTCTTCCATTAATGTAAATTGGTTTCTCACTATAACGATGGTAATACCCAGACCCTTGAATATCGCTATAGAGAGGGAGTTATTAGAAAAATGTATCATAATTTAACGTTACGATAATTTAAAGAATAGAAACTTGGGCATTATAAAAATGATTTCCTTCAATGATATTTGAATTAATAACATTTTATTTACTGAAAAACAGGGAAATATATTTCGGAACTAATTCTCCTGTATACATATTTCTGCTTCTGTGTTTGCCCGGTTGCAATAATAACCGGATATTGGCAGAATCGTTTGTCGGAACTAAGCGAGATATTGCTGTATTTCTGAGAACTCCGATCGCAGAATTCACCGACCTCAGTACATCGACAGGATCGCGCATGTCCTCTGTTGTGGAATCAGAAAAATAATGCGTAAGATGTCGCATGTTCAATGATCATATATTGCGTGAAGATACGCTGAAATACGTACAACTGACAATTCATTCTGGAATTGCGGTGCCCTAAACTTTCTTCTCAACATTTTCCTCGGACATTGCCAGCTCTGTCGTAAAGACGACTCCAGATATTCGTCATTCGGCGTATCCCGAATGGCGACCACCTCTCGTCGATGCTCGTCATTGCTCGGCTTCCTTTGATGTGTCCAAAAGACCGACACGCTGCAAGTAGAGCGAGCACCGATATTCGTGATGCGGCAAAGAGCAAGCAACACTCCCACACTATTCGCTATGTCTCAAGCCGCCTTAGGGCGAAATACTCGTTGCCCAAATCATCGAAATATTATGTATCGTCTGCTCTACAAGGCCGAACTCCGTGTTCCTCAGATTTTGTTTTTCTTCTTATTTCAGAGAGTAAACAACAAATAGAATTCAAATTTTACTGCTAAAACATTGAATAAGACGACAACATTGTTCAATTAATCGGATCTCATCAACATCGCTTGACTTTTTTTTAACTTTATTTTCCAATTTTTTTGAGTACATAATTCACCGCTCAGTCATTCTCCTCTACAGGTGATGTTGGAGTTTACTATGCATAAGAGAGCATAACGAAATGATTGTCTGGGGAACTCAATGGAATTATTTTATTTACGGGATTATAATACTTCGCTCGTGAGTAGTAGTTTATTAGTAAATATCTTCAAATTTTAGTTGTTTTATGAGATGAAACAGAACAAAAAAACTTTGACTTGAGACAAGCTTTTGTGTCATGATGACACGACGTGAGGTTTATTATCTCTCTGAGATTCTTTCCGTTCATCATTGACGTATATATTGAAGAGGAGTGGGTTGAGGGGGCTAAGCATGCTGTTGTCATTCTTGAGCAAACCTCTTTTCTCTGATTTCCTTATTCTCCCATTACGTTCAGTATGATGCAACGATCTTGATCCACTTCCTACTGTGTCTTAGCATAAAGCAGGACTCTTAAAAGCTCAGATTCAGTGTCTGTAAATCTTTTGTGTCGGAGTACGTTTTCATCCATTTTTATGCGTCTCTTGGTTGGATATTACTGGATAGAAGGTTCAAATAAATACAGATCAAATCTATGTCTTGAATTCTTATTATTTTCATTATTTACACATTATTTTGACGTGTTAAGAATAATTTCAAAGGTGTTCTTAGCTCATTTCTTCGTTGATAACAAGATTAATATTACATTTCCTTACCGTTAGGACACACTTGAGTGTTATTAAACAAGTCTGCAACAAGACCAAGAGATACTTCAGAAAATTTCGTTCTTTTCTAGCGCTCATTATAAATTTTTGGGCAAACAAGAACTCAGCAACTTTTAATGATTATGAGATGTGTTTAGAAAAGTGTTAGTAAATCCCTTACTTGCTCTCTGTTATGAGGTAGCGAGGAGGCGGGAGGTGGGAGGTAGCGTCTGAATGAGGAAGCGAGAATGACCAGAAATTGCGTTTAGTATAAACAGAATTATGAAAACGAATTCCATTAAAATAGAACGTGAAACTTTGGCTAAAAGATCATCAATGTTTATGAGAAAAAAATAAGTTTGATTTACATCAACATTTATTTGCACTCGTTAAATAACGAAACTGCAAAATACGTGGTTGAACGCATCAGCATAAACCCATGAGAAAAACAACTTACATTTGTGACTAGCTTCCTGAAAATTTCATGAATGGAGAAGTAGTTAGGGTTTGGAAAACATACGACGCAGGAATGGCCACAGATGCCCCTCGCGGGCATTGTGCCCACACGAGCAATACGTGGGCATGCGAAGGGCATGTCCTTGTTATTTCTTTCTTACACAAATGACAACCGTGCCGATAGTGTCGAGTTCAATTATGTCAGAAGCTGAAAAGTATCTCCAGGAAGGCATTTGTAAAATATATTGTAATTCTTTACACAATAATAGTGTGAATAGTTTTTTTTTCGTGCATCTTATTTCCAAATACTTCCTCAATGCCTTCTATAGATGTTGAATCATTCATTTTTCTTTTTGTGGGGCTTTACGGCTTGTCGACATCAAAGGTTGGAACCCTAAAACTTGTACAGGTTGGGAAAATGCAGTTACGCACGAGGGAGAGCTAACATGACTCAACCATACCCACTAAAAACCCTCCTAAATTACAACATACCAAAACATATCTCAAAACATACATCAAAACATTGACGACAAAAAATGGGAGTACAAAAAATGAGGGGGGACAAAGAATGAGGGGTAGGACAAAAAATGACTGGGGAACAAAAATGAGGAAAATGAAAGATAACCTAGCACTAATAGCGTCGGGATCGAAAAGAACAAGAGGTGGCCAAGGAAGGTCAGGAAAGAGAAAGGAAGGAACCTACACAAGCAAGTGTAAATAATGCCAGACTCAGCTCGGGTCATTCATTTAAAACGGACAAGACGAGACATGCAGCCCGATGCTTGGCTGAATCAAAATAGTGTGCTAATAGTTTTATGAAATCTTCATACAAAGGCTAAATGTTAGAGTAAAAATAGCATGTCCAAACGACACCCAGAAAGTTCGTAATTAACCCCTCAGTAGCTGTTTTCCCAGAAGGCTAGTGATCAAAATTTATAAACCTTGTTCGACTCTTTTGCTTTGCTTAACGAGGAGCTCTGTTCTTAGGACGATACTCCTGCTTTATATCCAAGTGGTGGGGAGAGTGGTGGCGCCGTAGTATTTGTCAAGGGGCAAATCGCTGTCCATCTCTGTTCTATACCTTGTAAGATTAGTTGCTTCGTATGAGTCCCTTCACATCAGGAGTTACAGTTTCTCGCTGCAAAAGATAAGGAATAAGGGAGCAGTCTAAAGACCACGAGAAAGTCGAGCAGCCAATGCCAGTATTACGAGGTTGCCGTCTCTCCCTCTAGCTGCAGACACGTGGGCGCGTGCTCGGGTCAGCAGAATCTTAGTAAGTTTACGTCTGGATGCTAACGTCCACATCAGCCAATTCGGAGAACCGACAATAATTGATATGAAAAGTGTGACGGACAGAGGGTTGATCTCTAACTTTTGGCCTGTCTGACACTGCCTGAAGTTAATTTTCCAAGGTTTAGATTAGCCTTTGTATGGGTGTCGTAGCATGCTTTCTGGAATGGGGTAGGCTATAGCTACGGTAGACCACAACCCGCAACAGATGACTACACCGTGCTTTCGCTCCATTGGTTACATCTTGTTACTTTTCTTTCGCTGCGACTATTATAGAAAATTTGAATCATGAATTGACTGACACCTGCTTACAATTAATTCTGAAAAAAACAAAGTATTTTATTTTCTCCCTTGCCCACCTCATTTCCTCCTTCTGGTGCCGAGTTTGTTGCCTGACTCCTGGAGTCAGAATGGAAAAGTTGCCGAATTAACGCATTTGGTTTCCACTAGCCGTAGAAGTTCGTTCAATACCTTTTCTTTTCGATTTTTCAAATCCATATTCACTCTCTCTAATGTGTGCTTTATGGAATAATCACTTTCAGTCTCTTCCTAGAAGGAAACCATAGGAAGAATTGTGAACACATTAATTGAGCTTGGGCTTTGAGCTTGAGATTTGTAGATATATCACCTGTGCACAATCTTTACGAATTGGATCACTATTAACATAGCCGTTGCAATATCGCAATAGGTTTTTTCACTTTTGCAGTCCTTAATGTTTACGAAAACCTATTGTTTACGAGAAAGTGAAAAACCTACAATTGGTAGTTGTTAAAGATCCAATTGAAAAACAAACTATTTTGTATAAACTGTAGCCTTTGTGTAACATCATCAAATGAAATCTTAATGCATTGTGAAAGATAGTATTAAAAAATATTGGAATATAATGGCCGGTTTCACCAATCTTAGTAATACCTGCATACATTGAAGCTCAGCTTTTTAGACTGATAACCAACTGATGTTGATACGAAAATACAGTGAGAGTAAACTACTGCAGTAAACTAATCGAAATAGACATTTTGTTTAATCTCGAAACATTCCCTTTCCATCTCGAGACATTTGGATGGTTAAAATTAACCCAATCATATATGAAACGCCATAAAAACAAACAACTATGTCAATATATTTTAACTGCAGTCAAATTAAACATGCGTACGTAAAATTTAACGAAGGTCAGTGGAATCGACCTTTGTCTTCTAAAACTTATCGAGTCCTTGTAGCGATATTCATCAGTTTTTTATCACAAACGCGGCGCGGTGCCTTGGACACTGAGAGAAATCTGTACAAGAATTAATATTCCGATGGTGCAACTATATTAAGAATTTCTTTTCAACAATCTGAGTTTGTTTCTGAGAATCTGCCCACGAGAGTAATGAGACAATGTTCATGCACATGCCATACACCTTGAATTTTTTTTTAATTCAATTTTTTTCCCACAATTTTTTCCAGATTTGTCCAATATAGCATTCTCATCATTCTGAAAACCAGTTTGTTCTCCATTCTCTGGGATCTATTGCTTAAATAAATAATTAAATAAATAAATTTATTGTCGAAAAAGCTGTTATAAACTGTGTACGACCAGGTTGAGAACAATAAACTAATTTACTCTCGGGAAGCAAGCAAGGGACCATCCCATCATTTCCGATCAAGGGCCCTAAGGCAGAGTCGGATTCAAAAATTTCAGCAAAAATTTCTAGAAAAGATAAAAAGTTAACTGCGAGTTATAACACTAACAGAATGTCAATATGTTTGTAATTTAACACAAAAAATTACATGTACATATTATTATCGAACTGTAGATAATTCTGAGTCTAGTGTTTAAAAATTGAAAAAGCACTAAATTCACGATTTATTATTACAATAAACATGCCCCTAGACAAAGCCTAGAGAACCTGTATAAGAAATCCGCCTCTACCCGAAGGAAAACTGGAGCAAAACCCGGGCCAGGATGGGGCTACAGAAATAAATAAAGACAATCAAATTAATCGTTAAAATTCAAAAAGCATCAGTATTCGTTTTGTGAGATCGACTAGTGAGCATCAACGTATTACATCGCAGAAAGGAAATGATCACGTTTCGTAAATTCCTCAAATTTGTTCTCTCCTTAGATCATTATCTAAAGAATTGTATATCCTATTACTTTCAACGAGTAATAATAGTCTGTACATTTTTGCTTTTAAAACGACTTCAAGGAAAAATCTAGAAATTGAATATTGAATGATTTTTAGATAAGAATTTTTTTATGGGTTTAGTTCTCGCTACAATGAAGAAATACCACAAACACTGGCAAGTGCAATAGGTAGGTACTCGTTTTAGTATTACTACGCATGGACATTTTCACACACCGACAGTCGATCAATCGCATGAATCGATCTTTCGTCTCTCGAAGGAAGTCATTCGTATGGTGATATCTCTAAATTCGAGACTAATTAAAAAGATAAACTACTTAAATGAACTACTTGAGAACTACTACAGAGAAGGTTACAGTGTAACCTTCCATAATATTTTAAATTTTAACGAATATGTAACTGAAACAGATATTATTGCTTTTTAATTACTTCATACAATCAAAGTCCTGATGAGCTCAACCATACCTCGAAACGTTGGCAAAGAATGTAATAATCTAATGTAATTAAAGAGGAGTTGTATACCAGTAATTCTGTCTTTAAAATGATTGTCTATAATTGAGATACATAGTGATTGGAAGGAGTTATTTACTGAGAATATAAAAGACAATAAAAAATTCTTTATTGTAAAAGTTATATGAATAATAATACACAAAACTAGCATGCGGGAGAATAGTTGAGCAATTTAATCAATTTCGAAAGTACTAGATTAATTATAAATTACATGAATAATTGATGTTTTCGATATTAAATAATAATTTAATAAATAAACATTTGATGGGAAATAGAAACATTTTAACTTTTATTCAAATCAATAAATTATTTTACATCGTAGAAGCACTGTACATTACGTGAATCAGTTGAGTAATTAACTTCTGTTTAATTTGGTAGAATAATTTCATGAGAGAGCAAAATAGTGACAACTATAGACTGAATGAAGAGAAACCAGAAGAAAAATCGAAGTGAAAAATCAGGATATGTATAAATAATCAAATTCGTTAAATATACTTTTTTTAAGTGCTGGTAAAACTAGGATCCCCCGGTCGGGAAGAGATCCAGCTTCAAGGTGCTTGTATTGTCGCAACTGCGAACAAAATGTTTGCCGACTTTGCGTCTTTCACAAAGACCAAACGAGTCAGAGGCGTCCTGAATATAAATATGACAAGCCTATCAGTAAACAAACCTTGAGTCAGAAGAACATATACGTCACCAAACATTCACCTACCTTCATCAATTATAGAAACTTCCGTCCTAATACGTAAAAATCGATATTTTTTAAATCAATAATTAAAAACTATATTAAAAGGAAATAACACTATGTTATAATTATTAAACCAAATGACATATTTCAACGATCAATCGGTTTCAAAATATCACTATACAAAGAAAATTCCTAAAAATTATAATAACTTAATCAAGAACAGATTGCATGAATTATCTTCCACATTAAACTCATAGCAATAGCCTTATTGGCAGATTTAAAATAAGCGCCTCCAAAATATGGGGCCGTCCAGAAATGGACTTCTACTCCCAACACATTCAAAGTCAAATCTCCAGTTTTGTTTCGATACATTAGTTTGTTTGTGAGTTATCGGAGCAACAAAATACTCAACATATATACACACTTACGACATCATCGCCAAAATTTGCAAATAGAGTCCTGGAGCCGATTCGCTAAGATCCGAAGAGATCTCAAATTTTCTTTTTCAATCGATTACAATATTTCTCTTACGCTCTTTGTGTAACTGGAAAGTAAAAAAAGAACTTAATGATCCTGGCAAACCGGGTTTTTCTCCGTTTTTCCTTCTGGTAGAGGCGGATTTATCATACAGGTTCTCTAGGCTTTGTCTAGGGGCGTGTCTATTGTAACAATAAATCNTCTTTATGATTTTGAAACACTATACTCAGAATAATCTATAGTTCGATAATAACTTGTACCTGTAATTTTTTTGCTTAAAATTACAAACATATTGACATTCTATTAGTATTATCTNTGCTGAAATTTTTGAATCCGCCTCTGCCTTAGGGCCCTTGATCGGAATTGATGGGATGGTCCCTTGCTTGCTTCCGGAGAGTAAATTAGTTGTTTTTTTTCCTCCACGTGGTCATACGCAGTTTGTACTGTTTTTTGACAATAAATTTATAATGTTATAATGTAAAACTTTTGTTTGGTGTGCACACTTTTATTAACATCAAATGAAAAGCTTCCTGAAACTCAATTGCTTTAAACATAATAAAAATTGGAAACGCGTTGACTTATTTGAAAGGTTCACAAAATGAGAGTTGTTTCTCAGAAATGCGATAACATCCTTTTGATAAGTGGTAGAACATCTAAAAAAGTCACCGAAGTGTGGGGAGTTTTCGAAAAGAATATCTCATATTCTGGAACGGTCTTTATTGGGCCTCTTCACGAGATACGAACCTTCTCTGACTCCTGAAAAGTGATTTTCCCCTCGAGTTTCGCGATATTTTTATCCCTTGGTTGCCGAACGTGAATGGACTTGCGCTAGAACCTCACGTAGAGGAATCGCGAGGTTTACGGAGGTGTTCCCACATAATATTTGTCATGATACATTTCGAATCATACGAGTACATTTATGGTAACATGAAGTCTGTGCATCGCTAATTTAACCCCCGTGTATATAATTTTAAATTATCACTTCAATTAAGTAATTTGGTTTTAATTTATTTCAGAATTGTAAAGGTTACACGAACTAAGAAAAAATATCACTATTACAATATCTTTCTTATGTAAACGGGCATCGCCATGGTAAATGGACCAGGGTTGAGTGGACCGGTCCGAAGAACATGTCCAAAAAAAATTTCATAAGATTCTATGTCTAAAAATACGCAGATCTACTCACTCAAATTTTCAGAAATAATATCTGCAATGTATCACCATCATATTCCATTTTATTTGCTTTCTTGACAACGAAATCCATTTATTTATTTTCTTTTTCTAAAAGGCTCTCGATTTTTCTTTCATCGCCTCACAAACGCGAATTTGTCTATTAAAATTTTTCAAATGTTTTTATCTCATTGGAAGTTTTTCGAGGTGTCAAGAGATGCTTATAGCATGATAAATTAAATGGCGTTTCTATGTTGCTCATTGTTTTATTGGTATAAAGCTTTTTCGGCTGCATAGCAACCATCGTCAGTAACATACACTCAAAAATATAAATGTACATAAAATGACAATAATAAAAAATATATATATATATATATAAATAAAAATAGAAACATAATATGAAAGTATATAATAATTGGGTGAAACAGTATCGAAAGAAGTGTATTTTTGGTTGTGGTTGAAATAAAGAAAGGAAAGAACAATGAAAAATGAATAAAAGAAAACAAATACAGAGTGAGCAAACCGACAAAATTACGTACCTGAGTATTGAGGAATATTTTTGGCGAATGCGCAGAGTACGCC
>NNCF01127815.1:525940-535994 GCA_002313205.1 Laupala kohalensis
GTGTGTGTGTTTTCTACTAGGTGGTTGGCGAAGTGTGAGACTGTTGTGTTATTTTTCCATGCATTTACGTGTTCCTGTATCCTTTGTTTGAATGTTCGTCCAGACTGTCCGACATACACGGAGGGACAATCACTACATGTGAGAGCGTAGACACCACTTCGGAGGTGATCGGGGGTGGGGTCCTTAGTGAATGATAAGGTTGTGTTAAGTGTTTGTGGAGAGAAGAAGGTAGTGTAAATGTTTAAATGTTTTAATGAATTCGCGATTTTAAGTGAGAGTGGGCCTATGAAAGGGATTGCGTGTCTGGTTTGAATATTATTGTTTGGAGTAAGTGATGTGAGGTTCTTCGTGTGATATAATCTAACTTTCTTAGTGATTATATTATCAATGAGAAAGGTATTGTAGCCATTGTTTTCTGCTATAAGTTTTATAGTGTCTATTTCTTTTTTGATTTTTTCTGGTGAGAGTGGAATGGTGAACAGACGATGGACCATGGAGTGGAAGGCAGCGTGTTTGTGTGATGGAGGGTGTTGTGAAGAATTGTGTATGGTAGTGTCTGAAAATGTGTCTTTCCTGAATATGTCAAACTGGTGGCGGTTGTTTACTAGAGAAATAGAGAGGTCTAGGAAATTGAGTGTTCTATTGTCATTTTCAATTTCTGTGGTGAAGGTTATGTTAGGGTGAAGTGAATTGAGAAATTGAGTAAAAATGTCAAGTTGTCTGTGAGTTCCCGTCCAAAGAGTGATTACGTCATCTACGTAGCGGTACCAATAGATAATGTTGGGTAGAAGGAAATGTCCTGAGTCAAAAATTTGTTTTTCAAGATTGTCCATAAATAAGTCTGCAAGTAATGGGGAGAGGGGGGAACCCATGGGTAGACCTGAGTTCTGTTGGTAGAATTTATTATCAAATTTAAAATAATTAACATCTAAGCAAAGAGAAATGAGGTTGAAAAGTTCTGTTTTTGCAAAGAGGGGGCAAGACGCGGAGTCTAGGGTGTCACGTAAAAGAGTTTTACAATCAGATGGAGGGATACTGGGAAAAAAAATTTTGACATCGAAAGAGATTAATTTACCTTTAGGAGGAACAGGAATGTTTTTAATTTTGTTTGCCAGGTCCGTGCTATTCTTAACTGTGTGTGATGGACAGAAATTGGTGTGTTGGTGAAAGTGTTTGTTTAGTTGATATGCTAGTCTGTGTGTGATTGTGTTGAAGTAGGAGACAATGGGTCTTATGGGTATGGAAGCCTTATGGATCTTAGGTAAACCATACAGCCGTGTAGGGGTTGCCATTTAATTTATCATGCTTTGATAATGTTGCTAAAGCTCCACAATTACCAAGATGCTTATAACTTATTGATTGGATACAATATTGATGATTCAACATGATACCATGTTATTACTATTTCTAACAGTACAATAAAACCTATCAATTTTCTGCAATAAAAATTAACGTGTGTTCATTGTAATAATTATATTATATCTAGATAAATTCTAGTATAATTAATGTCCATTATATAATCTGATTCAATAAATAATCAGAGACTTACGACATTTTGTGGACGAATAATTTATTTTATGTGAAAAGAACTCACTACGTTTCGACTTCGCTTTAAGTCTTCGTCAGGTGATCAAATAATAACAAATTATTACAAGAAACATAACAGTAGAACAATTGAACATGACATTAAATATAAACATACATTATTATAAAATATTTGTGTAATTTATTCTTTTTTGTAAATATATTTTGTGTTTATATTTATTTTTAATATCAGTTCTGTTGTTATGTTTCATGTTATAATTTGTTGTTATTTGATCACCTGGCGATGAGTTAAAACGAAATCGAAACATTGTGTACTCTTTTCACAAATATGTATACGATAAAACGTCGTGAGTCTTTCATTATTTATTTAATTATATTAAATATATTTATGAATGAATTGAATGATGTCAGTGCTGACTTAATTTTTTTATCTGCAAAACAAAAATATAATACACTCCTTTCTCGTTGATGACGAAATAGACAATATTTACACTAAGATTCATCTCATCTTTGCATACAGACTGTTCTGGTTTTACTACCTACTGGATATCTTGGAGTGCGCGGGGCCTGGACGACGCAATTAGATCATCGCTCAGCAAGAGCGTTGTAAACACTGCGGACGTAGCCTTCAGCTCTGTTAGTTCAACATGGGGAGGTCAACCAACTGGCAATTTATGCAGATGGAGAAAGCCATTGAATGAAAATTTAGTGAATAAATGTTTCCCAATATGAATGTGAAGCACACTCCATTCGGACCAGGCGCATACCCAAGGAATTATTTCGGGCGGTCCGGGTTCCTCCCGAAATTTTTAGAGAATTTGAAGATTTTTTTTCTGTACAATGTATTATAGTTTGTATTAATTTAATATATTAACAAGGTTAATAAAAAACTGAACATAAAAGTATTTTAAGCCTGACTAGAATTATTGAAATCATGAGTAGTTTCGTTCAAATATGTATTTTTGAAAATATTAATTTATTTTACGGAATCAATTTTTATGAATATTTGAAAATGGCATGAAAAGATTATCTTAAGTTAATATAAAGTATTTCATTTATATCCATGCGTATACGACGTCGTTGTGACATTTAGCTACTTGTTATGTGGACTTGGTTCGTTGTAGATAGGAAAGTAAAACAGACACAATTTATATTAAACGTCTCTTACATCTTCTATTTTGAAAGTTTTTTTTTTAAATTTTCATTTGAGGATTCGGCGTAACCAGAGTTTTGTTAAAGGAAACGGGGCTCATATGTGAATGAAATAATCCCCGAAAAGGCTCATATAATATTTTTAATTACATTTGCTTTATTTGTGGCATTTTGTTTCCGCGAACTCCAACTCATTAAATAACATTACCATAAAATTTAACTCCAGTAATTTTTACAACAGACTAAAATCACACTTTAACGAAACTGATCTATTGAATTAAAAAGTTGAAAGTTGAAAGGAGGAGTGTCGTTTTATACTCATTCATGATTTGTATACCGACGGTTTAAATATGTTGATGTACAAATTAGTTTATTGTCCTCCAAGTGATCATACGCAGTTTGTAACTGCTTTTTGACAATAAAGTTTATTTATTTACTCGAAGTCATATAACTTTGCCGAAAATTATGCAAAATGGCTTCCTAACACGAACAGCCAACGTCTACGAATTCAAGTTATATCCAAATAAATATTTATAGTAGCCACAAAAGCGACTATTTGCTGTAAAGAAATACAATTTAATAACACAACGAACTGACGCAAGGTAATATTCATTCCACACACTCGATGCAGAAAGAACACAATAGCGCCATAAGAACAAGTGAATTGAATTGGTTTTCGAGGTTGATGATGGATTTAAGTTTTCAGAAATCCGAATGTCCTGCCAACATAACGCGAGGTACAAATTATCATTACTTTTATGGACGATGGCGAAATAAAAGTACTGGCTAAATTGAGTTCAAGCTCTGAACCGACATCAAACTAGTTAGACTGAAAATAAATAAATAAATTAATATATTAATAAAATAATTTCCAGGGAAAACCTGAGAAAAAGACGGCTGCAAGATGGACGGAGGAAAGAAAAGATAAGCATAGAGAAAGAATGAAGGAGTGGTGGAAAGAGAAGAAGAAAGGAAAACCCAGTTGAAATGAGTGTAGTCCATAACTTGCAGTGAAGAGAGCTGTTACAATCTCCTGTTTCATGTTTTTTATTTCCGAAGTTAAATGTTCCCGAAGGAAACTAAACGTGACTTGGAGTATACTTTGTTTTACTGTACATTTTGTTGAGCGGATGGGATTCCCGATGTCCCCTTTAGCTTTGTCCTTTGCTTTTTTCCTCATCAGAACAATCAATAATACCTCAGAGAGAAATGTGCGTTTATGTTAGGACTAAAAATATTGATTGAAGGCATTTCCCGCCTCCCATTCACAGCGGTGCGTCGCGCCGCGGAGCCTCGTCCGCACCATCCAACCCGTTCTCGCCTCAGCCGGCGTCTGCGCATTGCGTACCGCGCAGTCTGGCTCAGGGAGACGGAGTGGGGATGAGGGAGACCGCGTGGAACAGAGAAAGGGAATGTGAGAGAAGGAGGTAGAGAGCAGGCGCGCGCGTGGCGGACCCTGGCGGCCTTTCCGAGCCCCGCCTCGTCCAGGATAGCCAACCCTCGCACCAACTACGCCTTCCCTCTCGCCGCACGAGGCTTCTTGATTGGAGTAAAACCAGTTTACTACTAATGTCGTTCTCTGGACTATGTGTGCGTGGATGAAGCTATTGGACAAGTTTGGGCGTTACTATGCGCCCGGTAACATACTAAAAGGAAGCGAAATGCCTCTCATACCTCAATATCTACTTGAGACATTATTTTCAGAAAACCAATATTTCTTTAATCATCATTTGAAACACATAAAGTATTGCATGATATTACATAAACTTTCTTTAAACTACATCAACTTAGTTGGCTACGGAGATTACCACAAGAAGTCCTGGGTTATCAGTTAGATTCATTTACTAACTTTTTTAAGGTTTTGATTGGATGAAAAGGGTATAAACTAACTTGAAGAAATTTCACAGTTCCTTACAGAGACTTAACGTGAAAATTTGTTTCATTATTTTATTAACAAAGATCGATGAATTTCCTTTTGTCACTTGATGGAGCACCGTTAATCATGAAATGATGTTTAAGAATATTGTACTCAGAGAGCACGTACGATTAAGTATTCAAGAATTGGAGTATGACCCGAAATATCGATTTTGCAAATTTAAAATTTTTGCAAAAATTTAGAGAAAAAAAAAGATGCTTTGATTTTGAGACATTCGTGCATATGTCAACTCAAGATTATATTCCAATTTTTGCTGAAGAACACCAGCGATAAATTCAATTTTTGCAGTAAATTGACATTTCACAATATAATAATTACATAATTTATTTATCTTTTAGATGAGGATTGGTAAAAACATTTGTATGCCCACGGTGATGCTTAAACTTTGATTAATGTCGATGTATCAAATAATACACTTGATTAATTAAGTTTTTAATTCTTAAAAGTCAAAATAGCCTGACAGTCATATTTTAAGTTCTCCTAAGACTGATAAACATTTTATTATGCAATTTTTGAGTCCTTGAGCAGATAGATCATAAAGAAGTGACTTAGCTCAAATCTGACCCTTGGAAAAATTATATTGCTATTTCTTTATTTTATACATCTATAGAAAAGAACCCCATTAAGAAGCTGTCCCGAGCCTGTAGAATTCGTCACCATAGAACTGTGAAATAGTAAATGATATTTTCCTTGGTCCAAATAACGGCAATAACTTAACTTAAGGTAACTTAAGGTATCTTACAATTTTCGTTCATAGTTATTTTGATACGTGAGTTGGTACCATATCTGAAAAATTTCCCCGGAAAATTTCTTTTGTTTACATTATTAAATTTCATTCCTTGAAACGTGACAGAACTTGATAACTAAATACGAAAGTTAATTTAAATTATCCTGAACTCTGAAAATATTAATATCTAGACGACTTGGGACCAAGACAGACTTCTTAATATTAAGAGTTTTAAGTTTATTTTAAGAATATATTTCGTCATCATAAGTAGAGTGCAGAGAATTTTATAGTATTTCAACATTCCTTAATTTAACGACAGTTAAAGTGATTATCATCATTATAAGAGTAACTACAATATCATAATACATGATTTAACACAATAATATTAGAGCAAAATTTTAAGTGCAGATTGTAAGGGGAACCTATGATTTGTTCTTTTAAATGAAAATATTAGGAATGTTTCACTCAACGCAATATACACATAAAGTTATCTCTATAAATTGAATGTCTGTTTATTACTGTTTTATTGTGTTAAACTGTGAAGAAGTACAATACACAGAACATCATTTTCTTAAATGAACAATTATTGTTTCTCCCATAAAAAATATCTCAGGCTTGCATTACTAGAGATAAAATAACTCGAATGCCATTGCTTCTTTCGAAGGCAAAAAAACAAGAGATTCGAGGGCGCTAACTATCCCAAAGAATACGTGATATATGATTCAATTTGTTTTCATTCAAAAACCCTATACCTAGTGACCTTTAAAACTGCTGTGTCAAGGAGCCGAGATAGTGCGTTTACGAACGAAGTCCAGGCTGTTCGCCACAGGTTAGTGGGTTTCGCGGGCAGTGGTTGGCAGCGCCATCGAGATCAAACTCCACCGAGGACGGGCCGGGGCCGTCGACAGCGCTGCTGTGCTTGTATTGCTCTCGCCTCTGAACAGAGCACAAGCAGGAACGAGAGTGCTGTGCTGGCTGCGCCCATTCCGCCTAACTTGTACTTTTTATTTATTTATTCTGGGACCATCGTGTAGTGTGCAGTGTTGTTGTTATTGTTTGTGATTGTAGTGAACTGCCAGGTTGCGATTGGTGGTAAGTGTTAACAGATCAGTGTTCTTTATAAGCATGTAAAAATATTATTGCTTGTGTTTCGTCTGCTGATGTGTCCATGAGCTTCAATGTTAAAGTGAAAATAACGTGCTCGCGCTTATGGCATGCGTTTATTAAACCAAGAGTGTTGGAATATATTGTGATGCTTCATAAAAGCTTAGGTAAGTGATTTTAGAAGAAAATTTGAGCGACTTTGTGAATCTGTCCTTTATTTCATAATTGTCTGTCACTGACATAGTGATAACGTACTCCCACGATCACGTTGACTTAATATTTACCAGAGTTTAGGAGTACTAAATTTTTCTGTTATAACTTGTAAACTTAACTTGTATATCTTTGTAGTCTTCACGGGGTTAGATTCAGTGTTTATAGTTTTAGATTTGAAGCTACGAATTAGATGTGTAGGCAGTTTGGTTGTGTCATACACGTGCGTGATGCTTCAATGTAGTTCATTTGTCGTATTATCTTCAATTCCGGAGGTGAATCGGTCTTGTGATACTCTTGTGACCACGGCCTTTCCGTGCGTTCTTCGGAAGGCGCCCACGAGACAGCCAGCTCTGGCTGCATGGCTGAGAGAAGTATTGATCTGAAAATAGCAGTGCCTGCTTTACTGGACGTGGCAGTGTACGAATGCGCTTCGACGGGAGTAGGGGCAGCCGCGAATGCGACTGTAGACTGGTGTGTAAATTTAGAAAACTCATTTGCTGTGCGAATTCTATGAGTTAAATGAACTTTCGCGGAGAGATGTATGTTGTGGGTTCATTGTTTTCGTTATTCAATTATTTCCTCTTTTCGGTTCATTTGTTTCATTGTCGAACAAAAACACAATGAGTTGTATTATGTTCGGGTTTTTTTTTTAATTCCTGATGTATATTGTTGAGAGGATTTTAAATAATGGGTTTGTCAGAAACAGTGAGGTTATGGGATTCGCAAGTATTTTGTTTATAATTGTGACGCTGGTTGTCAAAGCGAATAGTGTCGACTGCGCCAGCGTAGAGCATGCCAGCGGCCGGCCGGCGCGTCCGACCACCGGTTCTACTGACCTGTCTCGCTTGGTTTACTTTCGCTGCTCCGTTTTCTGAGAAATGTGAACACCTGCCACTGAGAGTAGTGCCCTCGATTGCTCTCGGAATTGTTTATTTCGTTGCTCGGCATCCTTAATTAACTTTTTTGATGAAATTAATTTATTTACTACCAATCTAGTATTTCGTCGTGATAGCATGCTCTTATGCTTTGGTCAATGTATCGTGGCAAAATCAACAGATCTATTTTGTCTATTACAGAATGTGTCAAATTTGTTTGAACGTGCATGGATATTATATTGTTTCTTTGATTGTTAGTTTAATGGAATTTTAAACTCATTTAGGTTATGGTTGTGTATATTTACATTGAA
The DNA here is from genome assembly GCA_002313205.1 of Laupala kohalensis. NCBI lineage: Eukaryota > Metazoa > Arthropoda > Insecta > Orthoptera > Trigonidiidae > Laupala > Laupala kohalensis. The sequence goes on from NNCF01127815.1 coordinate 533,804, forward strand.
TATATATTATTTAATAAAATAAAAAATGTTAATATGTATTAAATATATTTTCGTGATAAGTGACATTAATATTTCTGAATTCCTTTTCGAAAATATGGTGATTTTACATATTTCTTGCCTGATTAATATTATAAATTTAATACGTTTTTTACATCGTCCTTCTTAATGAGCGTATTGCAAAAAAGAAAAAAAAGAAAATTTCCGGCAAAGGGGTGAAATTGTTTTATTGTTACTGGTAGTGAGGTGCGTGTCTCATTTCCGTTTATTCCCTTCGCGCGGAGTAGACCGTATGGGTCTAAATCGCGCAACCAAAACCGGGCCGACAGCGGTGTGGCACCGCGCGGCGGGCGCGAAAACCGGCTGGCTTTTTCCACGGGGACTATTGTTGAGGATACGCGACGCGTGCCGCAGGTCAGGGACGGAAGCTGCAGTCACTGCCTTCGCCGCCGCCACGCCTAGTCGTCGAGCTCAAGCGCGAATAGACCAGACTTCGTTTCTCGAAATACCTGGCAGCACTGAAGAAACATTTCAGTGGTGCCATGATAAATACACTGTGAGAAAATCCTTGGCCCCAAAAGACGCAAGTTGCGTATTTCAATTAAATTGTCGTAAAGAAGAGGTCCAATAATGAAACTTTTCACGAATGGCTTATCGTAACTCAGTAGTATTATGATAATTACTTACGTGTAGCTCTCCTTTACCGTTAGTTGTATATTTTCTTCGTCATTGGAACCTAATAAACTTGACCTAAATGAAGTTTCTTTTGACTTCCTTTTTCTGACAGCTGTTGAACGAAATACAGTCTCAGTAATGCGTAGTTCAATTTTGTTAAAGGAATCTTACAAGTGCGTCCCAATGTTTTGTAATTATTGTCCTATCCTTTTGCACTAATTATCGAAAATGTATAAAATCATTGTACTAGAGAGAACAAAGGTGATGCAATTTTGGTTGGAGAGACCATGATTCGAACTCGTAGCAGGTATTTTGTGTCTCCCCACCTCAAACACCCCAAATTTCCAACAAGAGAGTGCAAATTGTGTTTTTTAGCTGATTTCTTTACTCTGTTGAGAAATTTGTTGATAATTCATTTACAACTGTTGTATAATGAATTTATTCTAATCTATTAAGAATTTGGAGCAAAATCTCAAAAGTTCATGAAGATGTTATAAAATTTCCCATATTTTAGGGGGGGTTTTCTTGAAGAAAAAAACCCCCGTATAAATATTTCATTCTTCTTGATATGCCCTGTAAATTAAATCGTTTTTTCATCTATTATTTGTACAATAGGTGAAAACCCGCAATCGACTTTCCGCCACAGTTCTTGTCTCTTGTTACATTGTTCTGCATCTTCTTGTTCTGTTGAAGAACATTGAATGCTAAACGTCACTTTTTCTCGTTTTTGACAGAACTATTTCTTCAGACATTAAATGAAGTAACTGTGTGTCCTGTGAAGTGTAACCTCTTGACTATACAAGGAATTGGGGGATGCGGATAGTTCAGTGAATTCCTCGGATAAGCCGCAAAGAGGTCGAAAAAATATGCCATACGACAATGCTTCTAATCGATTTTGATTTAGAAATATACATATAAAATGACAACCGTACAAGGGTAACTTCTTGTACTCAAATGGTTATTGGTGTGTATTAAACATCTATTAACATTTTTTCAATATTTTATATTTTTCACTCTGTCGATTCCGAGATAGAAGGCTATTACCCGGTATTCGTTTGTAATTAACGTTTTTTCACAACAATTTGTCCCATGTGATGGTGCATTGTCTTCAGTACGCATTCTACCCCAAGATAATAATCCTTCCCTGTGTAATCCATAATAATAATAAATTTTAAATTTATTGTCAAACAGTACAAACTGCGTATGACCACGTGGAGGACAATAAACTAATTTATTTTTCGGGAGCAAGCAAGGGACCATCCCATCAATTCCGATCAAGGGCCCTAAGGCAGAGGCGGATTCAAAAAAATTTCAGCAAACATTCCTAGAAAAGAAAAAAAATTTAGCTGCGAGTCATAATACATATATAATGCCAATATGTTTCTAATTTAACGCAAATATGTTGTAAATTTACATGTACAAGTTATTATCAAACCATAGATTATTCTGAGTATAGTGTTTAAAAATCATAAGAGTTGAAAAAACACTAAATTCACGATTTATTGTTACAATAAACACG
>NNCF01127815.1:536116-584498 GCA_002313205.1 Laupala kohalensis
ACACAATCATGCAAGAAAATAGTTTTTGAAATTGTTATAAGTTGTTTAAAAAGTACTACAGCAATGGCGTGATAAAGCACAAGACGAATTTAACTTTTGTTAAAATCAATAAATTCTTTTACAGTGTAGAAGCACTGGTGCAGGAGGTACTTTTTAATCGCTGATTTGAAGATATTCAATTTCATAATGTCTTTTATATTCTTGGGCAGGGAATTATATAGAACGATTCCCGAAGTATAAGGTCCTTTTTGGCAAAGAGTGGTTCACACTCTAGGGCGATGAATATTATTACTATTGCGAGTATTGTGTTCGTGAAAGACTTGTTTCGTATAAAGCAAGGGTGGCACTTCAGTAATTCGGTCTTAACAAACAAGACCGTTTCATAAATATAAATGCAGGGAAGTGTTAAGATATTTAATTCCTTGAATAAAGGTTTACAAGAGTTTCGGGGGTGAGATTTACAAATTATCCGAACTATCCTCTTCTGAATTCTGAAAGTTTGAATACTCTGACCGGAATTACCCCAGAAGGTAATGCCGTAACGTAAATAGGAGTACATGTTTGCAAAATATACGCAACGGGAAATACGTGGACTAACTGCGTTAACTAAGTTTCGGAATGCGTAACACAATTTGCTTAATTGGGAATTAAGATTGTCAATGTGACAATTCCATTTGAGGTTGTCTTGAATATGGAGACCTAAGAATTTTGTATTTGTAACAGTTTTTAATTGTGTTCCGTTTAAAGAAAGAGAAACCTGGGGTAAAGATTTTGTGATACTATTGTGAAATGACATAGACACTGTTTTGTCAGTGTTTACAATGAGACGATTTGCATGGAACCAAGTCGAAAGGTTAGACAAAACTTTTTGAGCATTGGCGTGTTTACATAGTAAATTAGTGTCATCAGCAAAAAGAACCATTTTGCAATCTGATGTGGATGATGACATGTCGTTCACATACAATAAAAAGAGTATAGGGCCGAGAATTGATCCTTGGGGTACTCCGCAAGTAAGTGGCTTTGTTTCTGAAAGACAACGCTCAAGTATTTTATTTTTAGTATAGGATATTTCTACTTGTTGATATCTATCTTTTAAATAAGAAGTTAGCCATTGATGTGGAAGTCCACGAATGCCTAAAGAATGCAATTTGGTAAGGAGAATTCCGTGATCGATGACATCGAATGCTTTGGATAAGTCAAGAAAAACACCCTGAGGATTTTCTCCACTGTCTAGAGATGTGGTAACATCGTTTAAGAAGGAAAATATGGCGCTTGTAGTGGAAAAGGATTTCCTAAAACCGTGTTGATCGTCAGAGAGAATGTTATATTTTGATAAAAAATCTAGAAGACGCTTATAGAACAATTTTTCTAGGATTTTTGAGAAAGTGGGTAGTAGAGATATTGGTCGGTAATTTCCAATATTAAGTTTGTTTCCTTTCTTGTGTAAAGGTTTCACTTTAGCTCTCTTAAATATATTGGGAAACACCCCTTCCGATAAAGAACTATTAAAAATATTTACGAGTGGATTTAATATAGCGTGGGACGAAGATTTAACAATAAACTCAGGTATATCATCTATGCCTCGTGAAAATTTGTTTTTTAAGGAGCTGATGATTCCCATGACTTCACTGGCGTTAGTTTCGGAAGTGAACATAGAATTGGGTATGTGGGTGGTAATAATTGGAGGACATTGATTTGGATATATTGAGTTCGTTATTTTACCAACTTCTGAGAAGTGAGAATTAAACAAACTTGCGATGTCCTGAGGATTTGACACGATCTTGCCATCGTTTAGTAAAGAAACATTTTCTTCGCGATTTTCAGAAGTTGACGTGTAATTGTTAACAATATTCCACATGGCTTTCATCCGGTTGTTCGATTTTAGTATATGCCTGTCGTTTTCCATTACTTTAGCTGCATAGACTACTTTTGGAAGAATAGTTTTATATTTACGAAAATAATTATGGAATTCGTGTGGTTGGTTATAGCGTTTTGAAAGATAATATTTGTTTTTTGAAGAAATCTTTATCCCTTGGGTGATCCATCTATTGAATTTCTTTGTGTTATTTAACTTGCGTTTTATGGGAAAACTAGAGTTGTAATGTTTTAGGAATATTAGGACATAGTTTGATGTACTGCGATAGAAGAAGTTATATTTTTTTAAATTCATTACAAAAATCTTCATTCGATTGAGGGAGAATGTTTAAGATTGTAAGAGCCGTTTTAACATAAACTCTGTTTCGCCTCTATTTCTTTCTGCCCAAAAAACTCTAGAACATTCACAATCCTTCGAATTCCTTTTGAGGCTGCGGTTCGAGTACCCGCAATTCTGACACAATATTCTATTCGTCAGAACGATTACGTTCAATATGATATTGAATAAATCCGCCTCTGCCTTAGGTCTCTTCTTGCTTCCGGAGAGTAAATTAGTTTATTGTCCTCCACCTGGTCATACGCAGTTTGTACTGCTTTTTTTGACAATAAATTTATTTGTTATTTACTTAGCTGAAGGACAAGTGGTTGCATAACTCTGCCAAACAAAAACCTATCATAACACTCCATTAATGGAGGAAAAAGACTAGGAAGAAGAAGAAAGACAAGGAAGGGCGGTGGAAGGATAAATGTAAAGATGAAAGACACACCCGCATTCCACATCTTATCCGTGATTCACATCTCAAACTTTCGTCTCAGGGACAAGCGCCCTTCCACACCGGGTCACCTATTGCTGTACTTTCAGCAGCGATTCGAAAGTAAAAATAGGAAAGGAACCGTATGCCATGTCTTGGAGCCGAAACAGTTGTCAATTGATATGCACTGCGCGACGTATCTTTTCTTGCGTGCATGGTTCACAGTTGCCGGAAATAAGTGTTGGATGTCTTACGTGAAGTGTCGTATTTAAAAGGGGGTTACAACGCTGTATCATTTGTTATTCCACTCCACATCATCGTTTCCTGACGAATTATTTTTTTTTTTTTCTTTGACAAAACTACAAGTTAGCTGTGGATCCTAGTGTTCACTTCTGGCTTTCTGTTGAACGATCAAATATGTGTAGAACGACATGCTTGCGTTTTCTCATCGCCATTGAAGAACATAAATGTTCTTTGGTGTATGCGTTGCGGTAATACGCGGTCGAAAAACATCTTTTTCGTGCCCATGGCTGCTTTACTCTTTCATAGTATTCATCAATTACATTGCTATAATAACAAGAAGCAAATTTTGCCTTGTGTAACCCATTGAACTCTGTAAAATTAATATTTATTGGGTATTAATTTTGGACCCGACGCTTGACGGCTCTAAGGGGAGGAAGAAGAAAAAGAGTATATGAATATTTAAATTCCTCGGTTGTTTTAATATATTCTCTTTCTCTTTCATGTTGGGATGGGACAAGATAAAGTGATCCATGTCGGACAGTTGACATAGACGTTGAACCAAGCCCCGAGACTCGTGTTTGTATTATGAACAAATTATCCTCATAGTGACTTAATAAACATATTCTATTCATTGTAATCGTGTGGCCATTAACTGCTCGAATTGTGTCTAGTTTTCTTGCAATTCTTTGATCAAATAATGGTATTGGCCCTAGATAACTTTCGAAGTGTGAAGTATGTTTTTTCTCTGCGATGCGGGGGCGTCATTTCAAATATTTAGGGCGGGCATTATTGTTGTTTGGTTTTCCCATAAAACATCAAGCTTATTAACTAATTTGATAACAAATAATTAGTCTCCCGTCTATTTAATTAAATATTTTATTGAATATGCGGATAATATTTATTTCATTAGGAATTTGCGTAACATAATCCAGTGTCCAAGGAACCAATAATTTTCATGTGAAGTGTTCGACAGCGAAGGCTGGCTGCAACACATGTAACTGCACTTGGTGCGTTCTCCAAACAGAAACAATAATTTCACATTACAAGTTTCATGTTCCTGATTTCATTAAAACATCAAATTAAAATTCTATGTATACAATTATATTTTTATTTTTATCTGCCATTCCTACTAAATCACTAAATTTCAGATTAATTATTGTAATGTAGCAATTAGACACCACCGCTAGGCCTAGAGAGCCTGTATAATAATAATAATAATAATAATAATAATAACAATGTATTGTCAACAAAGCAGTACAAACTGCGTGGAGGACAATAAACTAATTTACTCTCCGTAAACAAAGATGGGACCATCCCATCAATACCGATCAAGGACCCTATGCACACTCGTAAGATAAAAATAAAATCCGCTTCTACCCGGAGGATAACCGGAGAAACACCCTGGCCAGGATGGGTATTTTCACAACAAGAGTCCCCTTTTTGCCTCGGGAATGGTGCCTCTCGCTGCTGCCTCCAGCGCGCTTGTCTTGATTCGTGCACAACGCACAGCGTCGCGTCGCGTCGCCGGCCGGTGCGTGATCACGCACTCGAATCAGCGGATGTGACGTCTGCGTCGGGTGCCGCGTCGCTCGTTTCCACGCCGCGCGCGCGCTCTCTTCTTCTCTCGCTCCAAGCAAGGCCACCTGGGAAGGCTTCTGATTTTCTTTTGATGAGGTGTTGTGTGCGCCAAAAACACTTCGTTATTCCTTGAGCCTTGGACCTTCAATTTTTTTTCTTCTCCATAACTCGATGGTTTTTTGAATGAACGCGAACACGAGACTGATAATATAAATAATATCCGCCACATTATTTATTTAAATAATTCCAGACTTTTCGGACCATATTCACATAATGTAGAAAAAAAAAAATCCCTCCGCACCGAAAAGAACGGGATGTGACAAAACTTCTATTACAAATAACGTCCATTATATATTAAAATTAAATAAAAATAATTTTAGACTTAGGACCTTTAACGGACGAACGGTATATATTTTGTGATTCAAAAGCTCATGTTGAAGTCATCGTTAGGTGATACTTCAACGTGCAGTAGTATTCAACACTTCTTCCTTTAATGTGCGGTTTAAGATATTAGTTTATAAACGACAGTGCATTAATCATTGGGAGATAGAAGAAGAAAATAGATATCTATATTGGAAGTTTTTTATTATTTCAAAATATTGACGATTCAGTTTGTTGGATGACATTAAGTCATGTCTGTTTATGTCCAGTCCTGCTGAAAGAGACCAGTTATGCAGCTTAATTGCGAATTATTTCCCATATGTATTAAAACCTTCAAATTATACTGAACCTCTTATATTTCGATACCTGTTACTGCAGTATGGCTCGTTGACTGAAAAAATAATATTAATGTTCAACCGCATTTTGAATGAGAGAATTATGACAATTTTCTGCTTCGGAAATTGTTCGTGGTATATTCGCCTTGTTTCGTTATCGCAAAATGTCATTCCTCATGTCCATCATGCATTGTACTGAACGCCAAAGATATGTGAATAACCTATTCGCTTGTAATGTCGAAAGATATGATAAATAGTCATAATACTTTGCTTCCAGAAATTCAACTTAAGAAAGAAAAAAAATATGAACGGAAATGCACTGTGTTTATAAGTTTATTGTGTATTAGTCGCAGGAAATTACATTGTCCTCAACGTGGACATACGCAGTTTGTACGAGCTCTCTTGACCGTAAATTATTTATATATTTATTTATTTATTGTCAGTCTAACTGGTTAGATGTTAGTGTAGAACCTGTTCTCAATGTAGCCAACCCTTTTACATTCGCCGTCGTCCATAAGAGTAATGATAAGGGTACCTCGCGTTCAGTTGGCAGGACATTCGAACTTAAACCCATAGCCACCCTCGGAAACCAATTCAATTCACTTGCTCTTGTGGCGCTGATCTGTTGTTTCTGCATCGAGCAAAGTGTGGAACGAATACTTTGTGTCTTTGTTTGTTGTGTTATTAACTTGTATTTCTTTAAGTAAACTTGTATTAATATTTATTTGGATATTATTTGAATTCTTTGTGACCACGCTTTTCCTCAAGTTTTCCTACCGTGCTTTCCTCAAAATTTTCGCGAGTGAGTTTCAAGTATTTGCTTGGCAGAAGTTGGCAATTTGTTCAAGGCAGCCATATTGAATAATTTTAGGCGAAGTATCGTAACTGAGTATACATGATGCTCTTCTCTGTACATGGTATCATTATTATCAGAGTATGAATCACGCGTGTTCAACGTGCATCGTTTCGTGATCTACTCAAGTTGACACGTGTCAATCGTTTGGAGGTTCCTGTATGACATGTTTTCATGCACATAAGTTTTTCCAGAATATATGAACACAATTCTTTTAAAAATATCGCGATACCCTACGATATCCGTATTAGCTCAAAGAGAATATCTTGCAGAATTTAGAACCGGAATCAGGGTTACGTGAACTATGACGTTTAAAAGGCATTCCGATTATTGTAAAATTATTCTATTCGTATGAAATGAAATTGAACCTTTACACCGGCGCTGTCCAACTTATCTTATTTCTGTTCTTATTTACTTCTATATTTTCTAACTTTTGATCGATCGGATCGGCACGTGATGGGTTGAGCCAAAATGTTACCAAGGAATTCAAATAATATTTATTTATTTTAGTAAAGTGTTCGTATTTTTATTCTCATCAACAAATTAATATTATTTCAATCTGGAAAAATTAAAAAGTATATTTCTTTGTTTTTGAAATATATTTTTAATATTTAATATTATAATAAAATGTTTTCATATTATAAAGTACGACGAGATAATTCCGAACATAATTTTCTACTTTATCTCTCCGGACAGGCCATGTCAAATATTACTGCTGACAACATAGATTCATAACATTGAGTTGTGCCCCCCCCCTCCAACGTTTGGTGTAAAATGTATGATTACTGGCGGACCGCCAGTTGGACGTTATTTCTCGTTGTATCCAGCAGATACTAGAGACAGTATTTCTATACCTTTATTTTGTTGAATTTGTAAATGGGAAATGTAGCGTGCTATTGGAGCTTGGGTGGTAGGCTGTTGTTGGTAGGTGGGTTTGCCAACAACTTGGTCCACGTAGAAGTAGTTAGTTAATGATACTAGAAGGAGCTGGATAGAGGAAGGAAGGTTTGCTTTTCAGTAGTCACAGCTATATGAACTGGAACATTCATGTGAAAAGCTACAAATTTTTCTGGCCCCATCGGGAATCGAACCCGGGATGACTTGTGGTGAGTGACAACGTTACCACCTGAGCTGTTTCTATACCTGTATAACAATTGAACGTGTTAATCCTTTGTTTCAAATAAAAGTATTCGCATCGAAACGCAATTAGACTATTTTACGTCAATAAAAATACTAAGTGGTCCACTATTTTTTTAAATTTATTGTCACGAAAAAATCGTACAAACTATGTTTATAACCGTAACTTGAAGGGTTGTCTGTCCCACCACTGACTGCGGCATGCCCTACGGATGCTATAGAATGGTAATTATTTGGCATCGATAGGAGGAGGAAATGATGTGGCATTATCATGTCACGGATGCTTTTACGCCCAAAATAGATAAAGCCACGCTTTCTCCAATTTGTGAGTTCCGTAGTGGCTTGTGTATATTTTATTTTAGTTTATTCTGTTTTTATCGACTAGTCAAAAATAAAATGACAATATAATTTCTATATAAAAATCCCCACTCTTTATAAAAAATCGGATACTTAAAAAAAAACCGCTGATTACAGTTATTGTTTTTTTAATGTATGCTCGACTCCTGAAACTTGATTAATATTTCGCAACAGATTTCCCGCTACGTAATTTAACGATGAAAGTATTGTCGTTGCAAATGCTAGACGACGCCTTCCGAGTGGAGTCGGAGAGGTGTTCTGGTGAGCGCCGTGAGGTAATTCTCTTTGCAACCGCTCCACTTCGCTGCATTGATCTCTTTCTCAAACTAACTATTCTATATAAAGAACATATCGACTAAAAGTGGCCTATTTTCTTTTCGCCTCGTTCTTGGGCCATTTGTGAAATATATCGATCATTTCACTTCGTCTCTCGCACAAAATAGTTCAACTTACAGAGCTCCAAAATATTCGCTAATTTACGCTTTTTAAAAAATATTACTCTTTTTAATTTTGGGAAAGTACTGGTCAAACATTTTTTTTTAGCAATTTTTCCCCCCAAATTGGCTTGCCAGCAAAAGGGCTAAATAGTTCACGAGTTCATAAATGGGAAATAAAAACGGACGCCTTCTCCCCTCCATTTCCTCAATAATTCAGACAAATTCTTCGTCAATTTAACAATAAAAGTATTAATAAAATATGAAAGTAGTATAATCTCGAAACTGTAGTTTTACAAATCTCAAGTTTAGCGCGTTTCTTTAATAAATCGTGAAACTGATTAAAATTTATAATTGATTGTAATATTTTTATTTATATTATGTGTCGTGCTAATTCTGTATATGATAAATGTCTAAAAGCACACAAAACATGAGAATTTGATTGAATGTACGAAGGTGTAATTAGGTATGTGTAATGTAAATCAATTGTACATGCTTAGTGTTTACACTTCGTCATAAATGGTACTTACATTCAGTGAAACGGAAATCTCTTCAAAATATCGAGGTAGAATTTTCAGACGTTTACAAAACTTTTCGTTGAACCAGTTAGAAAAAAGGAGTATATTTTAGCTTACAGCGTAACATTCTCGAGAAGAGACAGAATTGCAGTGGCAAAACGTACAGGCGAGTACTTTCGAAAGTGCTTGGAACTCGTGTGAAAAACAAAAGGATTATTATGTTTGTGCTAGTTTTCGTCCCGCTTCGTGGAGTTGGCGAAAACAGGGAATTCTCTGTGAATGTTTGTGTCACTCGTATTAATACTATAAAAACCCAAACGGTTTTATAGAAATGCTTGCTGATTTTCGTGGCTTCGTTCAGGTTATAAGTTGCATAATACAGAAGAAAATTCATTGAAAATAAATGTGAACAAATACTTGATATACAAATATTAATTTAATTAACTTATTAATATAATTAAGTGCATTGCAAAAATTATGATATACGTATAATCGTAATTTCTAAAATATTTCGTTATACCTCATATCGCGCTGTAAAAGAGTAGTGCTTCCCTCTTAATTTCCCAAAATGTCGAGTAAATATTTAAAATGTGATTTGTTTTTGGTCTATTCTAGGCGTTTTACTCAGTTCACGGGTGCGCGAGGTCGCTGATTCGTAACGACAATAATACGTGGAGTTTCCGCCGGAGTATTTTTTTAAATCGTTTTTGGTTAAACGTGTGTGAAACAATGCATGACTTGAATCTACCCACAGTGAAGTCCTGGATTTTTCTGCTTTGTGAAAAATGAGTATGTTACGCTTTTATTTTTTACTATCTCTGGTATCAACGAAACATACAACAAAATATTTTATTTTTATACTTCATTAAGATATAACATAGAATTTCATTGTATTTTTCCGAAAATTCAATTTTTGAAATAATTCGTCGGGAATAATGTTCCATTTATTGCAACAATTAAGGATATCTTGCATTTAGATCAAGTAAAACAATTTTTCTTTTGTTATGCCAACGTTCCGATATAGTGTTGTTTGCTGGTAGGAATGATGTAATCAGGTGAACAAATGTAGTGAAATGGTTGTGTGTTTTTGAGGATGGGTGATATGATGATAAAAACAGAGTAATTATATTTTAGAATTGTTAGCCCTGAAGGAGATATAAAATACATCGAAACGTCGGCAAAAACTATTTTACCTGGGCGAAACGCAAAACATTCTCATTCTTCTTGTTGGAATATGGAGGTTGAAAATATAATCAACAAGTACCATTTATCCGTAGCACGATAAGCATTGGCGGATCGCCATTAGAACTGAACTCTTAACTGATTTAAGTTGATAAATGGCATACTTAGTAGAAGTGTTACCAGATTAATAATTGTGATTAGTTATAATAGATATTATTATTAATAATACAGTTGGTATTGTGCATTTTATTTAAAGGTATTAAATAAAATTAATTATTTAATAAATATGTGTTGTAAAATCATAATATTTAAACAAAAGCGCTCCCCGGTTAGCTCCCCACCCCTTGATCACGGTCTACCCCTTGGTCACTGATAAGCAATGGAATAGGGATGTAATTTGTCACGAGCAAGAAAATAAAAGTAACGCCCGAAAACGCTAAGTTTACGTAGTCATGTTATATTAGAAATTGTTTTCTTGCATTAATACTTATCGCTTTAGTATACTGATCCATTTATGAAGCCGAGAAGCTCCGCTCTTCTCGCTAATGTATCCCTGCAATCTAACGCTAATTATGTGGATGGAGGAAGGAAAACTGTAAGTGCCCGAAACATTTTGTTGTTGAGAGGCAATCCCATTAAGTATTCACGGCCGTGGCGTTAACAAAAGAAAACTTCGTCGATAAAAAGAAGAGTTCGTCACGAAGGGAGCTTGCTGAAAGAGTATGTGCAGCACTCACAACTCTACTGAAATGAGAGGCGTCAAAACGCGAGGAAGATTTACGAAATGATACCGTACCGTTGTTTGGATAATAGAGAGTGTTTGTACAACATACACGCTTCCTAGCGAGTAAATAACGTTGATGACGCTAACCGCGTAGCGTACATGGTGCAATCGATGCATTTTGCATAGCGTACGTTCGACTAAAAGTATCCTAAAAACTGTAAACCCAAATAAATTACTTCTATTCGAACGTACACAAGTAAACTGTACTGTGAGTACACCGGTAGGTGCTCATGCGGCACACAACCAACAAATCTCTTGCATACCGTTTCAGATATCAACATAACCTCAAATCCAGACTAGAATCCGTCATGATCTCGCTGACTAGCGCACTACTATACTCAAGTTATCGAGCGGTTGGACACCAAAAGAACAAAGATAGTGGATTCAGAGCAGCCACCACCAATATTTTAGAACAAAAACCTCGACACTCGTTAAGACTTGGACTGCCTCGGATTGTCGTTTGATATTAAAATCGTTTGGTATCACTTACTCTACCTAACGGTGTACCAACGCTATGGAAACAACACAGAAACTACCGTAAAATGAAGTTCGTTGAAAGTAGAATTCTTGGATAATTTATGCAATGTATTTTATTGATGGGAATATTAATTTTGTATTACTCTACAAAGGATAAAAAAACGAGTATTATAAAGACAGGCGCTCCGGGAGGTATTTTGTAAAGTTTGGTGGTAGTGAATACAACGTATAAGATGAAAATATCACTAAGTCGAGTAATGTAGACATAGGAGGAATCAATTGAGTAGGTTGGCAGTTCTCCCGAATTTGGTAACTTTTCGAACAGCAGCTAGACTATAACATCATCCGCAAACAAAGACGTAGCAACGTACTACACTAGGAGAGTTAGTGTATCACTAACTTCTGAGCATGCGCTGAAGTAACTTGCATGCGGGTAGCGTATACGGTAGCTCGCAGGTACGCTATGCAAAAACTCCGTAATTTATATCTGCTTCATTCACTGTGTGTCAGTGCAAAAACAAATATAATCCAAAGCGACGTATTTATCCAGATTGCTCCGTACATTATTTCGGATTGCGTGTTGGCTGCTAAAAATAGATGGGTTCAAAATGGAGGACGGTATACTAATTCACTCTCTGGAAGCAAGCAAGGGACCATCCCATCTATTCCGATTAAGGGCCCTAAGGCAGAGGCGCATTTAACATTTCAACACACTCCTAAAAATAAAATAGTTCGGTTCGTTTCAATATTAAAAGAATACCAACAAATTTGATTAAATAAAACACAAAAACGTTTTTTCTCAAGTACATATTACTATAAACTATGCATTATTCGGAAAATATTATTTGAAAATTGTAACTTTTAAAATAACTCTAAATTAAAGGTAAATTGTTTCAACAGACACCGCCCCTAGCAGAGCCTAGAGAGCCTTTATATATAAAAAAGTCCTCTACTCGGAAGAAAACCGAAAAAAAATCCGGACCAGGATAGAGTGTCTATGTATGTGAACGGATATCTAATTATACTTAATAATAAGTTGTTATACTTATTTTATCTCTATCACTTATTTTGTTTAGGAAGTTATATAAAAAATTCAGTTGTCACAACTTGAAGAAATTGATAAGTTTATTATATTCAGATTGTTACGAAAAATATCTTACATCTCAGCATATTCTTCTTGAAATCTTTTGCCCTATTATGATATTTAGCTTAAGACAACATTGAACTGTCCTTAAAGAAAGCTGAATAATACTCTATGGTACGATTCGAAATCGTGGTGCGGTCGACTACATACGAAGATGTTCGTCATTGCTTGAACAGACTGAAATTCTTGCACTTTTCATGAGCTTATTCGACGCACATATTCTCAAGGATATCACATTCCTAACGCTTCTCATCAAAATAAATGAAATTCATCGCGCAGAAACATTACCAAGATCCAATTCCCTAGTTTCGAAAAACAATTACTTATTCAAAATCATCAATTTTTAGAGATTTAATTTGACGACGGGGTAGTTATTCGCTGTAATCAACGCTGTATGCATCGAATGCTACGTTCAAATCTTCCATTGAGTGGCTCATTAGCTATATCGATAAATTAATTGGTTATTAATCTGAAATTTAGAACTCTTTTTATGACTTCCAATCATTCTTTAGCGTACGGGATAGATTTTGGTCAAGTCCAACATTTGTAACACTGATTCATTACCACTACAGGAGAAATGTATTCTTAAATAAGTATTAGTTATGGGGTTCGGTGTTCATTTTGTTGAAATATGTTTTTATACTTGTGGTAACCCGTAATGCCTCCTAATGATGTATGAGGAAGATTTACCACATCCAATATTTTACTTCTGTATTAGCGAAAAATAATTACTTTAATTAAAATTGAAGTTTATAAATTCCATACTTTGTAAAAGTGTTACCAGATTAATAATCGTTTTAGTTTTAATTGTTATTAATTATAACTGTCATTAGTTATAATTGTTATTTTTATTAATAATGATGCATCGCATTTAAAGGTAATATTTTAAAAAAATTGTTGTAAAACCATAATTTTTAAACAAAAATGCTCCCCGGTGAACCCCCCCCCCTTCCCCCGCTTGATTAAGGTCTAGATGATTGGAGTTGTATTTTAGGATTATATAGGGAAGATACCTTTTCCGTTGTGAATCGTAAACTTCTAATATTTTGGATCTCTCATTAATTTTGCTGTTGTGATTCTGTGGAGACACTATAAACTTTCGAAGATAGGGTACGTAGGTGTGAGAAAATGAGGAAGGCATACGATGATAGAAGTCATGACATACAAAAATATTCGGAAGAAAGAGAAATGTGAGGTTAGAATGGGATGTATGGATTACTAAGTAGTGTGAAATTAGAACCATAATTTTAGAAAATACATGACAAACCCCATTTTTTTTGCTACGTAAAAATTAGAGGTGCAATACATTGCCATTTTATGATGATTACTTCTTGTTTAGGCTCCAGAGAATAAATATAATTTGTGGAGATGAAATATATTATTTGTGTAATACCAAATGTGTATTTGGCTCAACAAATAAAAATTCTAAGATTCATTTAGTTTGATCACAGTGCCGTGTATTTTGTGAATATATCCTGTACTCTACTCGACCGAGCTAGCTGAGGTTTTCAGCTGGGGTTTCCCTCACGTACTCCAGACAAATGTCGGTTCGGTACCATACATTCCCTGGCAACCCAAAATCTCTCCTTCCCAATTCCCAAACCCAAGTCTGACGGTTAGGTGGAAGAGCAGACCTCATGACCTAAACCTCGCCAAAAGACATAAAATAAATAAATAAATATGTTCGCGGTACAATCCGCGCTTTTCCGTCGTGAATAATAATCCACTAGTTCAAAGTCATCTAATCTTGATAATGTACGAGACAAGAAAAGAGATCTGGACATTATCCCGCATTGTAGTTAAGTGACATTATACCGTGTTGATACGTTGAATCCTCTCGTGGCGACGGGAGTTGAACCCCACCACATCCTGTGACGGAAGGTGTATATCCCGTGAAGCTCCGAAATCCCTTCATTTAGCCACGGACACTTCGCCGCTATCTACCCTCGCTGCGCTGCTTCCACCGCGCGTTACGTCATATGGCGTAATGCTTCGCCCACGAGCACTGGCTTAATGAGACTCGATATTTTACGAGACTCGCCGCGGAGTATATGCCATCCTCTGACATTTGAAGAGACTCGAGTGTTGCACTTATACGACTCTACTCAAGTGTCAAGCAGTACAAAAGTATTGCTCGAAGGCAACACGCAAGTTTGTACTTAGTGGGGAATGCAATTCTAGTATTGCCCTTCGGATGCTGTCATACTACTAGAATGCCAGATTTTGGGTTCTTAATTTTCATATTATACTCAGAATAATCTATAGTTCGATAATAACTTGTACATGTAAATTTACAAACATATTTGCTTTAAATTACAAACATATTGACATTATATATGTATTATAACTCGCAGCTAACTTTTTATCTTATCTAGGAACTTTTGCTGAAATTTTTGAATCCGCCTCTGCCTTAGGGCCCTTGATCGGAATTGATGGGATGGTCCCTTGCTTCCTTCCGGAGAGTAAATTAGTTTATTGTCCTCCATGTGGTCATACGCAGTTTGTACTGTTTTTTGACAATAAATTTATTATTATTATTATATTAAACTTGGTGAGTCTCAAAGTTTCGTATTATTATTTTATCGTGATTTCTTTAATTTTTAACTTGAGAAAATTCTTTGCCGTTTACATAATTCCAATCCATATGGTTTTAAACAACTGACAATGAATGAATTTTGATGTATTAATTACCATTTAGAAAATCTGTAGTATCGTTAGCCACTAATATTTTACTGACCCTTTTTATTATAACCTTGAAACAGAAGAAGCGAAAAGAAATCTCTTAGAAAATTTATTTTCAGAAACTGAGACAGGTGTCTGCGGAAAATACCATTTTCCCGCATGTTTTTCTTGGCCTTTATTAATGAGTTGATGGTATGGTCATTTGCTTTCTATTATTTTACAATAATTTCGTGGCTATTGTTAGTTAGCACTTTGTTTTAGTAAGTTGATACTACACTGAGAGAAATTGATTGGTACTCGTTTCGCACTCGTTGGACGAAGTTGAACTCTAAATTAATTATAACTAATATTATGTGAAAAAGAAACATTAGCCTCTGTTTACAGTATTATTGGTAAATATAGCCTAGAATAGTGCTGTAAAGGCATTGATGAATAGAGCAAGATTTACCACGTTGTGCGTGGAACTGTTAAGTAACTAAAACTACAGGTACGCTAGTCCTCATGAACGTCCACATCCACGGAATTAGCGTCTTTTTTATTCAAGTGAATCAAATACGAAAATTAGCTTCGATAAAAAATCACGCGATTCTTTACGACTGGAAGACTATTAAAATAAAATTCTTTACAATTAATAATGGACGCTGTACCTCAGCGAATTTGGTTGAAACACACTGTCGGGTCCTGAGATTAAACGAAACCAAATATTTAGCATTTTTCCGGTCCAAGAAAATCCAGGTTTTTGGACTGGGGAAAATTGGGTCAACCCTGATTTTTCCTAACACGGCTGACGATTTACCCAGTTATCTTGGGAACATTAGCTACGAATTTGGTTTTTTTTTTGTTCGTTTTTTTACGTTACGTTTCGTACCAGATTTAAAAAAAAAAAGATTCCCACTTATTTCTCCGAGTGTACGAAATGCGCAGCGTTGTGCTCTGTTGTATGAAGAGAGTTCGGAGGGTTTTGAGTGAAGTCTTTTGACTGAGCGGCGCACGCCGCCTGCTCCTCTGCCTTCGTCAAGCGCTATCGCTTCGCGCTCTCTCTCTCGTCTTTCCCACGCTGTCGATTCCCCAGAATGCCTTTCCCACTGGGTTACTTCCTCGCTGCTGCTTCTTCGTCTCGTCGTGTTGTACACCTCGCCATTGTTTCCCCCCTCCCCTCCCCCACCGCTCTTTCGGTGGAACCAGTGAGATGCCCCACCCCCTATTGGACTTGAACTCTTAACGGATAAAATTGAAATTGATAAATGGCATTCTTTGTAAAAGTGTAACCAGAATAATAATTATTAGTTTAAATTATTGTTATTAATAATACCAGATTGTTAATACTTATTTGGTGCATTTCATTTAAATGTAATTTTCATAAAATTTGCGTTGTAAAACCATAATGTTTAAACAAAGATGCTCCCCGGTGTTGTTCGGTGTCAGATTAGAATTGTTTTAGTAGCAATCACGATTAGTAGTTAGTTGTCTTGATACGTTAGTTTGTCACAGTTTCTAAATAATGCGGCTTTTTTAACTTACGTGGGCGTCAAACTCACGACTAGTACAGCGGATGCTGAAACGATGTTACTCGTCCGAGAGCTCGGGAAAGAATGCGAGAAGTAGACAGAATGAACAAATTTTTGTTGGCTGGTGTCTTGAGACAACAC
Organism: Laupala kohalensis; assembly: GCA_002313205.1. Lineage (NCBI taxonomy): Eukaryota > Metazoa > Arthropoda > Insecta > Orthoptera > Trigonidiidae > Laupala > Laupala kohalensis. Next base: position 552,498 of record NNCF01127815.1, read on the forward strand.
CCTAAGTCTCCTGTACGAAAGATACTTTATATTGAGCATTATAGTATGCATATAAATGATACGATGTAGCAGCGTCTGCTAGACCTGATCTTGGGTTTGAGATTGTCACTGAACTGGATTTAATTTTGATTCATCAGGATTTGGAGTAAGAATTATTTCGTGTATGCAGTGCGTTTCCTGTTCTCCTAATTATTTTATCACTATCATATCTTTCATTTCAGTATAAGAAAAGTGTATTCTACGTCTGCTGGGTTCATTTACACTGCTAAATATTATTCAAGCTTCTTCAAACAGTAAACTAATGCCTGAATGTAGCAAAACGAAATTATTTTACTGCGTCTATACCAAACTTTCAAGCGAAATTCCGCTAACGCGGATGTAATGCATATTAATTGTACTTTACGTACAGAAAATTTAAGCAAAATCGTTGGAGCCGTTTTTGAGAAATATTCAAAAAAAGTACTTTGACCTTCAAGTGATGTTCCGTTTGTTTTAAAGTAAAAAAAAATAGAGCACGTGCATCGACAACAAGTAAACTCTACCGTAAATACGAAATATGAATTAAATATATTCACCCGTTTACTCAGAATCGCTGCGCACGGACGGACGTTATGTCAAAAACCACTTTTCTGAATCAGGGATAACCAAAACGGATATTTCCGTTGAAATCTCGCTTTCGAATTTTTTCACGATTACAAAACTTTCTGTATACTACGTATATGAGAGAGTAACATCACAAAGAGCAGTTATTATTTTAGTAGATGTGTAGCTCAATAATTTAAAACGAGTAAAAGCAATAGTTCTGTCCCTTGTGTTTTGTGGAGCATTTTTATTGTTGCTGAGCGTAATCTCACTATCTCAGTTTCTGCGGTTAGAGTTCCAGAGACTATGAAGTTCATTCTTGCGTAGTTGACTCATCGTCGTCAAAGAGTGGAATATAAAAGTTGGAATTGGCTTGCGATGTTTCTCGCGAGTGTATTGTTAATCATTGCTTGAGAACGAACGTTGTTGACGTACATTAACTCAAAATGACTCTTCTGGTAAATCGTAAATTGTCTCTTTTATCGCGACTAGAGAATAATGATGTATTAGATGTCCTTGGCAGTGCACAGGAAAATGTTAACGTCCGTTGTCGTTCACCTTCCAATAATTTATGACGGAGATAAGTGATTAAGGGAACAATAACTGCTTTATACCTTCCATGCTGTGCTCAGTTCGCGAATATTGCTTCCTTAAGTATTTGCGCAAAATGTTGAATATCTGAGAAGTATTTTAAAGATAAATTGTGCGCAGACATGCTTTTTAAGTTACTTGTAAAAACCCATTATTTACAAATAATCATTATCGTACAGTGTATGAATATGCTTGAATGATTAGATTGTAACGTTTAGACGTAAATGTTAGGTGGTGGAATTGAAATAGAAACATTATAACGAAGTATTTAAATATAATGTACCTTGCTTAATAAATGTGTACCCTGAATCTTAAGCTTCTGGGTTTGAATCTCGGACAAGGCATAGTTGTTTTCTACCATACAACCCGTGACAGTCAAGAGGGGAGTGTCACGGGTTTGAAGAAACATAACTATCCTTCGTCGTTTTGAATACTGAATTATAATTACCCTGGGTGTGGTGAAATGTTTTCAACCTTATAGTCAGATGAATCAAAACAAGATGTTTCTAGGTTCAAATAATATTCCTTTGACAAAATCATCATTTTTCCTGACGCATAGTGGCCATCAACCATCAATATTTCGAAAATTGTTAGTCAAAATATTTTTTTATTTGGTTTGAAATAATGTGTTTTCATTACTTTCAGTACTGACAGTGGATTCTAAAATTTCTGGACCTGTGAGTAGGATTTCTCCCAAAAACATCACGAAATAGATAATGGATCCCAAAAGTCCCATTAATATCATAAGAAATTTGGTAGCGAGAAATTTTAGTCGTGGCTCGAAAAGACGGTGAATTTTACTATATACATTTTTGCAACTCTGAAACGAATCCAGTATCGGAAAGAGATAGATGAACCTCAAGTTGAAAGTTATAATTATATTTTGCATTTTCTAATCAACTTGTTTTTTTACTTTTTTTTCAAGATTTATGTAGTCATTTTAGAAAGACGCTAAGACCTCCTGAAAACTTTAAGAAATTATATTAACATCCTGTAAAGTCTTCGAACTAATGAGAGAGAAACAGACTTTTTTATTGGAACGAAACCCCGTCGTCGAGATATTTAAAAATGAAAAAAAAATTAAGAAAGTAACACCAGGGTATTTCATCGAAGGCGAATTGAGAGCAGGAAGGTATTATTCTTGCTTGTGGCTTGAGCTCTTTTGTCATAGTTTGCGATATCAACTCCGACCTATTTTGTCGCGCACACCATCCGCGCCGCCCACCTTGAGGTACAAAAATAGCTCACTGCATCCCGGAAGACGCGATTTCAAAAAGGCTGTTTGGAGCCCTTCTCGTAGCATCGTACACGAACCAGGATGTAGGCTTCCCCTCGTTTCCGATTCTGCATGCGCTTACTGGATTATAACATTGCTGGCTCTTTGCTGTTTCGAGTATTTTGACTGATATTGTGTGTTGTGTAAGAGAGGTTTTAGGTCTGTCGATTGGGTCTTTTCTTTGTTTCAGTCTGAAAATGCATGCCTCGTGAGATCCAATGATGTCATTTCTGCCTGTGCGTTCACATGTCTTGTGTAACAATTTGCTGCAGAAGAGGATTTATCTTTGAATTACTTTCTAATTTGATTCATCTTTCTGCGATTATTTTCAATTTTACTGAGGGAATATTTCTCCAATTAAATGTTGAATTGTATATTTCGCCTGTAATTATCGTAATCGAAGATCACTATGTAATTATAATAATTTTTATCTTATTTTCATGTAATTTGTTTAAATAAGAAATATTTTTAAATATACCTTACGTTCTATAAATATACAGATCGGTGATTCTACGGAAATGGGGCGACACACAAAGGAGTGAGATCCGTGAACAAACACTTCTCGTTTTCAACAGATCCAACGTGTGTACAGGACACAACTGAGGTTATTTATCAACGAAGCAGGTTACATTGGTTTCGGCGAGAACCCAAAGGGTTGCCACCATATTAACCGCTTCTGTGAGACCATCTTTATTTTGGCAGGTGTGAATTTCAAAAAAAAAAAAAAAATTGAAATGATAAAGTAGTGAGGAAGCAGTCAAAAACTAATTTTGTGTCACGCTTGATGGTAATTCATTTATATCAATATGTTGTCTGGCAAAAAATTAAAATATTGAGAAAAAAAAAACCTAAACCTAACAGGATAGGGCGATTCGGACTTACATTTCTGTAGAATAACTCTGATGCTATTTGTAATATCAAGTCGCTACTGTAAGCCAGAGACAACCCAAGGTCGACGTATTATTTCCAGTCGATGAATAGCCCCAGTTCATGGCTCCGCAATTCTGATGTTTCGTGTGTGCTCCGTCGCCCACAAACACAATTTCTCATTAGCGTTCAGGTTTTCCGCAGTCACTGTGCATGTGGGAGAACACAGTGGGAAGGCGAAGCGGTGTGGGAGGAGAGGGAAGGAGGGAGGGAGGAAGGGTTGGCGAATCTAAGTGCCGCCGCGGCCTCCAAAGCGACACCATGCTGTGAATTCTCTTTGTGGCCTGACGCGAAAGGAGTTTGTGCGAGAGAGAAGGATTGAGGGAGAGGGTGGAAGGGGGCATCACAAACTCCTAAGACAAGTGCCAGTCATTCCTTTTCTCTCACAGCGAGGGCGACTGTTGAGTAGCCACGGAGACACTGCTGGCTATCGCTGCTCTTCCTAAAAATGTACCAATACAGATGTGTAATTCAGGAAAATGCTAAACAAAATTATTAGTCCTCTGGTTTACTAACAATTTCCGTGGCAGGGCGACTATAATATAATTTACTTACGATACAACGCAGAAAAAGTTTACTTATATTTATACCTCTAATTCTTTCCATATGATAAATTAAATTTGATCAATTACTCTTATTTATGACAGACCTGCGTACAGCGAGAGCTTCTGCATGGTCTTCCATCCCCCCTGGAAGGAAAACTGAACTTGACACCTGTTTAGTAAATAAATAAATTCCAGTGTTATTTTTAAAGTTTTTAAATAGCCCTAAATATGAAGTGAAACAGGTAAAGGGAAGATGATATAAAAATTAACAATTTTGTAGAGAAGTTAGGAAAAATTATTTTACATTTTAATTATGACGATGAAGGTACGATATCCCTGGCAATGTGGGAAAGTCTTTCTTAAAGTATAATATGCCTTCGAAAGCTTCCAAAGATGATTTTTAATGAAGTGGTAGGACACTTTTGTTGGGTTTTTTTAAATTATGAAGCATTTTGGAAATCTTTAAAACATTTAAACTATGTATGGAAGCGTAAAATAAATTACGTATACTTATTGGTAGTATTATACTAATTAGTACGCATTCGATTATATATCCTATTTCTTACAATGCTCCTTGCAAACAAGTATTGAAATCACTACCAACCTTTCTAACATCCGTGTTGATGTCAAATCATGATTGTGTTTCGTTTAACACAGTGATGTAACATGCTGCGTTACTTTTCCATTGAGTTTTCGAAAATCTCGCGAATATCTTGGAAGTTGAAATATTTTAATGGCAGTCAGCTATAGAAACTTTTTTTCTGAGCATAATGTATAGCAAAGTTACGGAGGAAATTAAGAGTGAAGGAATATTCACTTTATGACCGAAGCGCTCGTTTAACCATTGGTTCATAGCTGCCGAACCATTTCATTACCCTCCTTAAATGACTGCTCTCTCCCTCGTTTATTCTTTTTATTTTCCATCTTATTTCTTTGTTTTGATCGCGCTTATTTTCCTCGTCGAAAGGATAATTTGACCTTGACTGTGAGTCTGATTTTATTCTGTGGTCACGCCTCTACTAGGAATAAAATTGTTGCGCAATCACTCGGACATTAACTCAACCTCTTCTTTCAATGCTGCACGACCGCTCCCACAATCTTTTACAAGCGTTTGAGCTCTTTTCCTCTCCCTTTTCCTTCGTGTTACTAAGTCTGCTTGTTGATGCGTGCAGTCACAAACTACACGTCTTTAAATGACCTTAAGCCCTGTTTAGACCATGATCTAACTGCTATACCATTTGCAAACGAAAGTGGCGGCTAACAGTTTGACACTTCTGCGTACTCTGCGGGTCCAACTTTTTCTCTAATGAGCAAACCGTTGGGCACCTTCGGGTTTAAGCTGCTGGACCCCATAAATTGACGATCTATTTCACGTTTTATTTCCATTCGAATGCTATTTTTGCAACATTCACAATGACATAGTAATTACGACAAAATTAAGGAATTAAATTAGGTTGATCCTATGCAGACAGCATTAAATATGACATAATAGAAACTAAAAAACTAATAATGATGGGCGTAGCGCAGACATTTTAAAGTAGAAAATGCTTTCATTTATAGAAATCTTTTTTGATTGCATAAGTATGTTCCTATATACTGTAGTGACGAGATTGTTTATTCGCCTTGAGCAGAGTACCTCCGATATGTGACACCTTCCTTGAAATTTGCCAACAAGCTTTTTGGATCCATTGGTAACTCGCACGTCTTTGCACTAGTCGACCCCGTCCCCCCGTCCCCCCGTCACCACGATCTCGTCTAAACCCCACCGATGCCACCTGAACCTCTCTGACGTCTCGCGCCACGAGAGGTCGTTGTCAGCGGCGGCAATGGTGGAGGTGGGACTAGAGGAGAAGGCTGCGCCGCGATCGATGACGTTTCCGCTTTCGGCTCAAGGACATCGCACGCAGCAATTCGCGTAGGCACAGTTCGAGGGGCAATACAATAGACCTTGCGACGAGAGAGTAGTAAAGCGTAGTAAAGCGTTTTAACCAACGGAGCGAAAGCGCGGCGCTGTCGTATGTTTTCTGCGGGGGTGACCTAGAATAGCTCAACGAAGTCCGTAGACAGCTAAGGTTCTGACAACCTTTGCCAACAAAGATGAGCATCGATAGGACCCGATTGCAATCACGTGACTTAGAGCGTCCATGTTGATGCTAGATCGCACTTCTAATCAGAGTACCTCGACGTTTTGTTCACCCCGACCAACGAATTGTTTTTCGTTCACACCTTCTTTGTTTACTGACTAAGAGCATCAATATGGCAGCCATTGTCGGAACCTTACGTATCTATGGTCTTGATCTCCACCCATTCCTGATGGTATCCCGTGGCATCCAAAACAACTGCTACAACCGATGGAAAAGCAAATTTCCGGCAGCCTCCTTGCTTTCATAGGTTAGAGTTCAAGTCCTCTAGCCTTCGCAAATGGCATATGAATTGTTGCCGGTACTACGAATCGGCTGATATAAGCAGCAGCGTCCGAGCGAAAGTATATTAAGATTCATATGTCCCTTGTAAAACACACCGAAAGAAAGAGTCGGAGATCTTGCAATGCTCCCATTAGCTCCTCAACTTTCACGTGCTCTTTAGGCTCTTCTGTCATCACGCTCCTCCTCCTTTCCTCGCCAGTACTAAAGGTGAGATATTGAGAAGGGTTTGTAGTAAAGTGGATGTGTTGAATATTGAACGATGAAGTTTACATTTCGATTATGAAGGCGTCAGCTGTTTTAAGTCATGTACTCGTCTGTCCGTGTGGTGCCTCACCGATGATATGAAAGCTTCGAACAATGCTACAACACGTAAGCCGAAACGTGAATTCGAGCTGCTCCCGGACAGCCAAGAACCCCCAGAACGATTGACTGTCGCGATAGACGTTCACTGATTGATCAATTTAAAATTTGGTACTAATCCACGAAATATCAGTACCCCTCGTCCGTTTCACATGCTCTGGTATTGACGAGAGACAGTTAATTCCGTGACTTCCTAATTATTTAAACAGACCGGATTGTTGGAAAAGTTCATTAGAAGTCCTCAAACAAATCTTAAGTATTCAGATTATGCAAATAGATGTTTTGTCAATAATATTGGATTCAATATTGGCGATAATGAGATAACATGTACATCTAAAGATTGTATCTTATCATTAGTGAAAGTACACTTATGAGCTTGGCAGAGGACTTGATATTGAGGCTAGAATAAATGTTTGTTGCAAGTCACGTTGGGAATTGAAGTAGAGATTTGGCTTTCTTATTAGTGTTTTAGGCAACATTTTGAGAAGCTGTATGTTAAACAGGAGAATACATTTCTTCTCTTCTAAAGGTACATTACAACGCAAAGACTGTGCTGAAACCTTCAATCCGCCTCTGCTTAAGAGTCCTTGATAGGAATTGATGGGATGGTCCCTTGCTTCCTTCCTTCCTTCCGGAGTGTAAATTAGTTTTTTGCCCTTCACGTGGTCACATGCAGTTTAAAACTGCTATTTTTGCAATATATTTATTTATTAAAATCTGTTCTTCCGATTCGGCCATTTGTATCCACTACATTGTCCATGTTCCGACTTACGTTGTCTTCCGTAGAGCTCAGTGCACGTACTGGTTATATTCACATGCTAATCCTACCAGTGAAAGTAATTTATGTAGTTAGATATGTTCATCGTGCTGGGAAGACGTTGTGATGTGTGTTTAATTAATGTGAGACTGCAGATGTGATGCACGCAATGAATTAATCGTCCAGTCCGTGTGTACCGAGTCGTGAGGAAGACAAAGCAATGGGTCGATACATCGGCTAAGTAGTGGATAAAAATGACCGAATCGGAAGAACTGATTTTAATAAATAAATCTATTGCAAAAATAGCAGTTTCAAACTGCGTATACCACGTGGAGGGCGAAAAAACTAATTTACTTCTCGGAATAAATGAATTTTAATGTTTGAAATGGCTAACAACATCCGATTCTGAAGTGGTTATGGCTAAATTAGAAACTAGTTAATCCAGTTATGTCGTGTTAATTCTTTTTCCGTAAAATTTGCGTGTTATAAGTTCGAGTTAAGTAAATAATGAAACACTAACGACCTTTTATGGACGAATAATTCGTATATTATGTGAAAAGAGCTCATATCGTTTCGACTTCGTTTTAAGTCGTCGTCAGGGGATATTAAGACGAAGTCGATACTTTGTGAGCTCTTTTCACATAATATACGAATTATTCGTCCATAAAAGGTCGTTAGTGTTTCATTATTTATTTAATTAGATTATATAATGGACGTTAATTATAGTAGAAGTTATAACTTCGGTTGCATTCTTTTTGTATCTATATTATCATCAATATCTTGCTTTTGTTTATGTTGAATGTTATTGTCAGATTCAATACTGAAATGTCCTCTTGTCCAAATGAACGTACCGATAGAGAAAGAAAAACAATCCCGGAACCTTGAGCCAAATCCTGTTCTTTGCGCAACTGTTCGCCTTCTTCCCTTCTTCCTCCGTCGAGGGTGACCACTTACTTCCCTGGGACCGGTCATAAACCGCCCTTCCGCTGGAAACCTAAGTGACCCTCTCACTCGCAAACTTGTCTTCAAGGTCATCTGCATACTCTGTTTATATCAGGTTATATTTTCTTCTCTTTATAATAGAATCGTTTTAAAAACCGGAGGGGTGACATAGCCCATCTCATGGTCATCTTGTTTCGTACATCCTTACTTTTTTCTGAGAATGCTATTTACAAATCGTTTCTTGAATTTGATGAGTTATACGAATTATCAACCTCATAATACTCTAAACCTGTTTTCGTCTGGGCCACCATAAGTAGTTTTTCACCTTTTCTTGGTAATTTGAATGCATTGCGTGTCTAAAATATACTCGCGGTCTAAGCGTCTTTCTTGTCGAGAGCCATCTTGTTCAACATGTCCTTGAAATTATTATCATTCCTCTGTTTTACATTTTTGAGATGGCATGAACGGTGATTTTTGAGTGCAAAAGCGAATAGCTCCATGTTCTTATGTAAATGTGTTTTGACAGTAAAGACTTCCCCTGCTGTGAAGGATTTTAAGGTATATGACATTTAGATTTAATGCACAACGGGTTCTCTACTTAAAGGAAAGATGTACGTATACAATTATATATCACTTGCTCCGAGTTCTACTTCATACTGTATCAAAAGTTGCAGAGATTATATTTTTCAAGTTTCCTTCAGTAACCGTGTAAGTTTCCAAAGGCACATACACGTTCTAACGGTCACTTGATAGTCACTCTAATTGACCCATCCAACCTTACCTGTTTTCACTTCAGATAACAATTTTGACATAAGTTTAGTAATTATTTTCAAACGATTATATTTATATTAGTTTGATTGGCCATCACCTGGAGAAGTCCGGACAAGGCATTCCACATACACCCCTCCAGGGCAGAGAAGACCACTGGAGATGACATCTTTAGATGTTAACCACTTTTGCTCTATTTAATAATATGTTTCGGTTTTCACGTTTCCTCTTTCTCATTCTTCTGATATGCTTCTGATTCTTTATCATTTTTCTGATTAACATAGTAACAATAACTCCCAATTTAGGATAGATATTTCATTTAATGACGGTTTCACATGTTATAAGCAAGTTTCCAATTCAGTCTGTTTGTCTATCTCATGTATGTAGTGCGACGATTTTATGAGGGAATGATTGATTTTGTATCATGTAGCGTAGTTCATCTTCGCCTTATGGATGGGATGCATGAAATATTAACTGTGTCTAATGAGACGACTCTACTAGATTACGAAGTATTTAAAGATGTAACAAAAATGCTATTTAACACAATATCCTGTATTATTAATTTGTGAAAATAATGTGTCAAATGAATATTCATCAAGAATATTAATTAAATTGATTGATTACGTAATTGTAGACTGTTGTTTTGTTCAAAGGTACGTTAATTAAATAACGAACCCCCAAAAGAATTAAATAATGTGGGGGATGCGTTGCCAGGTTAAAAACAATATGTTAAACGATTATCGTTTTTATTTTTCTTCAATTGAGCTCTGTGTTGAAAAGTGTTAGGGGTGCCAGAAAGTAAAATTTTTGACATAACTCTCTATGTTACCACTTAAAATGATATGTTGGTACTCCTACGTTTGCAGTTCTCTGTATCATACAGAGTTTATGGGATCCTGGTTTGCTTGGTCCGGTATTGATGTTTTAGAAATGTTACCCGATGCTGACAATTCGATAGGAATTGTAATGCTTAGTTTTGCTCCTTAATATTTCGTTCATTTTTCCTATCTGATATTTTGATTTCTTTAAAATTTAGTAATTGAAGGGTCAAACTCATTTATTTTTAAATATTATTATTTGTGTTGCAAGGATCAGTTTCAGCAGATTAGGTAAATCTTTCAATTTGCGTGTAGACTTTCTAATTATCTCAAACTTTTTAATCATTACCTTGATTTATATTACATGGAATTTAGTTTTCACTCTGAGAAAAGTCTATCGGGAAAAATCTAAATTTTCGGTAAAAGTCTCATCTGTGCCACATTCGTTATATCATCAACGCCTAAACGTCTTGGGCACTTCTCGGCCGTCGACCCATTTCTACCTCGGGTCGTGGTGGAGTTGCCTCGCCCGTCATACGGGGCGGTGCCCTCTGTTGCGTGGTGGGGGAGGTCTCCCTCGAGGCCTTCACGCAGCACCCCGACCCACCCCCACCCGTCGCGCCGAACCGCGCAAGGTGCAGCAGCCTCCGTGCGGTCAATGTTTGCAGGCCGGAGAGTAGAGCTGCCTAAAACTGGGTCATCCGCTAGAAGTCGAGAAGGAAAGGGAACGAACGAGTCGAAACGGCCGTCGCGCGCGGTGCAGGCTCGTTGAGCGTTGGTGAAGGAGGGAAGAGGGACGGAGAAGGGGGGAAGGGGTGTGGAGCGCGACGGCGGCGGGGTTTTGGGGTCGCTCGCGCGCGCGGGGCCTGAGGCTGGTGGTGTCGGTGGCGGTGGCGGCGGCGGCGGCGCCGCGGAGTGAGAGTGCGCCCGCGGCGGCGATGGAGGCGGCGGCGGTAGCAGCGGAGGTGACGTTGCTTCGTTGGGGGGAGTGAGAGGGGGACACGGAGGAGGAGGAGGGAGGCAGTAGTCGCCCGGCCGCCCGCCCCTCGCTACCGCTTCCGCTGGGCCTCTCGCCCGCGCCGCTTCAGCTTCAGCCAGTGTGTGGCTCCCTCCGCGCGACGTAGACAGTGCGGGCGTGTGCCGGCAGTGTGCGTGCGACATCTTCGTGAGTGCGTGTCGTGCGCGTGTTCTCCGTCGTTCAAGAGGATTCTGCGACGTGCTTTGCAAGTCCTCAGGAGACGTTTCATCCACTAAAGTTCCTCGATGTCTAGTCCTATAATCGATTAGAATTAAGTGTCATCAGGGTTTGGGTGCTTGATTATATCATCCTTCCCATTTAAAGTGTTCTGGGAAACGGTCTATAGTGCTTTGAGTGATTGATCAGTGTTCATCTCTCACAGTACAAAAATATTTCAATCCATTATTGTGAGGTGCAAGGATACAATTTGATGCCAGGACGTGTTCTCGTTTCGTTTGCCGCTCTGACCAACGTTTTGGAGGTGGGTAGTACTCTGGATGCGCGTTGGAGCTTTCCACCCGCTTTTATCTTTCAGTCTGTGGCCGCTGGATGTTTCTTGCGACGACTGCCGCTGAGAAACAGTACAGATTGTACTCTTGTTTATGTTTGTGACAATGGTGTAGATGTTAACCGTGGCGGAGGGAATGCGTCTTCCGGACGGCGAAGGTCATGGCGCGGTTTTGGCCGTGTTTATCTCCCCGTGCGTCGACCTCCAGTTGAGGGGTGTGCGCGTTTTCGCGACGGTGGCGCTGTCGGTGGTGGTTGGTTAAGGAAGTGCTTACTTTGCGTAAATCTCGGCGCGATGAAACAGGTGATGAGGCGTGAAGTTGTCACCTCGGGATCGATTGTGAGACCGATCGTATATGAAATTATATCAGAGAAAATTCCTCAAAAAATAAGTTGACAGATTGTTTATTACGAGTAATAAAAGATTTTGTCATTCTGTCCTTATTTATTGATGCAAAAGGCCTTTTCGGCCGCATGGTGGCCAGAAAGAGAAATAGCACTGTAGATGGCCGCCATGCGGCCGAAAAGACCTTTTGCATTAATAAATAATACCAAAATTTGTTATTACTTATAAACTTATTTTGCAAATTGATCAGCCATTTTCACCAGTCATGTAAGGGATTCTGGTGGTTCTTAAAATATCGAGTTTTAAAATTTCGACTCCTCCACTTTATTTTGTGTCTTAGAATAAGATTTCCATTAACATTTCAGATTATACAAAATATATAATCCATGAAATATATCTGTAATTTCTGAAATATTTAACTAAGTCTTATTTAAATACATGAGAATGAGTTAAAGATATCAAGCAAATGAATGTTTGCAGAGGGTACCCCGTCGAAATAAAAAAACAATATTTTTTTACCACCATATTGAGGTAAGGTAACGTATATTTTGTGAAGTATCATTTGTGAATATTGAATTCTAAATGTTCGTCGTGTACGCCACCTCCGTACTGAATGAAAATGAGGGTTCAAACATTAGGTGGTCTCCAAATCGTTTTTGATTGGATCCAAAATCTAAACTGGTGATGAAAATTGCGAAATGATTGCATGCGGCTCCAATCGTTGAGCACTCGTTACAGCGTCCCACATTTCGTAACATTCAGGAAACACGGAGCGACGCGGTACGGCGACTTTCACAAATACTTGGCGCATGAACCTTCGCCAAGCAACGCTTCTCGCCTTTCGTACAACGAACCGCAAAGGAGAAGCTCCGGGAATTAAGGAGTGATGATTCTCATTATGGGGAACGGTTCCTTGGCTTAAGCCTATGTTACATCTGCGTCTTCGGAGCGGAGCGTTTTCTCCACCGATCTGTGTTATCTTAGGCTGATGTCACATCTGCGTTTCCTCCGCTCCTGCAATGTCACACCTAGCGGAGCGGGCGTCAGCGACTAGGAGTAGGGGAACGTGATTGGGGGGTGGAAGGTACAAGGTCACTTCAGGACGAAAACAGACACCTGATCCCCTCTGAAAAACAAACTCCACTAAAAAGGACGCGAAAAGTTTTTTTTTTATGAAGAAGTGAGAAAGCACTAGAACAAATACTCAGTGATATTGTAACTCAATGTTGCAATAATTAATATGAACATTGATATAATTAATAATCAGTCCGTAGAAATTGAAGGAAATGATATTCAAGGGAAGCACCGTGAAAGAAGTCACCCGCCGTCTTCCTCGCTTCTCTCATTATACCCATCTATTAAAACTTGTGACCTACAGCAGGCGACAATGTGGCGCAGGGAGCAGCAAAGATCTCCACTCCGCGCCCTCTAGATGTGACATCGCCCAAAAGATATCACAGGTCGGCGGAAAAAACGCTCCTCTCCGCAGACACAGATGTGACAGGCTTTGTGGGCGATGTCACATCTAGCGGGCAGTTGCACGGATGCTCTGAACAAGGCGCGAAGCATATATATTTTCGTCCTGAAGGGACCTGGTTCCTTCCACCCCCACTCACGTTCCCCGACGTCTGCTCCGCTAGGTGTGACATTGCACGAGCGGAGCGGAGCGGAGAAAACGCAGATGTAACATCAACCTTAAGATCGGACCTGCACTCGAAATTAGTCAAATCACGGAGATGCATGATTGTTTTCTTTATTTTAAATTCTAATTGTTATAAAAAACAACCATATGAATAATGATGAAAAAAATATGATTTAATTTCTATCTATCAGTTAATAATATAGTACAATTAATATTTAAGAACTCGTTTGAAATGCACAAGAGCATGTAAAAACAAAGCGGGCGAGCGCGACAGCATTGTGATGCACCTTACCTCGGAAAAAGTGAAATATCTTTCTCAGGTACCCGGTGACCTATCGATAAAAGTGATAGTTAATTTTCCGTAGTATTTTTTACATAAGTCAAAGTAAACTGCCATCACTTTCTAGTTTTAGGAGTAGGTCTTATTTTTTGTATGTAAGACGGAATGTATTTCAACATCAATTATAATTGCAATTATTTCATTTAAATGGCCGGTGATGTGTTTCTCATGTTGAAATCACAACAAGTATATGTCACTCTGTTTATTTATTCTGATTTCAAATATTTTTGTGTTTTAATTCGTACCTTAAGAAGAATTGCGAGAATATGCGGGACTAGTGAAGTGCATTTGGGAAATTACTAATGAGTTTCATTTGAATTCAAACCAGTACAAGAAATAATATTTCGAATGTGATCGGTTGTTATAAGGTTTAATTATCATGTTGATAAATCGGATCAAAGTTGTTTAACACGTGTTCAACTCCTTCATAAACTATTCATCATCCATGCTGTTTAAAACTACTGCATAAACACGGGAATAAATTTCAATTTCTCCTGACGTGAGCGCATGATGAATATTAGAGAAGTGGTGAAAAAAAATGCAAAGGAAGGGAAGTATATCGTTTTCAGGTCCGTAGCTAAAAGTAAATTTCAGAGGGAGCCAAACTAATAATTTATCGTTAAAAGCGACCCTATTTTGATGTTTCTTATGTGTTGAATTTTCAGTATCTACACGTAATTTTTATATTAAATAATATTTAAATTTTGAAATTTATGATTATTTAATGGTAAAAATTACTACGATATAAAGGAGAGTGACCGCGAGAGAAAATAATTTCGACACTGTTGTTCGAGACTTCATGGTCACTATCCATTACAGTGTATTATATTAATAAGGAATTACGAGACAACCTCCAACTACTATTATTGAAAATTAAAGCATAAACATTGGAGGGGCACCAACCACCATTAAAGCAGTGGCTGAGCCCTCGCCCCTACTAAAAGAAAAATAATCTTAAAATCCCAACTGCCTATTATAGAGGAAAACAGTGTCTCTTTCTAAATTATTTATTGCAAAAAGCCTTTTCGACCGCGTAGCGGCCATCTTCGGTGCTGAACATAGGGATTCTTGTGGCAAAGGAATGTTACAGGCTCCTTACTGCCTGTTTGGTGTGGAAATTTGTAAACTACAATTACAAAAAAAAATTCATCGGAGGATCAGTGATCTTTTCCCTCCATCCGAAATATAATCATCCCAGAAACAATAGAGTAAAAATTAACAATAAGCGCTCTGGAGTGATTCTCTTGGAGACTGGGTTGACTCAAAATGTTTTGACAAAATCAAATGAAAATATAAAGCTATCGACAACTTCGCTTAAGTCAATCCAGGAAGCAATTGTGAGAAGTGATTTTTCATCAGAGTATTACGTAAAAATCCGTGAATCTTGAAAAATGTTTTGTTTGTCTTGTAAATAAGGTGTTCAGAACGTTAATTGAATAAAACGTATCGTAATAATTGTTCTTATAGAATTGGTGAAGGTGGTGGTAGTAAGTTATGGACACGAGAAGAAAAAAGTTTACATGGTCCTTGCTAACCTTATTTTAATTATTTAATGTTTTATGGCGCGGTTCAGGCCATGAGGACTGCTCTGCCACCGAACCATTACTTTGCTGGGGGAATTGCGAAGGAGAGATGTTGGGTTGCCAGGGAACTTATAGAACCCAACGGACATTTGTCTGCAGTGGGTGAGGGAAACCCCAGCTGAAACCTCAACTAGGTCTGTCGGGCAGGGTTTGTACCCTCGCTCAGCGGTTCCTTTTTTAAATTTATTTATTTCAAGTCTTCATCGTGAGCCATTACATGACATATCTCTCATTACATTACATGACACCTTACAATACATACTATATTACATTACGTGTCTAGTTATCAAACCTTCTTTTATTTCCCATAGTCGCGTTCAGTGGCGAATCAATGGGGGGGGGGACTAAGGGAACCCCCATTCGACCTGAACTCTTAACAGATAAAATTGAAGTTGATAAATGGCATATTTTGTAAAAATGTGACCAGATTAATAATTATTAGTTGTAATTGTTATTCTTATTAATAATACCAGATTAATAGTACCATAATAATAACTTTAATTAATGATTGTTATTGTTGCTAACAATACCAGATTGTTAATTGTCAATTATTTATTTGATGCATTTTATGTAAAGGTAATCTTCATAAAATTTGTGCCATAATTTTTTAATTTTTAAACAAAAATGTTCCCCGGTTAGCCCCCGTGATTATGGTCTAGATCCGCCACTGGTCATGTTGTATATTCATTGAAGACCTCAATTCTCTTTCTTCGGTATCATTCGGTGAGTTGTGTCCGTTATCTGCTGTTTAGATTTTATTTCTGCGAAATATTGGCCTCGTATTACTCGCGTTCCCAATTTCCATGATCCTCTGTTTCATCTCCTCAGAAGCAACCACATGTCCCATCATCTCTCCGTTTGATCCTTTTTGTGTAATTATTGAAACTCATATATATGTATATATATATATATATATATATATATATATATATATATATATATATATATATATATATANGCGCCGTTGTTCCTGTCTCCCCACCCACACTTCTCTGCATGAGTTCCATCCACTGTCCATGCGCTCGCCGCTCTCCCAACCGGTGGCTGCGGAGAGAGGGCGGCTGTTGTGTGGAAGGAATCTCATCTCCTCAAGGAGAGAACTCCTGAGCCCTCTTTGTAAGCAGCCAATTCTCTTTGTCCGCTGATGCGAGTAGTTTTTTAAATCTTCAGTAAATTGTTCGTTGTACGTTAGGAAGTTCAGGGTGGATTGTCAGGGCGCGATGATTTATTACTCGTAAAAGTGGTGCTAATCTAAGACTAGGAAGATGGAAGATGGATTTATTCTCGTAAAGTTTTCGTTTAAACTTTTTATTTGTTCTAAAATAGTTTGGAGTTGCGTTTTCTTCTCAGTTTCACAGAAATGAAAATAAATTCCTATCACATGTAAATTCTGTGTTGAGGTTTTGGTCAAAATGAAACAAAGAACTACATGAACTGTGAATGTATTCCATCCTTCATCAGGGGAAATAAATCTCATAGACAGTTTCTACTTTACATAGAACACTTTTGTCGTAATTGTCAAACTAAATTATTAGATTGTATAGGTTTAACTTTAGTTTTATGGAGAGAATTGGTTTAATTTCATTTTTTGAGTGTGAACAATTATGAATCACTCATGCCTTGGAACCCTGTTACAGGTTATAATTTTCGAATTTTTTTAGCTCTGATTGAGGACTGAATACATCCGAATAGTTATTAATTGTTTTTTTTATTCTTATCGAATTCGTAGGGCCGAAAACTTTCAGATTTATTGTGGACCTGATTTTGGTATTCATTTATTATGAGCTCAAGTATAGAAGACCAAAAAATTTTTGTATTAAGCAATTACGAGAAAATTTTGTGTTCATAAAAACATCCCTCAAGTACCGAAACGAATTAAATAAGCAAAAACGTGCGGACTAAAATTCCGGAGCATTGTGATGGACCATCCGGGAAGTAGTGAAGGAAACGAGTGTATTGCAGCTGCCTCCGGGAGGCTGTTGCGTTCTCTCCAGCCACCCTCGCCTTCGTCCCCTCTTTCTTCCCCCACGAGTCCTCCTCCCCCGCCCTGAGCCGCCTGTAGTCATTCGTTCCCTAACCAGCCCTAACCCGAGTCGCGTTGCCCTTTCCGGAACACGGGTGGTGCACGAGGACGGCGAGAGCAGGCTGCTCGGTGCAACCCCCCTCCGTTCCCGGCCAACTATAAACCTAATAATATCCTCTTCCCCTTCGTTTGTGTGAGAGAGGCGAGGCCGCATCCGTCTGCTGGTGCTGTCCTCTTCCCTCTGCCGTGTCTTCTTTGTCGCTTACGCGTGCGCGCGCTCTCTCTCTCTCTCTCGTCTTTGTCTCCACACCGGAGTGCATTTGCATGTTCCGATGCAGCTTCCGTGGAGATTCGGATTTGTTACGGTGCACAGGATTTTATTGATTAATCTGTCCCCTACTTCTTTTTTTTTCTCATTCTTTTTTGTCATCGGTCTTTTGACCACTTTGACATTGCAAAGCCGACGTCGGTGGTCTAGTGGTACCGTCTTCGCTTCCAGATCCCGGTAGAGCGTGGGTTCAAACCCTGCTCGGCTGAACTAGGTGAAGTTTTCAGCTGGGGTTTTTCTCACCTACTCCAGACAAATGTCGGCTCGGTACCGTAAGTTCCCCGGCAACCCTACATCCCTCCTTCCCAATTCCCACACTCAAGTTCAACGGTTAGAACTTGAACCTCGCCAAAAGGCATACAATAAATAATAAATAAATAAATTGAAACTTTTTTTATTTCCTCGTTCTCTTTTACGTCTTCATCTATGAACAATCGACATCGACTTTTCTCCTTTGTTTGTCAGCTGCGTCATGTTGTGTCTCATTTTGGTTTTGCACTGTTCCCATCAATAGCCATTACCTTTTTATATCATTGCAGTAAATGTCTACTGCAACGCTTATTGCCCTGACCTTACCGACGTTCTTGAAAATTATGTGACTTCTCTTTGCCCACGCTTTTTTCTAGTTTTGTCATTTGAACCCCTGTGCTTCAGATTTCTCAAGATAAGACTAGTTGAATATTAAAAACAATGAAAAAGAAGAAAAAATACATAAAAATAAAGGACAGTATTGACGATTAATATTATTATTTAATAGTTAATAATATTGTTAATATTATTAGTTAGTAAAATAATAATGAAATTAATCTATAAACGGAGTGGTGATAACTTAAAGTGATGCTATTTTGCTTGCGAAAGGAAGGATTCAGATATTGCAATCTAGTCTTTAGTCCTGACAAAGACGGAAATACTTGAAGTATAAATGGTACGTCATTGACTTTTCATTAAATGAAATAAATCTTCCTCTTATCAGTCAATGAGTAGTGTATTTCGCCAAAATTTCCACTGTTTTGCTCACACGTCGCGAACGCTATCTGGCAGAAATAACTGATAGTATAACTCTTGAGAATGCTAAGTTCATTGCAATTCTTTCGGGGCTTTGACCTATATCGTGTAAGGTGTTGATAGCGACCTATCACACATGATAGCATTTGGTGCCTGCTCACCGATAGTTATGAAAACTTGGTAAAAATGTTGTAATTTCAGAAAAGTATGAGATACTATCCGGCGTTTTGTAATGCTAAATAGAATTGATAATGTGTTTCAAATGTGAGCAATGCTATGTACCGGCTTTGTGTGAAGCATGTTGAAGGTATCATAAAAACGATTTCAGAGCTCAGAATTAATGAGTTCGTAATTATCTTTTTCCGACCTCTCACAAAGTCGGCATGTTTGAAAATTAAGTTTTTACCACACAAAATGTATAAATATAACCTTAATAAAATACATCAACTATTCAAATAGATAATTGAATTTTATACATTAAATAGTAACCAATTTATTACTTGTATAAAATGGCAAATACATATTAAAGGATAAGGATTTCATGACCGAATCAGAATGTTATAAAGATACAAATCAAATAATTCGTGATAATAATTTTTTAAAATGCAGACATAATGAACAAACAAACATATGCAAGCACAAAGAAATTTCCCGTTAACCTTATTCAAATAATGTTAAAATAAAAAAAACCCTGGTGGCTCAGGTGTTAGCGTTCTTGCTCGTCACCAAGCCATCCCGGGTTCTATTCCCGGTGAGGCCAGAGAAGAATTGCTGCTTTTCATTTCAATGTTCCCGGTTAGAGCTGTGACTACAGAAAAGACTTCCCTCCTCGTCCTATCCAGCTCCTCCTCCTCCTAGTATCACTAACTTCTCCTACTAATACCTCCACGAGGGACATTTGTTGGAAAACTAGCTAACCGGCGTATTTACTAATGATAACCCTTTTGCACCCTCATCTATAGTCCCCTTAATCCCCTCACCTTTATAGATCCACCACTGTCTATGTGGATATTCAAAGGAAGAACCTAATAGTATTTCCTAAATGCTTCTTTCTTTACAGTCCAAGATTGATGTATATCTATTATGCATAATTTTTAATTTTGTTGTATTAAAATCAAGTGCCTTTCACTTTTGAAATCGAAAGACAATTCCCATTCTTTTTTTTGGGGGGGGGGGCTACAAGGGCTCGTCAGCAGCAAGGTTATTAGAGCCCGTGCAGGTGGGGGAAAATACATTTTCGCACCATAATTCCTATTCTGATTTTACGAAATGCTTTCCCCATTTTGTACAATTTTTGCCTACAATTATTACGTTTTCGGTAGTTTACAAAATTAACAATCGAGATGATAGAACGCAAGTTCTTGAAAATGTATTATTTATGTAGTGTTATCTTCCTTAATATTTTCTCACAGAGCTTGAAAATGTTAAGATTATTTTGTGATTCCTTCCTGCAATTTTTATTTTTCCTAAGTACCAAATACAGTTGTCCAGTTATTTGAACTTAAGGTATTGTGTGCGCGTTGACTGATGTCAAGTTGCCAACTATTCACGAAACTTGGAAATGTTTTCCAAAGTAGTTATTTTTCATTAACAATTCATTCTACTGAGTTTTTTAATATTGAATGATTATAATTATTTTGTGATTTTAAAACTTGATAATTAGTTTTTGACTCGTTCTTTGACAAGGTCATTGTCTTCAGTCGCGCGATGGCGGTTGCAATTTCCATTAGAACAGTATTTTCCAGTTTTCCTCAGTTTTTGGTGAGTTATTCTTGTATAAAAATTTTACATTGCGTTCCTATTTCCATTACCTACGTTTTATTGCGTCTTTTTCGCAATGTTCAGCCGGTACTTTTGCCAGAATATTGAAAAATATGAAAAGTTTCTCAATATAAGCCCATAGTAATTTGAAGTCAAGTAATTCAAAATTTATCGCCGAAGGGGTATGAAAATTCATCGTCACGGGATAGAGAATGGTTCAAACATCATTTAAAACATTTTTGGGGTACTTAAGTCTAGTCTCTCTGACGCACATAGTACCTTAAATTGATGTTCCTTTTTCACTCCGATACCCTTGTGAAGCAATGGAGATATTCGGAGGCCGGGAAAATGGTTACGCGTCACTACTCGTCGCTGGTCCTCTTAGTCGAATGGTGATAGGGTTTGGGGGGTGGGTGGCGGAGGTGCAGTGGAAGGGTGAGGACGTGGGCTGCGTAATCCCTTTCATTAGGGCCGAGGGCGCTCTGTCGCTGGGCATCTTGAAGGCGTGGGGAAATGCTTGGAGGGCCTGGCTCTGTGAACTGAGACTCGACGCCCCGAAGAATGTGCCCATGCCGAGATATTCAGAGCAGGACTGTGTTAAGTGCTGTCTCTTATACACNCAGGGTCTCACAAAATCGGACTACGTAGTCCAGACCGTGACAGGCGTTCTGGGGATTATCGAAATGTTTTAGGGGATATAGATAAAAATATGAATGTATTGTAATGAATTAAATAAATGATTAAAAACTTTTGATGGACGAATAATATTTTTATTTTTTGTGTCTAGCTCACTACGTTTTTGTGACTAGCTCTCTCGTCGATCAAAGGTCATACGTTTTTAATTATTTATTTAATTATATTATATAATTGACGTTAATAGCAGTAGATTTAGTTCTGTAATGAAATTGAAGTGCTTAAATATTTTTTATATAATGTAGACCATTGTCTAATTTTTGGTCCTACAAGTTGAATACCTTCGTCAATTCTTCCACTAACGAATATTGAGATATAAAATTATTATTAACAGTTTGCAATGTACTATTATTTAAAAAATTGTATTTACGTCCTGTAACCTATATAAAATCTAAACTATTAACAAGAAGAGCTATATGTTTTTTTGTTTGTTACAAACTTGGATGTATTTTGTTTTTGGGTTCAGTCAAGTTCCTTCAGTATGGGTACTCTGAAAAAAAATTGTGTGATTCGTTCCATTAATGTTGCTCGAGAATTAAGGAAACTACATTCTTCCAGTTCACGTACTATTTTATATAAGTGATCTTTTTGCTAGGACGTGTACCATTAAATGTATCATTTGCTGTTTTATCTTGCTTAAATGTGTAAGTCCCTAAAGTATTTCATTTTTATCGTTTGAAATTATAACATTATTTCTATATTTTAGTAGTTGTTTTTAAATAAATAAATAAATGACTTAATTATTGGCGAGACTGACACCGAGATCGGCTCTTCCACCTAATCTCAAACTGTAATTATTGAATTAAGTTGTAAAATGTAATTCCATAACAAAAGTAATTATTGAATTATGTTACTTGTCTTAAATAATTATCTCAAATACGTGGTGGTATATTATCATCCAGAGACACTATGTCGTTAAACATTTTATTTTTCATTATCAATTGACATTTACAGTATACTATATGACTATTCCTCAGAATTAGTTTTGTATGAGAAATTTTAGAAATATCACCAAAATAAATTCATATTTTCCAGTTATAATAATAATAATAATAATTTTCTTAGTCTCGACTAAGACAACATTTTACTTCCGGTTTGGCATATAAGCCCACCCCACTACCTGTTTGAACAGAGAAAAAATAAGTGCAATAGTAATAATAATAATAATAATAATAATAATAATAATAATAATAACTCGAGCGTATCATTGGTGGTTGCACACAGTTGGCCCAAAATGATTACAAAACTACACAACAACATGGGAAAAATAATTAATGTGGAAATTGCAAAGTCGCTGAACTGCATTAAGAATCCCATACCACCAGACCAGTATAAACCTCAACCAGTCCTGCAAGATGATTTGAAGTTAAATATTTTGTACTGGGACAGAAGCATTCTCACTGACCTAACAACAATTCACAACAGACGTGACATCATCCTTTGGAAAAGTAAAGAATCGAAAGTGTATCTCATCGATTTTGCTGTCGTAAAGTACAACAGTCTAGAAAAAACAAGAACGACAAAATATCAAAATACCAACAACTATCCTTTGAAGTAAAAAAAAACTCTGAGATGTTCAAGAAGTGATCATAGTGCCTATCATTTTATCTACCCTAGGACTAGTACCCCAATCCCTGGTCGATTCCCTTAAAAAACTCGAAATCAGCACCAGTGTAATAAGTAGACTGCAACACAACCCTCCTTCTGTCCTCAGCCCACATTATCAGAAAGTTCTTGGACCTGAAATAGATTCTTCCTCCCAGCAGAACTTGATTTAATAATCCACAACTCAGAGAAAATCCAACACAAGTTGAGAGAAATATATAAATAATAATAATAATAATAATAATCGTTTATTCCATGGCGAGGCTCAGGACTCTTCCGCCTCACCACCATTTACTTACTTACTCGGACAAAACTTACAACATACCTATACAATAATATAAAATAATAAAACATTCATAAAACACACATGAATAAATATAACATTAATTGGAAGATAAATTCTTTTGTACTCTTGGGTAACAATCTAGGAATCATCCCGGCATTTACCTTAAGCAGACGAGGAGAACCCAGAAAAACGTCAATTAGGATGACGACTTCGTACCGAGAGTAAAAATTAAATGACACTAATTATATAAAAAAACATTAGAAAAGTTACAAAAGAAATATTAGAGAAGAAATGCTACATAAGAATATATATTATGAGCTCATATGAAATGCATATTATGAGTTCTGTTGGAAGATTGTTGCAGATGCAAACATTACATTGAAGAAAAAATGGCATGTGGGCGCTGACATCAGGTGTTTTGTATCGACACGCGCACGTCGATACACTCTGAATGCGAGATGCAGGATATTGCTAATAGCTTCCTAACGTTGCACGAGGGACGTGCTTATGATTCTCGACGACTCCGGACAATTCACGCCAGCGTCATCGAGACGCTACTTCCGTCGTAGAGATCTATTCAATCTCAAAACTGTTTCAATCCGTACAACTTGTATGATTGAGATAATACTTAGCATGTACTTGTTTGATTTAGGCCCAATTTCACCAAATGTAGAATAATCGCGATTTCCTTAAACGTGATTAGGTAAATGGAATCGCGATTACATTTTATGCGTTTCACCAAGCAAAACTAATCGTCGATTAAGTTGCTCAATGTTTCTGAAGAATCTCTGGGTTGGTAGTAGTTTTATAGTGCATTATGGGTAATTTGAAGACAAATGACGGGAGGAAAACGCATCATGTTGCTCACTACCGCCACCTAAGGACACCATAGGCAGCAGCGGGCCTCCCTCGTGCCACTGAACATAACCTATAAACTGAGCCACGAGCAAACAAACAAAATGGACACCGTATTTCTTGAGTGATGAAGAAAATCGCGATTTGTGTTGGTAATCGAAGGGTCCCCGAACGTTTAAGCGTTAATCGCGATTTTCTCGTAAATCGAAGATGGTGGAACGCGCATTTTGATAATCACGATTTACTGCACAGAAAATCTCGTTTAAGACATTAAACGAACTTGGTGAAATTGGGCCTTAGTTTACGAAGATGTAGCATTAAACAATGATGAATTTTGAATACGACCAACCCACTTCGTCGTTGTTTTTTCTTTCAATTGCTGTATTTGTAAAAGGGAAGTATAACGTTCTATGGAACCATTTCTACATTGGGTGGTAGGAAGTGGATAGTGGAGCTATTTTTAATAGGGCCGGTTAACTGGGTTTACCTTCAACTTGGCCCACGTGGAGGTATTAGTGGGAGTAGTTGAGTAATAGTGAGAGTTAATGATATTGGGGGTAGTAGGAGGGGGGTTGAATTTTGAATTGTCATTGCGATAGGAACTGGGACATTGGAAAGCTACAAACTCTTTCTGGCCTTGCCGGGACTCGAAGCCCTGAACTACCGGATGGGAAAAAATACTTCGTTGTTTCTTCAATACATGGATTCAGTAAAACATTTTGAGACGTATGCGTAGTTTATATTTTACCCTCGAGAAATATGGTTTTTCGATTCCAAGCACAAGTCTTTGGACATCATTTGTTGCTGAAATAAGATAATAACACCGTAATTGTTAAGTAGTTTTGAATATGAGAATTCTTGAATAGAGTATACTTCTCAGTGTGGTGGATGTATTACTCGCAGAAAGATTACAGTAGGAAGGTAGAAGTATCTACAATTTGAGGAACGTATTTATCAGTAGTAAATCCACTATGAAATCTTCATATCCGTTAATTCATGACGAAAATACAAATTAAAAGACAGAGGGTGTATAATGAAGAGAGCTAGAAGAATTTATGGGTTGCGTCGATATCATACTTGTGGTAATAAGCTTTGTTGCTTGAACTGAAAAGAAATATAGTTATGACTGGATTTGATGTGTTTTACTATTAGTTTTTTTTTTGTAAGCACATGTTCAGTTCTTATTTCATGCTAATGGATCCATGAGTCGTGACAACTAGCAATATTTTGTGTAAAAATATGGTAGATTTTCTTGTATTCTGACTTTGTAGACAGATTTTCAGGGGTTGTATGAGTATGATGTAGTGTGACAATGTATCTGTAGATAAGAGGATTTCTGGTTGAAAAAAACTTGGTCTGTTTCTTAATTTAATCTTCGTCTAAGAAATGTTGTTACACGTTAATGTGATAGCTTTTAACCTCCTCCGATGAAAATATTTTATTATATGCTTACGGATTTTAGGTCTATTTATAACTTTTTCTGTCAATATCGCACTTAGTCGTAAATATCATCTATCGAGAATTCGTGTTACATACGTTATTTTCATGCAATATGTAATATATCGTGCATATATTTGATAATAGTAGATAGCGGTGGTCTAGTGGTAGCGTCTTCGCTTCCTCGATCCCGCTGAGTGGGAGAGCGTGGGTTCAAACCCTGCTTGGCCGAACTCGGTGAGGTGTTCAGCTGGGGTTTCCCTCACCTACTCCAGACAAATGTGGGTTCCGTACCATAAGTTCCGCGACAACCCAACATCTCTCCTTCCCAATTCCCCTCTCAAGTCCAACGGTTAGGGCTTGAACCTCCCCAAAACACGTAAAATAAATAAATATTTTTGTTTCACGCTTAAGGTTTTATCAACACAAAGAAATAGTTACAGTGTACACAGTAATCCAGTGCTTGTAAGATACGTATTAAGAGCCGAATTTTCGATTGCAGGTCCAGAGCAGGGATGCCAAGTCGTTATCCCAGCGAAGTTCACATCATAGAAGGCGGCGTGCTGCGGGCGTCCACGCGGCGTTGAGGGCCCGACCGCCCTCATCCACTCAACGAGGGAAGCATCTTTCCCCTTCCGATCGCCTCCTAGCAACACGTGTGATGAATTAGTGCATTTACCCGAGGGCGCACGAGTGATTTCATTTGTTGGTTAAAGAAGAAGAAAGTGACATACGTGGTGCGTGGGTAGAATTTGCGGTGCTTCTAGTCGAATTAAAAAGTGTAGTGTGCGTCAAGTTTTGTTGAAAACTTGGGAAAACTTGAGTCGTGTTGCGTGAGAAGTGTTGTGGAATCCAGCAACGAGCTTCGCAGTCTTCATCCGCTTCCAAGGTGAGTTCAGTGCTATTCTGTACCTGTCGTCCACGCTCTAGCGCCCGTTGCGCCGCTGCTGGTTACCAGGCGTGGCAATCTCCTCACCCTCTCTTTGTTCAATCCCCTTCCTCGCTTTTTATCCCCTTTCCTTATTGTCTCTCTATTTCCCTGCGTAAACTTAACGCAGGCTTCCTTTTGTTTCCCACTTCCTTTCATGGTTTACTTTTGTTTGTTTTGAATAACTTATTATGAAATCAGTGATTACCGACCATTTTTTAGTTTCAGAATTAACCTGTTACATTTTCATTTTTAAAATCCATAGTTAAAAGTTTGTAACAACAGGGGAATACAGAATGTATGTTCTCTGAGGGAGAAGATAAAAGTTTTTACGTTATGCAGAATTTTTTTCCTGTCAATATTTCGTGTCATCGTGACTACAAATTTTTAGGGTTTTGATTTATTTATTGTAAGAAATATATGAAGGAGTTTTCTTCATGTTGTTCAGAAGGAGAGTTATTGATGTCGTAAATGAGTTTAAAAACGAAATGACGGAAATTATTGTTTTCCTGGCGTTGTATTAAATTGAGATTGTAGGATTTAAATAGAAGGTATTGATAATATTGTAGATCTTGGATCCGACGTTCAGTTTTTTCGACTTTATTACGAATTATGTGCTAAAAGGAGTATAGTTTCATATTTAAAAAAAATTACTTCTCGTTCTTTGAGGAAACAAAATCTTTTTTCTAATATTTGTATTTTGTGTGTAGTGTGGACTATTTTAAACTGATAAAATAGATAGCATAACTTGAAGAAATATCTGAACAAGTCCCTCAAATGAGCGAAACTGTGTTACTATTTAACCAGTATTACTACAAGTTCATTAAGACATGTTTTATTTATTTGCTTTTGAAAATAATTTCACATATTATCCATTATATAAGGCAGTCAGACATTTCTGGGTGACTCATTATTGCGTTAACCCTTCTAACACGGTACGACGTATAACAGGGACATTACTACAGTATATGTGATGTGCGCTGCATTGAAACCAAGCGGGAAGCGATGGGTCAAAGGACCCACGGGTGGCCCTCACTCCGACGTTGCCAATGCGACCACTCCCCCTTGCCAGACACCGGCACACGCCGCGCCACACCACGCTGCGGGCGGCCACTTAATGAACTCGCTGTGCGCTTCCACCGCTGCTTAGCCTCATTCTTGTTGTTTTAAGTGGGAAATGTAGCGTGCTATTGAAGCTTGGGTGATAGGCCATTGTTAGTAGGCGGGCCGGTTAGCTGGATATACCAACAACTTGAGCCGCGTGGAGGGGTTCGTAGAAGTATTTAGTAATAGTTAGAGTTTATAGTTAACAGACAACACTATCACCTGAGCCACCAGTGGGGCTGCTTAGCCTGTGGGTGTGGGATTCGGTCGAGAACGCGTCGGGAGGGCTCGAAACGTCACGGACTTGTTTGCTGATTGGACGTAATTGCGGTTATGATAAGTCGGACGGGATCGGAGTGGAGCGTGTTGGTGTTTGGCGGGGTCCTCAGTAATTACTCAACTGTTAGGAGGTTATGTTTTTTAATCGTGGATTTGTGAGCTTCCTTTTCCATGTGAGTCATGATCCAATCGGTGGATTTTGATACTCAAATCAAAGGATGTTTCCAGCGTGGGAGCAAAAATTGTTCCAATTCTTTAGTTTTTTTGTAATATTTCACTTCAGTTTGTAAGATTTTTATGATCCAAGACCAACATATCTTTGTCCGCGGGCCATTTTCTATTCACTTTCGATCGATCGCGCCGGCATGGGGCAAAATGTTACCTGGTGAAAAAAAATTATGATTCATAATTATAACATGTAATACGGTATTTTGATTATCAACTATTTAAAGCTGGAAAAAATAAATAGAATATTTCTTTGTTTAAAAAAAGTATTTTTAATGTTTAGTTTCATTTTAAAGGTTTTCATATTGTAATGTATGACGGTGTAATTTCGAACACAATAATCATTTTTCTCTCACCGGACAACCCCCAATAGTAATTAATTTTGACACTAAACATTTATAACACAGATGTGCTCCCCCAACATTTGATGTAAAATTTGTTGAACCCCTCTGTTGACGTGATTCTTGCGGGTATGCCAGTTTTCCCTCTGAAATACTTGTCCGCCGTCTGTCTAAACCACTGCCTCAGCGGTCGCGCAGGTTGTAGTGTTGATTCCCGATGGGGCCAGAAAATTTGTAGCTTTTCATATTAATGTCGCAGTTCATATAGTTGTGACTACTGAAAAGCCAACCTTCCTTCCTCTATCCAGGGCCTCCTAGTATCAATAACTCTATTACTATACTTCTACTAACGTGCGCCAAGTTGTTGGTAAACCCAGCTAACCGGTCTATCTACTAACAAACCTCTGATTGCCAAAGGTGTCGACATTGACCCCAGGTCGTCTGCGAGGAGTCCACGTCCAAAACAAAATTGGAGGTCCATGAGATGTAATGGGGGTCCACGATGGTGGATCTTATTTAAGCAGATCGCGACCGTAATTGGACCGTAATCCACATGCAGTGTATGTATGTCATGTGTATTTCGTACATGTATTTCGTATTTCTTATCCCGTACTATGGAATATCGTGAGAAAGTTTTTAATTGCTTTTACATCTTCATGACTGGTGTAAAGGGATTTCAGCACGGTTGCTAATCTCCTAACAAAAAATGAAACAAACTGGACATCACTGACCGAGGAGATTTGAGATTAAACCTAACTAAATTGATGCCAAATGAATTTTTTTTAAAGCATCAGGTTCATCTCTCTCACTAAAAGCATTTTTTGCTTAGTTTTTTATTTAGTAGATACTAAGTTTTAATTTTATTGGTTTTAATTTGAATTCAATTAATAAATGTAAAAAAATTAACATGTACTTTTTTATGTTTTTCCCCCTACAGTTAGAAATTTAAATCTTTCAAAGGGAGTAGCACTATACCAGCTGTCACAAATACACTTGATGTTTATGAATTCAAAATTAATTGCAAAAATTCAATATTAGATGAGCAGGGGGTCTACCCAAATCCGAAACACATGGCAAGTGGTCCACGAATCAAAAAGGTTTGAATACCTCTGGTATTAACCACATTCCGAAGTAAATTAAGAGTTAATAAATTCGAAATAAATTTTAATTCAAATTGTGAAATTGTAATTATATTCTTTGAGTATTTTAATTGTTTATAATATTAGATTTTTGACTACACACACATAATTATGAAGGTGCAGCGATATCAATGACTTCGGTAGTCGAAAAACCTCTTTCTATTCAATTAAACATAACTGCAATACATGTTTGGTGTATATCCCCTAAGAACTAACTTTGTTGCATGTTTGTGGAATCTTGAATGTTATTTCCTCCATGTTTACGATTAATGAATACTTGTTTTTGCGTTGTTATCATTCTCGGATAACGCAAGATTCCCCGACTCCCATTAGATAAATGAATGGTATTATCCTATACATTGCAATATTTTTAAGTTTTCTGCTATTTGCTTAGTCCTGTACGATGTATGTACACTTTGACGACGATAAAGATTGTTGCTGTGTTAACTCCATTCTGAAGCTTTCGATTTCTTTTCTAACGTGTGTTATAATTATCTTTTCTAGATTACCTTCGCGCCCGTCTTTAAACAATGGTTATTTTAAAAAAATCGTATTTGAAACATGGAATGTATAATTTTTACCCACAACTTTTATTAAATAATTGCCTTTATGAAAGTGTACTCCCAGTCATGTAACTTTGCTGAACATTGTGCTTTGAGTGTCTAACACGAACTACTAACCTCTTCTAATTCAAGTTATATCCGAATAAATATTACTCGTAATAGATGTTACTAAAGCGACTATTAGGTGTTAAGATAAACAAGTTAAGAACAACAAACTAAGACACAAGGTAATATTCGTTCCACGTGCTCGATGCAGAAAATACACTATAGCGCCACAAGAGCGCGCAAGTTGAATTGATGTCCGAGGTTGGCGGTGGATTTAAGGTTTCCAGAAATTCGAATGTCGTGCCAACGTAACGCGAGGTACAAATATTACTACTTTTATGGACGATGGTGAATTGAAAGCGTTAGCTACATTGAACCAAAATAAAACTAGTTAGACTGACAAAAAAAACATTAATTAATTAATAATTTACCTACGACCACGTTGAGGAGAATAAAGTAATTTACTGCGACTAATATACAATAAACTAATAAACACATTGCGTACATCAAGAAGCAGCGAAAGTACTCCGTGAATTACATTTCATGTGCATCGTTTCCCTATACCTCTTGAGCAATCCAAAAGTATCTCTTGATCCTGCCCATAGAAGTAAAACCGCAGTCAAGCCTCAGTACCGAGGTTTCTCGTCGTCTTCTTGGAAGTCTTGAAAACATTTTCTCTCCGCAGTATTATCTCCGCGAAGGAAATCGCGTTGCTGTCCGGGCGATGGGGGCGTGCGCAAGAAGACGTTTTTCCTGCTGTGTGTGCCTGCGAGGAAGCGATCGCTATAGGCACACGTGCAACGGGCGCATTAATTCCAGACCATAAACCTCGTCCTGCTGCAGGCACTCATTGCTTATCTCTTACGGGCGTTCCGTCCATGTTTTCTCCTAGCCTAGATGCGACGGACGAAGTTGTGGTCAAGGTTTCGAAACATTCATCTAATCCGATGCAAACAAGTCTGTTCTATCAGTGGCGGATCTAGACCGTAATCAAGGAGTGGGGGGTGGGGGGCTCATCGGGGAGGGATCTGGGGAGCATTTGTTTGACAACACAAATTTTATAAATATTATCTTTAAATAAAATACATCAACTCATCAATACATAATTAATAATTAACAATATTAAATAGTGACCAAATTTATTAAACGTTGAAAGTGGCAAATACATATTAAAGGATAAGGATTTCTTGACCAAACCAGAACTTTATAAAGNCTCAGTCGTGTTTCTTTGCTTCGAGAAAACTTAAATTAAGAAGAAGAAAACCATGAACGGAAACGCACTTTGTTTAATAGTTTATTGTATATTTCTTGCTGTAAATTACTTTGTTCTCCTCAACGCGGCCGTAGGCAGTTTGTAACAGCTCTCTTGACATTAATTAATTAATTTTTGGTCAGTCTAACTAGTTTTATTTTGGCTCAATGTAGCTAACGCTTTCAATTCACCATCCATAAAAGTAGTAATATTTGTACATCGCGTTACGTTGGCACGACATTCGAATTTCTGGAAACTTCAATCTGTCGCCAACGTCTGACTACAATTCAATTCACTTGCTCTTGTGGCGCTATTGTGTTCTTTCTGCACCGAGCAAAGTGTGGAACGAAGTTTACGTCGTGTGTTAGTTTGTGTTAATCAATTGTATTTCTGTACAGCGAATGGTCGCTTTTGTGACTACTACTATTAGCTTTTATTTGGGTATACTCGTAACTTGAATTCGTAGAAGTTGGCAGTTTGTGTTAGGCAGCAATGTTGCGTAATTTTCAGCGAAGTTACATGACTTGAAGTATATGGTTCTTACTTTTTATAGAAAGTTAGGTGTGGTTGAATATTTAATGGTTTGTATAGGAAGAGAACAGAGAGTAGAAGTGTATTAACCTTGTTTCGCTAACACTCAGAAGAAAAATTACATAGGAATGCATTCCATTTCAATGACAGATCCAGGGGCGGGGGCCGTTGGG
>NNCF01127815.1:584681-602616 GCA_002313205.1 Laupala kohalensis
TTATCTTATCTAGGAACTTTTGCTGAAATTTTTGAATCCGCCTCTGCCTTAGGGCCCTTGATCGGAATTGATGGGATGGTCCCTTGCTTGCTTCCGGAGAGTAAATTAGTTTATTGTCCTCCACATAGTCATACGCATTTTGTACTGCTTTTTGACAATAAATAAATAAATTTATAAAATTTATTATAGGAGCGCGTTCAACTCGTAGAAAATATTTCCATTAGATTCACAATATCTAAAACCCTGTTCCTAGTTATCATCTCTGCGATTTCCATAACTTGTCACTGATCCTTTCCATTGCATTTCGTCCCGTATGGTAAAATGTGTTTATATGCAGCGCAATGTTATTGAATACGGAAGTGCATTTCATAAAAATCACCCAAGTACAAGACTGGAAACAAAATAAATACTTCCTCTGCCATAAATGTATTTTATTTCCACTGTTAATAAGACGGGTAAAACAGATGCATATAAAATAATAATAAAATAAATTTATTGTTGAAAAAGCAGTTACAAACTGCGTAAGACCACGTGAAGAACAATAAACTGATTAACTCTGCGGAAGCAATCAAGGGCCCTAAGGCAGAGGCGGTTTAAACCGAAAAAGTACATATTATTATCAAACTATAGATTATTCGGAAAGTATTGTTTATAAATCGTAACTATTAAATAACACTGAATTCGAAATGTTATTTAAATAGATGCCGCCCCTGAGTAAGAACCTAGTGAGTCTATATAAAACATCTGCCTCTACTCGAAGGAAACCCGGAGAAAAACCCGGGCCAGGATGGGGCTACAGAATTAATGTACACAACCGTGCCAAGGTTGAGCTCATATAATACTAAAATTATATGAATAATAGGACAACACAATCATGCAGGAAAATAGTTTTGAAATTTGTATTAGTTTTTTTGAAACTACAGCAATGATGTGATAAAGTACAAGACGACTTTAACTTTTATTTGGACATGAGCAATTGCTTTAACATAAAAAAACTGTTTCTCTCGTGCTTTCGAGGAGTGAAGTGTGGTATTCCGCGGAGAATCTCTTCTAAATGTCAATAGTATGCCTGTCCTGCATCGTTGTTAAAGGTAAATATAGGACGACGACAGCGATCCGTGGAGCTATATCGTCGCGCCGCGCACTGGCATTCTTTGGAAGCCAAGGCCGCGTCGGGGTCTTATCGTCCGCCCACGGACAGCCTACATTGCAGCTGCTGTTCACTGAACGTTAAATACGTAACTAGTAATGCTCATTGTAAAAGCATGTTGTACAATGGATGAGGCGATTGTACCTTACTTGCGTCTTTGGAAATTGTTACCCCACATGTGTTTGTATGCGAGCGTGGGGATGTGTACACTAGAAGTCGGATGTGATGTGTTGACGTTGCTGTACTATGTTGTTTCTTTTCTCTGATAACAATGGAGTGAACAAAGATGTTTCCAAGGGAAGGAATATTCGTAATGCTTAAGAGGATTTTACTATCTTGAGGAATTTACATACTATGAAGAACTCTTCGTGTGAATTTTTTTTTATTTTAACGTATAAATATCGATTCTTTTTAAATTAAGACAATTTCAAGGTTTACCTGTGATTCTGACAATTCCTGTTACCTAAAATGTGTTGCTCATTATGAATATGAACCATATCACACCTCTTGAAAGTATTCTAAAGTGATGGAATCCATGGAATAGTATTCCATGTTCTGGTGACTTATCATTAAACTATGCGTTCATTAATATATTCTCTTCAAGAAGAATTTATCTGTGTTAGCTTTTTAATGGTAACTGTCACTCACATTTGTAAAAAATCTGTAACAAAAGCAAAACAATTTGAAAAAATAAACTTTTTATATGAAGGAAAGTACTACCGTCGCATCTCCGGAAGATGATAATTATGAAAATTTATTCCAACGTCCTTGAATTATCAATAAAGACAATAAAAATTCCTAAATAACAATACATTTAGTTTTTAGCTTGGACTTTTTATGTAGGTACTATGTCGTTGACCTATTTTGACTCTTCAATATTCAGTAAAAGTACTAATCTAAATCGTATACGTAGAATAGTCTATTTGTATGTGTGCTCAAATGTTGAATCCCCCTCTGCCTTAGGGCCCTTGATCGGAAATGATGGGATGGTCTCTTGCTTGCTTCCGGAGAGTAAATTAGTTTATTGTCCTCCACATAGTCATACGCAGTTTGGTTTGCTTTTTTGACGGTAAAAAAAATATTTCAAAATTCACGCCAAACTGTTTATGTATTTTCTGTTTTTCGCTTTCTACTCATTTTTATTTTTCCCTTGTATTTTATTTTTGAACATTATTTCAAAATGAGATCGTATAGGAGGGCAGCGGTCAGTGCGTGGCGTCTACGCAAACGACCCAGGCCCCTTCCCCCCACCCCTGTGTCTGTGGAGCGCGTTATCAAAAGCACTTCGCTTTATCGGTCGATACCCTGTGCGATAAGTGGTGCGCTTTCCAAGTCGGACGACGTCGTGGCGACGCGACAGCGTTGACCCGAGCGCCTCGTCGACCACGTTGGCGACGCGCTGAACAGGTTGTATTGGCCCATGGACACAACTCCGTTGGATTACGTTGCTGGCAGGGGACGATCTACACTGTAACCAAGAGCATTTTTGTTTAAAAAATATTGTTTTTACAACACAAATTTTTATAAATATTATCTTTAAATAAAGTGGATCGAATAAATAATTAACAATCTGGTATTATTAATAACAATTATTTATTAAAATTCTAAATATGGTTGCTACCCCACCCCGCAGATCCGCTGGTTGCTTGTATGCGCATGCGCTTCGCATCCATCACGTTCTCTCTGTCGCTATGTCGTATTTCTCCTAAAAGGTGACTCTTTCTAAATATCCCCCTTTCTCTCGTCATTTAAAACCCATTGCCAGAGTTGAGGCATCATTACAAATATTATTTACTGTACTTATAAAACTAATTGTAATCTTGAATTTTTTATGTGTATGCTATTTCTTTTGTTAAGCACGAATGGTGCGTTTTTTCCTTAAAACTCGCACAAATTTTTACTCAAACTCGTTAATTATTTTTACCGAAAGGTTTTTGTATGTCCTAATGAATATTTGTTAGTATTTGTGCTAAAATTTGGAAGACTATGACTGAATTATTAAGTCATTAATACATAATGTGAACTTGTCTGCCCGGGACAAAGCGCGTCTTACTAGATACAACTACCAACGTTTCGGCCATCACGCTGTGCCCTTCTTCAGGGCAATGTCAGAGTCGTACTCTGCTAAGCGACTTAGGTCTGTACGACTCTGACATTGGCCTGAAGAAGGGCACAGCGTGATGGCCGAAACGTTGGTAGTTGTATCTAGTAAGACGCGCTTTGTCCCGGACAGACAAGTTCATACTGACTCCGGCCGCGGGAGCCAATCGCAAGTGCATCTCGACTCGCAAGTGCATCTCGACGCGTTAGTGCCCCTGGAAACGTCTGCAACCAGGGGTGATGAAGTGGGGGTAATGGTGCGAAGGAGAAGTGTTTGCGCTTCTCGCGGGGTGGATCGATTTTGGGAAAGACGACGTCGCCTGCAGCGTCTTTATAGCATTACCATCATTGCACTCTCTTCCCCTACGCCCTCATCCTTCCTTGTTGCACTTACTCTAACCGCTATTCCTTGTTAATTTCATCTTCCTTCCCTTGAATGATCAACGCAGGTTTGCATCATCTTCATCTCCGCTCAGTGGCGGATGTATTGGACCTGAACTATTAAGAGATAAAATTGAAGTTGATAAATGTCATACTTTGTGTGGGTGTTACCAGATTAATAATTGTTATTATTTATGATTTTTAATAATAATATAATTGTTATTAGTAATACCAGGTTGATAAAATTAATACTGCTATATTTATAACTTTAATAAATAATTGTTATTAATAATACGAGATTATTTATTTGATGTATTTTATTTAAAGGTAATATTTATAAAATTTGAGTTGTAAAACCATAATTATTAAACAAAAATTCCCCTCCCCTTGATTACGGTGAAGATCCGCCAGTCTCCGCTACAGTCCCCATCCACTGCTATTCCTTTATTAATAATGTTTTTTTAAATCTCTTTCTATCAACATGACTCAGGTCCAATGTTCGATTGGACCTTCACCGTTCCTACAATCTCCTTTTATCTTACCTTCTCCGTTTATCTTACTTTTCCCATCTTTCTGCTATCTCTTAAGTTACTTATGGGTTATTCTACAGAAATTGGAAAATATTTTTCCAAATCATGCTGTTTCGGAGAATAGTCACAGGGTTGCTACTACATCTATCTGTAAGACTAACTTTTCTTTGAGAGGCGTAGATTTAAAAAAACGACCAAGGAGTGGGATGAAATGACAAAGGAGTGAGGAGACAGTCACGATTAATTTATTATCTGTGTTAAAAAAAACTGATTTATTTGCATCAATATGCTGTACCAGCAAACAATCCAAACCTAACTGGATAGGACGTTTCGGACATGTACTTCCCAATTTCTGTAGAATAACACTTCAACGTTAATCTTCACGCCGCGACGCAAAATGAGGTGGATCAGAGAAAATTCTGTGACAACTTGGAACGACTGCCGTGTACGGAGTTTCTTTCCTGCCGAGTAAGCTTCTATGCAACAGGGCTCTGTCAAGGTTACAATTTCTGTTATTCGCGCAATATCGTGTCGTCGGGAATAGTGACGGTACTACCATTAGATAATATAGGGCATCTGTTTTTTCTGGACATTTTAGTGCACGTTCTTAAAATCGCTGCTACCGGCGGCTTCGGTAAATGAAACAGCTTGTATAATGTAGTACAGTTATATCGCTGTCATTGTATACGGAAAAGATCAAAATTCACGATGAAATGCTCGTTACTGTTAATTAAAATTTTATTCTTTACGTATGCGATCCATTTTCTGGACAATGTAAGAGGCGTAGGTAGAAGAAGAAAGTTTCTGTAATGTAAATAAATTTATTGTCAATGAAAGGAATTAAAAACTATGTATGACAACGTGGACGACAATTAACTAATTTATTCTCCGGAAGAAAGCGTGGGACCTCCCCATCAATTCCGATCGAGGGCCCTGAGGCAGAGGTCGATGTTGTAGCTTCAATTGAGTTTGAGTTCTATACACTTTGACGTAATGACGAATGGCTACTACAGAATTCTTCACTTTTCTATCCTTTCTTGCGAAATCAGTCCCATCGAAAGAACCGCCATCTTAATGTCTCCAGACGTCAAGCACACTTTCCTTTCCTTCCGATCAACTGAAGTTTATTCCTCTCCGGTGGCTAAGGCGTTATCATGTTTGCGCACCTCCAAATCACGACGGGTTTAATTCCCGGCGTGGTCAGAAAAAATTGTAGCTTTTCACTTCACTATTCCAGTTCGCGTAGCTGCGACTACTGAAAAGCAAACACTCTTTCTCCTAGTATCACTAACTCTTACTATTACTAACTACTTCTACTGACACCTCCACGTGGGCCATGTAGTTGGTAAACACACCTACAAACAATAGCCCTACCACCCAGTGGTGGGTCTAGACCGTAATCAAGGGTGGGGCTAACCGGGGTGGATTTTTGTTTAAAAATTATGGTTTTACAGCACAAATTTTATAAATATTATCTTTAAATAATATTCATGAAACAAATAATTAACAATAACAATGTGACATTATTAATATCAATAACAACTATATTATTAATAACAATTATATATTATTAATAACAATTGTAACTAATAACAATTAATAATCTGGTAAACATTTTACAAAGTATGCCATTTATCAACTTCAATTTTATCTGTAAAGAGTTTAGGTCCAATGGGTGGGGGATAGTCCCCTTGGCCCCCCCCCCCCCCNTAGCATGGTATTGATGCTTATCCACATTTCCCATTTACAAATACTACAATAGAAATAGAGAAAGTGCCAGTGGCAGTGGCGGAGCTAGAGTCTGTTACTTGCATCGCTGCAGCCGCGGTCGCGGACGGCTCAAGGTCACCCGCGCGGCGCACACAGCTGTGACGACGAGGAAAATTGTCCTCTAATTACCTCCACGTATTGGGGTCCTTGTCCGCGGTGGCGTGCAACGCGATTCGTCTCGCGCTTGTGGAGTCTTATGCCGGCACTGCTCTTGGCGTTGCGTATTTGTATATTTGCCATATTTGTCCAAACACACTCTAGTAAACATGGCTATAGAGGTGGTTATCTAATATCGTCAAACGGCCATTGGCGACCACTTGAAATGAATGGCCATCAATAGTCCGGCCACTGCTGGCCACTTAAAATGATGGCCATTTGGCGTTAACAGATGGCCACTCATTGGTCATTTTTACCAGAGCGGCCAAGTGTAGAGGAGTTATTTGTCTATGTTTGCTCTATTGTGGCAAATAAACAAATACACGAACACCCGTATCCTTCCTCTTGTAGGTTTTTAGTCGCACATCAAAGGACTCAAATAAGGAAAGTACTTGCGTGAACTGTCCCGGAGTTCTTAAACTCGACACTTCTTCGTGGTCATAAAGTCGGGAAAGGGATTAAAAATTTGGGGTACCATTTAAACTCGATCCTTTGTACCTATCCTAATGACTTGCCACTCCTCCGCCCATCTTCATGCCAACCGACAGACCTGCCGCCAATGGATTTCGTGAGTCACTTACTGAAGAGTTATTTAAAGTGCTATTAATTGAGCTTTTTTTTTCATTCCTCATATTTTATAATTTTTGATTTCCACACATAATTCCAATAAAAATGAACCCAAACACGACGTATTTATGACAACTGAAGTTTTAAGGTACTGTTTTTACTTATTTACATAGTATATAGAAAGTATTGTAATTGTGAAAAACATAATAATAAAACGCTTCTCGAGCAATTCTCTGAATAGTAGATTTTAAGTTTTTCAAATCCAGTCACTAGATTTGAAAAAATAAAAATGTCCTAGTATGTTTCATGTTTTATTTTTGTCAAGTATTTGGTATAACATATGTGTTTATCTGATAATAGAATAAATTCAATTTTGTTGCAGTAAACAGAATTGTTAAGAGTAAATAACATTGTCACCAATTTCAGGTCCAAATATTGCGACTACTGGTTCATTCATTTTCGACACTGTCAATTACTAATGCAAAAAATAAGTTACAAATTTTTTTATTATTTTAGGAGCAGCTTGATAACTTTACATTTTAAAAATTACTACGGAAACAAGAAGGTAGGAGAATAACGAAACTGTAGGCTCAGATTTCAATAATTAACAATAATTGTTGTATCCATTCTAGAATTTTGATCAATTTCTTCGCGCTCGGGAGTAATTTCCCGTCTGGGGACAAAATGATACGGAACATAACACGTCGGAAATTTAATTTACATCACTTCGGTTGTTCTGAAACCAATGCAATTTGTGTAATTTAAAAAAAATGTATGTTTAGTAGCAAAGTCAACTCTATGACTCATAGCTGCCCACCGATCCCATTCACGCGACGGGCCCAGGTAGACCCGCGTGGACCTAATCCTTAAGGAAGTGTCGAGTAATGGTTATCCCTTTACCTGAAATTCTGTCGAGTTTAGTACGTCCAACCGTCCGCACTTGGTTAACCGTGCTCCGTAGAGAGAGCGCGATATTGTTGCTTTAACCTATATCTTGACTTTTTATTCTATAATTCCTGTTATATGGACTGGAATGACAAAAAGGATAAATATTTCTTGGGTTATAAAAAAAACATCTCGTCCATCATTATAATAAAAGTATATTTTTGGCGTTATTGAGTTATTTGCTTGTTCGGTCCATGTGAGGATGGCATACTTGTGATATTTATGAATACGTCAAATATTTTGCCAAATACAGCGAATACGTTACACAAATACCGTAACGTCAAGTGAAGTGTCAGCATTACCATTCCCTGTTCGAAGGAATTTGTGACGTATTCATAAACTGGCATGTATTCACTTCTTTCATATCGGCCTTGTTCATTAAAAAAAGTACTTTCCTTAGTAGCAAATTGCCTCGCAGTAGATGTATCAATTCTTACATGAATCTCGTAATTGTGATTCTCTCATTGCTACAAATAGAAGCCATAAATAATTGAATTGTCTGCGGTTATTTCAAACCAACCATTGTATTTTAAATAAATTTATTGCCATTGTAAGTTAGGGTTTGTTTGGAAAAGCAGAACTTAAAATTCACTTAAAGGAGAGCACTTTTTTATGTATCACTTGACTGGCCGGAGCGATACGACAACTTTGTACAGTGTTAATTGTTCGGAGCTATTTTTAGTAATGATCTAACAAGGCAACAAAACATGTAAAAAACGCTTCATCAGTTGAAAAGGTATTCTGCAGTTTGTTTTTCAGATACCCTTCGGTCCCTGAAATACCACAATAATGATGATTCCGTTCAGGAGCGGATCTCATTTATTTGTTTATTTATTTATTTCTATTCCTTTTGGCACAAGGAGGTTCAAGCCATGAGACCGAACCGATATTTGTCTGGAGTTGGTGAGGGAATCCCTTGCAGAAAACCTCATCTAGTTCGGCCGAGCAGGGTGTGTACCCATACTCTACCGCTCAGCGATATCCTGGTAGCAAGGACACTATCACTAGACCACAGTTGTCGGTCTAGAGGGGGGGGGTGTTAAGGGCGCTATAGCACCCTCCCTTTTGGACCTGATCTCTTAATTGATAAAATTGAAGTTGATAAATGACATACTTGTTAATGGAAAGTGTTACCACATTATTAATTGTTATTAATAATAAAATTATTATCGTTATTAATAATAAAATTATTATTGTTATTAATAATACCATAATAAATTAATAATACCAGATTAATAACTTTAACAATAAATAGTCATTATTAACAATACCAGATTGTTAATTGTTATTTATTTGATGCATTTTATTTAAAGGTAATATTTATAAATTTTTTGTTGTAAAAGTATAGTTTTTAAACAAAAATTCTCCCCGGTTAGCACCCCCCCCCCTTTGATTACGATCAAGGTCTGCCACTGACGATGGTTCCGTTCTCATGGCACGTGGCATTCTCGTTTATGAGTGAGCCAAAGTGAATAACACATTTTTGGGTGTGTCTATCTGGAGAGCAAATATTAAAAAAAAATTTTGCACCGTTATTCCTTAGTTGTATTGATCTACGAGCAATCCGCTTAGCTAGTTATTCATCTGCGAGTAAAGATTTTTATTTTATTGCTCTCTTTGATAACTAGCCCTTGTGCCAAACATAATCAATGCAAGGGTTCTTTCATCTGAACTATTTCAGTGTACGTCACTATCGAATTTGGTGTGCCAAACTGCACCAGTTCCTTATGGGAGTTGTTTGCAATCCCTGTTGTTACGTCTTCTTATATACACTATTTTCTCAGAACATCCCGCGAACATTAGATATTTCTTTCAGAACTTATTCCTAGTATCAATCATTTCCTTTTCATGTATCATTAAAAAATCACATTCCTTTTATTGAGATTTTTGAAGTCTATTGAAACCACTCCAAGACTTTTGGACCATTCTGTATATTTTTACGTCACAACTACTTATGGAGGAGTGTTTGCATCGTCAACGGCCACGTGAAAATTGCGACGGGCCGGGACTCGAACCCGGACCTCATGCACTGGTCGCAGGTGAGCTATCCACTGCGCCACCCGCCTCGACTCCTCAAGTCAGCACACAACTTCACCTGGCTTCAGTGGCGGATCTATTGGGGGCGGGACTAAGGGAGCTATAGCCCCCCCCACCCCCCACTCCCATTGGACCTGAATTCTTAATAGGTAACATGGAAGTTGATAAATGGCATAATTTTGTAAAAGTGTTCTCATATTAATAACTGTTATAAGTTATAATTGTGATTGTTATTAATAATATAATTGTGATTGTTATTCATAATACCAGATTGTTAATTATTTAATTAGTGCAATTTATTTAAAGGTAATTTTTATAAAATTTGTGTTGTAAAACCATAATTTTTAAACAAAAATTCTCCCCGGTTAACCCCTCTCCCCCTGATTACGGTTTAGATCCGCTACTCCCTGGCTCGTATATTATCATTCTGAATATTGTCTGCTAAATATAGGGAACCATGGATGGACGGACTTATAACAATCCTTAAAATGAAAGCATAGTTTCCTGAAATATGAGCAACTATAAGAAGAGAGAGAGACCCGAAGTCGTGTCCTTGTGTAAAAGCACTCCGGTATTCGGTCCCTCGCAGCCGAGGGAGTCGGCCACTGAAGGGGGAGACAGAGAAAAGCTTTCTTTCCTCGAATACGTTTCTTCGTTCGCGCATGCGCGAAGGCTCAGTTGCCAAAGCGACGAATTGGCGTGGGAGAGTCGCTATGGCCTAGGACATTGGAGCTATCAGCTTACGAATTCCTCCTTTCAAAAATTAAAATTTGAATTATGATTTGTTCTTCCAAGGAGTCGCATTGTTTGTTTGTTTGAGGATTGTAATGATTATTTTGATAAGTGAAATACTTGTTTGTTTGTTTTTAATGTAAAACTTGTTATTCACCTGACGAGGGCAGTGTCCACAGTGGAAACTTTGTGTTTAGAACTGTGTTAAACCATAAAAAAAGTCTGGAAATGATGAAATTGTTTTATTGTATTATTTTTAGTACCTCTCAAGTAAAATTTCACGACCTTATCTAGCGATTATAGATTTTTGAATGTTTCGACCAAATTCCGACAGCGGTGGCGCTGTGATCGCGTGTTCACTACCAGCCCAGTGACGGATCTATGGAATGGGGGACTAAGGAGACAATAGCCCCGCCCCCATTGGACCTGAACTCTTAACAAATAAAATTGAAGTTGATAAATGGCATACTTTGTAAAAGTGTTACAAGATGAATAATTGTTATTAATTATATTCGTTATTGTTATATGTAATTGTTATTATTAATAATACGTATTAATAAAATTAATAATACCATTTTAATAACTTGAATAAATAATAATAATTATTATTGATACCAGATTGGTAATTATTTTATTTAAAGGTGATATTAAATTTGTGATGTAAAACCATAATTTTTAAATAAAATGTTCCCCGGTTAGCCCCCACCTTGATTACGGTCTAGATCCGCCTCTGCTTCCACAAATACTGTTGAGCGGTAGAGCGTGGGTTCAAACCCTGCTCGGCCGAACTGGGTGAGGTGTTCAGCTGGGGTTTTCCCTCACGTACTCCAGACAAATGTCGGTTCGGTACCATATGTACCTCGGCAACCTAACGTCTGTCCTTCCCAATTCCCTTACCTTGGGTGGAAGAGCAGGTTTCGTGGCTTGAACCTCGCCAAAAGTCATAAAAATTAATTAATTAGTTTACAAATGTAACGTAGCCCGTTTCATCAATGATCGCCACTATCTTGTTGGGGTGAAGACCTGTCTTTGATGGTCTCATCTCATGCTTCCATGCGACCCGGTGCCAACGTGACCATTGAATGGCGCTCTCGACGGGGCGGTTTGGAAGGGGTTGGGGAGGGGTGGAACTGTCCGTCAGCTGACTGCTCTCAGGCCGCGTAGCACGGAGGGAGATGAGGGTTGGCTTAATGGACACGCGTCGTATTTCGCTTGCTGCTTGAGTTCCCAGAGCTGAAAGAAAGAACTTGAAAAGAGAACAACAGATACCAGAATAGAATTGACACACTGGTTCTTCGGATGTCATGTGTACTACTCTGAAATGTTTCTGTTGTTTGACAAGTGTTTAATGAACAGTTGTGA
This sequence comes from Laupala kohalensis, assembly GCA_002313205.1. Lineage (NCBI taxonomy): Eukaryota > Metazoa > Arthropoda > Insecta > Orthoptera > Trigonidiidae > Laupala > Laupala kohalensis. Next base: position 596,412 of record NNCF01127815.1, read on the forward strand.
GGTTTTACAAAGTACATGTTTACTTTCTGTTCTCAAGATGCACGAGTTTGTTTCTAAATATTGTTGGATTACTGTAACTTGTGTTGTCATGATTTACTGTATGACATGTAAATTCGTAAACCTTCTACTTCACGGTCACAAGAAATTGATTGTATCGTTTTGTAGCTTTATTAAAGAGTATTCGAAAAAGTGATTGTTCTAATTATTTGAGAAATTTTTGGGGTTGTCAGCGTCATTGTTCTTTACTAAGAAAAAAAAATCGGTATTTTTTCCGTTGTTCCATGGGAAGGTATAAAAACCTATAAAATGTTTGGGAGATGTCTCAATACATCTGATATTATATTAAATCTAAAACGAAATTTCTGAAATCGTGGAATGAAAAATAACTGGGAGTTTCGGTTAACTCTGAACTTCTGAAAGAAAATTCAGGAACCACACTATTTGACTTCCGCGCACTAGGAAGGTGCAGTTATTTCCTCCTTTTTTTAAAAAAATAATAACTTGTCGTATTGGATATCCGTGGAATCAGATCTCCGTGGTGCTGAGTTTCAAGAGTTTCAATGATAAACAATATGAATTTAAAAAAAAAACATACCTCAGTATGAAAAGGAAGGTGTTTTATGTATCATATTCCCTCATTCTGTGTAGGAGTATTATTTTCTACTGTAATCATTAACGTTGTTGGATTAGACACAAGTCGTAAATAGTAGATTACCCAGGCTTGACGCGGTTCTTGGAGTGTAAAGATTGCAATATAACTAAATTCTCAAAACCAACTCGTTGTAGATCAAAATCAGTACATGTTTATGTGAGGTCCCTTGGAATGTGCTGTTTCTTTCAAAAGCGCTGATCTTAGCTTTGCCAAACTGATTTTTTTCTCATCTGCTCCTTAAATATAACTCGTGTCCAATATAATATGCTTGATGACTGTTCATTAAAAACTTGAAATTATGCAAAGAGAAATCAATATATTACTAGAGTAAATTAGTTTATTGTCCTCCGTGTGGTCATACGCAGTTTGTACTGTTTTTTGACAATTAATTTAATTTATTGCACATTTTATTTCACTGATGACCCAAACACTCAATTTACCCCTTTTGTGCACTTCACTTCGTATTTCCCTTCCCACCTTTTCTTCTTCTTTATCTTCGCCTTATTAATCCCGTGCTAGACGGGGTAGGCGTTAGATGGGGATGGTATGATGCCTCCTACTTTGATTTGGCTGGGGAATTCCAGGGTGCCGGATGCCCTTCCTGCCGCACCTCCCCGAGGCGAATGACATGGGGGTGAATGATGATGAGTGAATGTTGTGGTGGACAAAGGAAACGGGAGAACCCCGAGGAACCTTCCCGCGAACACCGCTTCGTCCACCACCTCGAATCCTATTTGGATCGGACAGGGTTTGAACCGGCGTCCCCAGAGGTAGAAGGCGAGCGCGTTAGGCTCTATGACCCTTTTTAAATAACCTTCCCACCTTTTCTAAATCATTTATTTCCCTCGTATCACTTCACTTCACTACCCACTATCACTCCACTAGCTTCCCATCTACACTAACGTACCCTTTCTTCCCGAACTTACCTAATCTTTTTAAATTGTCTGCTCCCCTTTTCTTAGAGCGTTTTTGAATTTAAGAGAGGTTGCTGATAGCTCTCCCACGACTTCCGCAGGTAAATTGTTCCTGTCCCTGATTGATATATTCGTACGTCTGTTTTTTGTATCCTTCCACGAATTTTGAAAAAGTGATGTTGTGTACCCAATCTAGTCGGTTTTTCTAAACGCCCTTCGACATCCCTCCAGGCTGGTTCGTTTTTAAGTGTTCTGAACGAACATGAAAAATTTAATGTAAATAGTTCGCATACTTTAACTTGGGAGCCGTAAAAAAGTGTTCGGCAAATGGGCTACGGAACACGATTCTAAGATTAGTTTCGATTCGGCGAGATACGAGTTCAGTGTTTGTGTGTAAGTCGTTTGGTAAAGTTATCTTAATTAAATCAGTAAACATAAAGTATTAAGAATACTTGTGAACGTCAATTTCATCTAATATTATCAATCCACCAACATTTATTAATAACATTTTTACTATACGTATCAATGGTGGTTTGAAAAGTATTTGTCCAAAATCAAATTCACGTTAGTTATACCACGGATGCTCAGATAGCTTTCATTCAGTAATAAGTGGAAACGAAAGTGTACAAAAATAATGAATGTGTGAATGCTGTTACGACATTTGAGCTGTCGGGTTAATGAGCTTATTATTGGCTTAATACAATTTAGCTGTCGGGTTAATGAGATATCAATTGAAACAGTTTTAAATGGGTTAGTGTCATACAGATAAAGAAATCGAACTGGGATGATGTAGTTTTAACCATTGAGCTTCATATTTGACCTCCTTAAAAAAGGGAATTTAAATAAATAAATAAACTTTATTGTCAAAAAAAAACAGTTGCAAACTGCGTATGATCACGTTGGGCAATAAACTTAAGTTGCTCTCCGAAAACAAGCAAGGGACCATCCCATCAATTCCGTTCATGGGCAAAGGGCAGTGGTGGATTTAATATTTATAAAAGAAGTTATTTAGTAAATACGCACTGTTATCCATTTATGGTTCCAAAACGAATTGTAGATTTTATGTTCAGTAAAAATTCGAGATTAATAACAAAAGTATGAATGGAATTCGTATTCATGGAAAATCCGACACTATCCGAAAGGACAACCGGAGAAAAACTTGGGCCGGGATTTGGGCTACAGAGATAATGTACACAACCAGAGTGCCAAGGTGGCAATTTCAGCCTGGTGTCACAATGAATAATGAATTTCCTTTCTACAAAGATAAGTGAATCTGCCTGTGCATAAATGACTAAGTAGTGTGCATTTTTCACATCCCTACGATTTTGTGTGTTAACGTAAGATTAGCTTTGATGGTATTTCCCCCAAATGATTCTGTTAACCCTGATGTTGAAAGGAAACTGAACTCGAATGAGAGAGACCTGGATTCATTTTGCATCCTAGACGCCCTTTAATTTAATCGAAGTTGGTTCACCTTCTCTTAAACGGCAACTCATGCAGAAGCGAGAATTACTTCAGGACAATCAACGTCTGATAATCACCATGGTACTGGCGAATGCTGACATTCGCGATGTTTGTTCATTCCTAGCGAATACCATATTGAAATTAACATTCGATGTAGTCTGATGCCTCTGAAGTCCGGCATTCTGTAATACAGATCTTTAGCAATGCCCATTAATTTTAAAAATAATTTTTTTGGTTTTAATTTTCATGACTGTTTCGTACCTTTTACCTTAATTCGTGGCATTTACCTTCGATGTTTTTTAAAAATTAATTGTGTAGACATTTTGTTATTAATGTAAATTATATATATAATCGTAATGAATACTGCGCAGGTCTATATAGTGCATGAATAGCGTACTATATTTATATAGTATGTATGTTTCTCATTTCGGCCAGCTAGGACCACGAGTGACGAGTGCTAGTAAGGTTCAGTTTTTGTGTGAATTTACTCACACATCGTGAATTTGAGATAGGAGGAACAGCGTCTAGATAGGATCCAGATAGCTGTATCCGAGTATTACAACTGCGGTGGTTAGTCGCAGAGGGCAGTTCTTAGCCGCAGAGGGTGTACTTTTTTCAACGGAGACATGGAAATGAAAATTACAAATTTTATCTTGCCCCACTCGGGGACTTGGTGACGACCAATCACGCTGACACCGTGGCCACGGACGGTACATTTATTCATAATGAATAGTAATTTGCAAAATCTATGAGGTCCTTGTATATTCGTCCCCCTCCCCGTAAATATAATATTTTCTTGTTAATTTTAAGTCCCGTAATAAAATATTAAAAAAATTAAACTTCAAAAGTTTTCTTTGATTCGAACACTACTTATTTCGCATTTTAAATTATAAGTATGGATTCTCCACATGTTTCGAGTTGTTTCTATGCACTGCACACTGCGCTGGGAGTATGAGAGCGTGCCTGTTGCAACTTCACGCCTCTTCCTCCGACTGAACGCATGCACTCGTCACTAACGGGGCATCGCTCGTGGCGTGCTCGCCTCTGAGATTGCTTTCTTCTGTCTCACGTCGCAGTGCACTGTTAGGAAGTGGCACCTGTAGACACAGGTCTACACGTACGGGTTTTATTTTGCATTTTCTTAAAGATGTCAATCGGAGAGAACTTGGAAAATTCGATCTCATATCCCTTCTCTCATCATTTTGATTTATGTTATACCGAAAGTTTTATTGCTACTACAATAGTGTTAATGAAAAATATCGATTTTTTTTCTTTTCTTTTTTAATATGCGATTAGATAATAAAATCTGATAATAAAACAGGTAATATTGATTTATTTGAAATTTTCCTTTTCTGTTTTAACTCCTTGCTCGGGTATGATAAAACGGAGATCCTCAGTGCTCAGTCTTAGACTATGGTCTATCAACGCTTATTGTCAATCGCTCAATTCTTCAGCGACTTTTCTCTTTTTTATAATTCCTTTTTTAAAATCTTTACATAATTTCGTTATATTTTGTAGAATCTCCAATCACAGGACGACTTCCGATTTTTTTGTGAGAGAGGTCTGGTCCGGGACGGAGTCTCGAAAAAAGTGTTTTTACTTCTAAATGATCTTGGCAGATGACGGAAACACTTCGAGTTGAAACGAGCACCATAACCAGTCTCTCCTCGTTGTAACACGTGCAGCAGGAAAGCTGTTAAGTTATTTATAGACGTTCGCGACTGATCATATCGTGCAGATACTAACAGCCCTTTTTTACGTCTCTCTCCGTAAGAGGTCTGGTTGAAGATAGAAAAATCTCGAAGTCAAAGGGAAGTGGACACGGAGAATAGTCGAAGAATTGTGAGATTGAGAGCAGGCGATGACAGTCCACGGCCTAAGACTGAGCACTGAGGATCTCCCTTTTATCGTTTCCAGAACGACGAGTTTGGAGGCCCTGGACCGGTAAGGCCTAATGGACTCGTGGGTTTAAAATGTCTTAAGTACTTCTCCACACATTTTTGTTTGTGTTCTAGAGATAAGAGACTAGAACTACTGGGATAGTCCCAGACGATTTCTACATTTATTAGTATATGCAGTTGCACTCGTGTGATCATATTGTCGGCGTACATGGTTTTCAAACTATCCTTGGGCTAATGTTTTTCGACGTTGAAATTTTTGAATCCTGTTTTTTTTAATCTTGATTTCGTTTTCAGACTCTGGTAATTTATTATTTGATTAGCATTGAATATTTGATGAAGAAATGAGATACTCTTTAGCGTACGGCAGACCAGAAGTACAATGTCCCACAAAGGCGTTTACACTGTTTGAACTTAAATAACTCGAACAAAAATATAATTTTTGTAGTGCCCAAGATGTTCATAACATTACTGATTATGTTATGAGTGTCCTCCATTGGTTGAAATACATCGTCTGCAATGCTGTGGAACAGATTGACAAACATGTGATATAGTTTCAACGTAAATGGATTTACGGGCAGTCAAAATCGCTTCTCTCCATGGCATCCAATGTACGTGGTTTTGTGCCGTAGACAGTGTCTTCAGGATCTACATAGTTCCTCATGGAATGAAGTCCACCGACGTTAGAGCAGGAGGTCTGGGTGGAACACGTCAGCCTATTCTCCTCGCAATAAATGTTCCATCCATGACTTGTTAGTAATGAGACGGTGCGCCGTCTTGTTGAAACAAAATATCTGAGTAGAGTTGGTGAACAGCTGATACAAACTATTGTGAAAATTTGTACCACTACTTCTATCTCTCTTTCGTCAGATTGAAATTCCTTCTTGTCACATCGGCCCTTCTTCAGATCACTCGTAGTTCCATTCCTCCCAAACTAGCAGCGTAATTTCGAACATGTTACACGTGATTGTGGCGCATTCTGCCCGCCGTGGTTTATGCGCTTCTTTCGTGTTCTCACATTTCCAAGAACTCTTCAAAGTCCAGTTGTCAATTACTTGTCACTACTGAAAACTGAACAACAAATAAGAGATAAAAAGTTAATAGCAATAAACACTAATCATGGCATATCCTGATAAAAAATGCTCCATCAGATTACCTGTAATACTTTCTCTGTTATTAACACTCAAACACCATAAACCCAGTAACTGATCTAGACCGTAATAAAGTTGGGGGGTGGGGGGGGGGGGGGGGTAACCAAGGGGGAATTTAAAAAAAAA
>NNCF01127815.1:602803-629545 GCA_002313205.1 Laupala kohalensis
GGGGGGGGGGCCGTAACCCCCTTCATAGATCCGCTACTGTGTAAACCTTTGTATGTTGTACTGTATATTCTATGGAAAGTATCTACAAATTTTTGTTGAAGCGGAAATCTCTTGATTATATCTCGTGCTATTGCTAGGTAGTGCTTCACTGAGTAGATATTCAACGAGACCTTCATAGAAAGTAGCAGCTTTGTGTTGACGTCTGTGGGGTTTGCACATCTAAGTTTCAGGGCTTCACCGTCTCGCAAATTGGTCACGTGATCGCAAGGATGGACGAAACGTCGCAAGATATGCTCCAGGGAAACGGTGGAATGGAAGATGGGACTGTGTGTTGTGTCTGCACAGCTCCACGGAAGAGTAACATACGGCTTCTGTATCGCGTGTAGCCACTAGTTCTTGACCTACCACAACTGATTCCTTGTGAAGCTTCGTTCTTCATTTTGCTGCTCGAGTTATATCAATGACGTAGCTATGCCATTCAATACGGACGCAATCTTGTATTTTTTTATCGCGAAATTCCGAAGATAAGTTTTTGAAAAATAATACTGTTGTGATTTATATCATTCTACTATTGTTATGACATTTGTGATTCCTCCATAGGTCTTAAATAAATCTGTTTCGTTATGCAATGATTGATGTTTCTCTCAGCATGTTGAACATCTTTGAAGACTATGTTCGCTGATGCTTTATTATTGCTGATTAGTCATTGATGGAGAATGTTGGTATTTTGTAAAAGATTTTTGTTTGTTTGATTGATTAGAATCTTGAAACTGATTACATAACCGGAGAGTTTTTATGAACCTATCAGCCGTCGACAGTATGGAATGAATAGAATTAATGCACCGCTTTGAAATATTACACTTATTGAGATAAGGTTTACATGTGCGGGACAAGAAGTTTACAGAAACATCTGGAGCGCAACGATTAATGTGTTGCGCTAAAAACGGAATTATGATTTGCTTTTCCTTATTCTCTGTTCCACAAGACTTCTTTTTGTTATATACACGCATCTCTTAGCAGTTTCTATCAGGAATTTTTTCTTCCCCAGCGGTCGATCCCTCCCCTGTTTGATATACAAAGTCAAACCCCGCCCTCTCTCTTTTCAATTGCACTCGTGTGAACGATGAATAAACCAGGTGATAAATAGACATATCAACTTTATTGTCAAAAAGGCAGTTACCAAATGCGTATGACCACGTGGAGGGCAATAAACTAATTTTACTCTCCGGAAGCAAGCAAGGGAACATCCCATCAATGGGATGTTCCGATCAAGGGCCCTAAGGTAGAGGCGGAATTGTAACATTGCAACACACTCCTAAAGATAAGAATAGTTCGGCACATGTTATAGTATTACATAATACCAACAAATATTCTATTTAATAAATCACTAAACAGTCATTTTACAGGTACGTATTACCAATCTAAAAATCTTGCGGAAAGTATTGTTGATGAATCGTAACTATTAAATAACACTAAATTCGCGAATAATTGTTTCAATAGATGGCGCCCTACGCAAGAGCCTAGCGAGTCTCTATAAAAAATTCGCCTCTACCCGAAGGAAAACCGGAGGATAACCCGGGTCAGGATGGGGAGTATAGTACATCTTTGTTCTAACAACTCGTGTAACAATTTCTAAACAGAAAGAAAGTTTCTGCGAAAGAAAGTACGGGGATGTTGCTGTATAAAACAGTATCTGAGATCCGGATCCGTAAATAGGATTATCGTGTTCACAGACCGGTAGCACTAGGATGGTGGAAAACAACAGTAATGATTACATTTGATCCACATCTAAACGTAAACTGATGCTATTGAAATTGCAGGTGCAATAGTACCATTGTATTGTTTAATTCTCATTGATTTGACTCGATTGAGATGAAAATGTTGCTTTTTCATTTCTGACAGTTTTTTATTCCATTCGTGTATCATTTCTTTGGAAGGGCATCCTTGCGCCAAAGTTAGGATTTTCGAGTAATTGCAGTCAGTGTTATAGCGACTTCATGTTTTTTTCCTATCAACCCCCTCCCCCCCCAAAAAAAAAAAAAATCTAAACCAGAACTACATTTTTTACAAATATTTTTAGATTTTATTCTTGGTATTGAACAGAAAAGGTTACCGTCATCTAAATTAATTTAGAAGTGAGAGAAGATAAATCAAACACTTTTGATTATATGCTCAAACACTGACGTCCTCCTGACGAGGGCAGCGATCTAATGCTGAAACGTGGCGTATAATAATAAATAATTCTCTACAAAAAACGTCGGTTTGATCATTTAATTATGATTGCAGACGTGAATGACGTCACATTCGTTTCGTCTTGTTGTTCATTTCCTAATGAGAAAGTTTTTAAACTTCGTGCTGTATTCATGTATTTATGTCACGCTATTCGGGTCTCCACGACGCACCTCTGCTTAATTGTGTTGCTGCGACATTTGTAGTCTCTGTGGTAGCGAATGGATTTGACTGAATAGACGTAGACTGAGAAACTTACTTCATTATACTGCACATGTTGCGTAGATACTCGTCTCGGCGTCCTCCCTATAGCGACGCTGGTTGCTCGTTAAATGATGAGAGTATGTGTGATGTTCCACTTCCAAGGTAGATGCCTCGCTTCATCTAACTCCTTGTTCCTTCATGCAGATGCTGATCCAACTCTAGAGAACGTGGATGTAGCGTCAGATCCATTACGACGAAACAGTTTGCACGCGGATTCTATATTTCGCATCTCCCGATTGAAGTTAAATTCCGTTCACATAGTCCAATATTATCTCTTCTTTTTTGTGTAACTTCACTGTTCATGAGCATATTTTTAAACCTTATCATTTTCACGACCTTCGCTATTCCACGGAATAAAAAGCTCGGAAGGAAATTCGCTGAATAAATAATTCCAAATGTGAATAGTCGAGAAAATGAAACTACATCATGCGTACACATTATATTAACGTACAATCCGGTCATCACTGTATGTTGTGTAAGGAAAGTATTGAAAAGGAGTCCACAACGTTTTTGGTTTTTGTAGATTTGTACGGTTTTCCTTCAGTATTTCACTGATTTAAAAAAATATTAAAATGCTTTGTTAAATATGTCACTTGTTTCTACTGATTCTTTCTTTAACTTTATCCAGCGCCCGCCCTTGGCAGAGAGGCCATTAGGCGCCGTGCATCCCAGTAGAGCTTGGCTTTTCCATACAAGTCGTCATCGGCAGACTCCAGAGTGCTGCATCTTGGCAGGTGGTCGGCCGAGCCCTCCTCCAAAGAACATAGAGGGCAGATCGGAGTGTCAGCTAATCCGATCCGGTGCAGGTGGCTCTGAAGGTAGTCGTGGCCAGTAACCATTCTGAATGTAGCTACTGCGACGGCACGGGGCAGGCTGTTGGGGATGGAGTTTGATGTTATCTGTTCCCATCTTTTGCCGGCAGCTGCAGTTTCCCATGCGGTCTTCACGTACTGGTTGATGTTTTTATTTATTCTGCTGCATGCAGCCTGAAAACTGGGTGGGAGGTCCTGTTGAGGGAGATTGCATCCCGCCTTTGCGAATCCGTCGGCTCTCTCGTTTCCGTCTATGTCGCAGTGTCCAGGGACCCATTGCAAGCAAATCTCAGTGGTCGTTTGGAGCTTCCACAAACGCTCTTGACATTTTTGTACAAGGTCCCCTTCTTGTAGAGATGTAGACGTAATTGCTTGCAGCGCTGGCGTTGAGTCCGAGAGGAAGACAACTTTATTATAGACTGGAAGAAGTGACAGCTTCTCTGCAGCCTCGCTGATGGCATAGACCTCTGCATCGAAGTTTGTTCTCATGTTCCCGACTGCGAAGGAGCCGGCCATAGAGGTAGAGTAGTAGCCTGCACCAGTTTTAGTGCCAGCTGCGGACCCATCGGTGTATACATGTAACCATTGTGGAGTTGGGTATTTTGTTGCAAGCAGTTTTAGTGTTGCGGCCTTTAGCAGATGGGATGGAACATCTGATTTCTTGGCGTCGATATCGGGGAGAAGCAGGAAAACCGGGATTTCTGGTCTTTCTTTGACAGCCTCTGGACGTCTGAAGGGGAGTCGTTCTCCGAAATTAATTTGATATTTTGATTCTATTTCAAGAGAGCAAGCGAGAGGGCTGTTTTGAGTCTTAAGGCGAGCGTTTGCGGTGCGATAAGATTCCCAAAATCTGTATCCTATTCGGCGAGATCTTTCAAAACATTTCAGGGTTGCCTTGTCGCGACGAGCTTCTAGTGGTTCTACTTGCGTCTGAATTTCCAAGGCAGGTATAGGGGTGGATATAGCTGCTCCGCATACAATTCGTAACGCATTATTTTGCACAGTACTGAGTTTCTTTTTGGTTGAATCGCTTGCTGTTGTTAGAACCTCGGCCCCATATTCTAGTACAGGGCGGATATATGACTTGTACGTGGTGGCCAGGACGTCCTGGGTAGCTCCCCATTGGGTGCCAGCGAGTCTTCTAAGGATACATAATCGGTTGGTGGATTTGTCGACTACTTTTGAGACGTGTTGAGACCAATTCAGCTTATTGTCCAAAGTCATGCCGAGGTACTTTGTCGTTGGAAGAATTTCGAGAGGAGTTGAGTCGTACAGTAGGTTTATATCATGTTTTTTGGTTGACATAGAAAATAGTTGCGCAGTTGTCTTTTCCCTGCTGACAATCATATCGTTCTCGAGGCACCAAGAGTTCAGGCGCTGTAGTGCATCGTTGAGATTTTGTTCCATTGCTGGAATGCTGCTACTAGTTGACCATATTGTGAGGTCATCGGCGTAACAAAGAACTTCAGTTCCAGGCTGTCTCTTTAGTTCTGTTATGAGGTCGTTAATCATTATATTAAAAAGAACACAGCTGAGGACCGCTCCTTGCGGAAGGCCTCTCTTCTGTTGTCGGTATGCGCTGGATGTATCGTTGTACTTCACTCTGACCAGTCTTTGGCATAAGAAACTTGTCAGCCATTTAAGCATATTTCCATTTACCTTTAGATTAGCTAGCTTGCTCAAAAGTATATTCCGGCTTATGGTATCATATGCGCCCTTGAAATCGACAAAACAGGCGAGGGTTGACATTTTTCTCTGGAAACCGTCTTTGACATATTGCGAAAGTTTGATAATTTGGTCAATGACGGACATGTGTTTCCGAAAACCAGCCTGTTCGGGTTCAATGAGTCTGTGTCTGTCGATAAACAGTAAAAGACGGTTGTTCACCATACGTTCAACGACTTTGCATAAGATTGAGGTGAGGCTAATGGGCCTGTAGCTCTTGGACAGACAGGGGTCTTTGCCCTTTTTTAGGACAGGAATAATTTCGGCTTTTTTCCAGGAGTTCGGGATGCCCTGATGCCAGGTTTGGTTGACAGCTGCTAGTAGAACTCTGAGGGCTGACTTTCCGAGATGTGTGATGAATTCTGGGAAGATCTCGTCAGGACCACAGCTCTTTCCTGTCTTTAATAAGGCAATCGCCGATTTGAGTTCCCGTAGGTTGAAATTGTCATTTAGATCTTGGTGGTCTGCTTCAGGCTGTTGAAGCGCTGGGGGACGGATTCTTCTCCGGTGGGGGAAACTAGAGGAACAAGACGAGAATTCTTTGCAGAAAAGCTTGGCTTGGCGATTTCTTTTTTACATGTTACAGTGGTTGAGCCTTTTTGCATAGGTGACACTTTCGGTTGCTTAGATGTATTATTTAATTTTGATATGAAGCGGTGGGCTTTTGTTCCATCCTTTCTGTAGTCGAGTTTTGCAACGAAATTGTGGAAGGTGTCGCGTTTGCTCTGAACAATCTCTTTCTGTAAGGTTGCCTGGGCTTTTCTCAGCTGTACACAGTCAGTTAGATTTCCCGTGCGCTCGGCAGTTTTCCTCGCTTTGTTTCTATTTGATTTGAGGTAAGTCAGCTTGGTGGTCCAAAAAGGAGAGTACTTTTTCACTTGTCCTCTAGGTATATGTTTGGTGGCTGCGCTTAGGATAGCATCTGTTATTTTTGAGAAAGTGAGTTGGGGGTTAGGAGATAGTATCTCTTCAGTGATTAGCGCATCGGTTTCGTCGGCATATGCTTGCTATTTGGCTTTGCGGAAATTCCATCTCGTAAGTGGCCTTTGTTTTGGGACCTTTATCATAGGTTCTTCTGAGGCAATAACAATTCGGTGTCCACAGCCAGATGGGTCATCAAGCAGCTTGTGTTGACACCTGTCGAAGAGGTTGGCGTGGGGCATTACGAGGTCCGGTCTGCTGAGTTTCCACTGATGATGACAAGTTCAGATCTTGTTGACGTAACCACTTTTTACATAACAAATGGAGTTCTAATGTTGAAGTAATGTGTTAGAATGGGGTGGTGTTCTACAAACTAAGAATCGTGAACAACGATGCTTCGGGAACGCCTTTGTAGGTCAGTTGGTGACTGAAGTAAGTCAAAGCGTGGCTCTATAATTTTAATTGAAGTTGATTAGTGCGCATACTCTTAGATCCTCCGGCGAACTCGCTGTTGGCTATGGCAACTAGGCAAGGCCAAAAAGAAGTACCTTCTAGAGAGACCGCACGAAACACTTTCATCTTTAAAATATTGGTCCAAACTGTCGAATTGTCTTGCCTTAATATTTTAAATCAAATTTTTTTTTCTAATGAATGTAGTTTAGGAAGGTAAAGTGATGGACGTTTGCTTATGAGAACATAGCTTAATTTTTCAACAATATTAAAGGGGAGTAGAAATAATATTTTTCATTAATCAACGAAATGAAAGCCTGGATATAGAGAAACCAATGAAAGCCTGGATATAGAGAAACCAATGAAAGCCTGGATATAGAGAAACCAATGAAAGCTCTTTCTGAGAATTCAATTTTTTTTTTCTTTTTCGATGAGACTGTCTAAGTATGCATTTAAACCTCAATCGCTTACTTACAAAGCATCCTAACTTCATCTTTTTATGGGCTCTTTTCATATCTTGCCATACTAGTGGCTGAAGTCATTGTGCCCACGCAACCAAGCGAAAGATAAAATACGAATAAGGAGGACATTACGACTTGAAATCAAACGAAGCCCTCGTGGAAGGAAGCGGAGTCAATGAGACAAGCGAAGGTGAAGGTTCCCAAGTCACCCTACGAACTCGTTGGAGCACTTTAATCTAAGACTAGTGATTCTATGATCTAGGAATTCTCTGCAAACGACTTTTTAAAAAAATTGAATTGTTTTGGAAATTGACAAATTTTTAAGTGTGTGAAATGTGTAATTTAAAAAATCGAACACATTTATTATGTCTCCTTAACACGTGGGTTCGTGTGAATCCGGTAATTAAGAGCACACAGCATAGTTTGCTGTCTGGATTTCTCTTATCTCCTGTATGGGGATGTGTTTCAGGTCTTCCGGGGTTAAATCGAAGTTGGAATAGTGTACAGTTGTGAAAGGCGCACAGGTGGTTTCGCGGTTAACATCTCTGCGATCGAAACGGACGTCTCGGGTTCGAGTCCCACCTGGACGTCGTTTTGACCTGGTCGAAAATGATCACTCATTCTTCACGTGCATGTGCACAAAAGAAATATATGCACATTTATTAGGGTAGAAAATATTAGCTAAAACATTGTCAGTTCTCGATGATAAAACTTTATATTTTCTTGTTCTTTTATTTTTGTTTTTTAATTTTACCCCCAATCCACCATTTAAGGTTTTGCCCCAGCCAGGTACCTTGAGAGGGTATCATCCCAGGCATCTGCAACGATGTGTGTATTTCATGCGGAACTATGCTTTGGGTTATTTCCTATTCTATCGTAGTATAGTGCTCCGGGTGTTAATAAAATAGTGAGTCACGGGTTACGCAGTGAAATTATTTGTTATAGTTTGTGTACCGAACTCTCAAAAATCGTACCACAAAGTGACTAGTCCGCAGTTGTATAATATGATTTGTGTAAAAAATAACACCTGAAAGAAATATTTGAAATAAATTGGTGTTAAAGTGTCGGCAGATATAGAAGTCACTCATAAGTATTCAGTGTTTATTTGTAATATTCAACATACTGATCTATCGAACTTCTCAAATTTATTCTTCCTATGACTTTTTTTTTTTGTATTTTAGTATTCCTTTTTAATAATTTTGTTTGAAAATTATGATTTAATGATGCAGTAATGAGAAGCGAACCTATTTTTTCTGCTTGTTCTTCGATTCGGAGATAATAGGGTCATAGTTGCCGCCGAAAATTCTTCCGCATCGTTAACTGAGAGGGTGTTGTCATCTCGTTATGATTTTTCTTTCAATTCATAGTTAAGGTATCCACGGAACCTTTTCTTTCATGAACAAATAGGAAACATTATAAACTTTGAACATGTTAAAGAAGCCTTAAGTTTTTCTGCGATGTTTCTCTTGTAAGTCTTCAACTGATTTTGCTTTACGATGTATTCGAATTCAGAATTTTTTTATTGTGTCGTTCATGATAAGTACCTACCATGTAGCATAGCTATCTACTAGCGATTTTGAAATGTCATTTATTGATGAAGGAGTGGATTTAATGAGTCTTTCTTTCTATGTCGTTATTGAAATCTGCAATACAATTCAATTCTGCACTTCCGTAGAAACGGGATAGGTACTTAAGGATTAGCCAGGGATTAAGGAAGATTTGACTTCAGGAATTTATTGCGCAATAAATTCAAGCATGTTGTTAATTTTTAAATATCTCTTCAAACTGCTAAAATGATTCAAAATATCTTAACTTAATGAGCACTTGTGTTGTCTTTTGCGGATAATAATTTTTTATGTATCCCAGTGAATTTGTTTTGGTTGTATTACCGTACTGATGTTTTAATCACTTTCGTAATTAATTATTTTCATTTTTTTGTGAATTTGTCCATATTTCTCGATCTAGATTATTTTGTCTTCGCATCTATTATCAATTGTAGTGACAATTATTCGTAACGCCATCTCTTACTGTGGAAGTTCATTTTTTATTCCATCACCGAAATGAATGCGATCCACTCAGGGATGAAGTGTGTCAGTCTCATTGAAGTTTGGATATTGTGGTGATAGTAAATGATGACGCTGCCCTCTCGTGGTTAATGGATAACCTCCCGTTCATACTCCCTAACATTCTGCTTTGTCAAGGGGAAGGAGAACCTGGGAGGTATTTGTGCACTCTCTATTCACTACCGGCAGCTATAATATGTTGATGTCGCTTTCCCAATATGGAAAAGCCACCCAAACTGGGTGAGGTTTTCAGTTGGGGTTTTCATTTGGCTATTCTAGGCATACGCGATGTCAATTCGCAAGAGCCGTAGGTTGGGTGTAGAGTCTTCGTTCCCTGCACACAACTGAGCAGAAAAGAAACTGCGGTTTGAACCCCCGCTCGTTCGGTTGAGGTTTTTAATGAGATTTTCTTTTCCTACCCCGGACCAATGTGAGTTCGGTACCACGGATTCCTCGTCATCTCAACATTTCTCCTTCCCTCATTGTGTTAAGTGGAAGACCAGACCTGACGGCCTGAATCTCGTCCCGTCATAAAATAAATATCATAGGAATGTAATTTATTTTAATCGAATTACCAGTCGCATATGTTTAATTCATCAACGCTTTGGTCCTTACCATTATCAAGATGTGCTAGAGGACCATAAACACGCGGCAACTTGGATTTAAATATGATTTATATTGTTTGATGTGGTTTTAACTGTTTTTAATGATCGAATAATTATTTTAAT
The DNA here is from genome assembly GCA_002313205.1 of Laupala kohalensis. Classification (NCBI taxonomy): domain Eukaryota; kingdom Metazoa; phylum Arthropoda; class Insecta; order Orthoptera; family Trigonidiidae; genus Laupala; species Laupala kohalensis. The sequence goes on from NNCF01127815.1 coordinate 612,457, forward strand.
GGTCCTCTAGTACATCTTGATAATGGTAAGGACCAAAGCGTTGATGAATTAAACATAAGCGACTGGTAATTCGATTAAAATAAATTACATGATTAACTATACCAGTGTAAAATTCATATTAAATATGGTGTGAGAGTAAGACATATCGGTTCGGTGTTACGCTCCATCCAAACACCCCTCGCTCCTCATACCTTAAAGTTCACCTCATCTAAAATAGTAAATTTATAAAACCTATTCCGTGCATGACGATCTCGCCTCGTTACGTCACTGCGCAAAGGAAGCCCCCTCTCTCCCCGAAAGTTGCGCTGCAGTCGCGCAATTGCGCTCGCTATTCCGCACGCTGCATTTAGTTCAACCAACTTGCCAACGCCGCTGCCGCTGCAGTGTTCGCTGTCCTCCGTTCAGGGTCACAAACTCGCTTCCTGTGACGTCACAGGACGCGATGCTGATGTGGAAGGCGGTTGCGGGAAGAGGGAGCAGGGAGTCATCGCCAAGGCGCCTCTACTCCCATTCACACTCCCACCCACGTACACCCACTGACGGATCTTTAGGGGACTAAAGGGGATATAGTCCCTCACAATTGGACATGAAATCTCAACAAAATAATAATTAACTTTATTGTCAAAAAAGCAGTTACAATCTGCGTATGACCACGTGGAGGACAATAAACTAATTTACTCTCCGGAAGCAAGCAAGGGACCATCCCGTCAATTCCGATCAAGGGTCTCAAGTTCAGTGGCGGATTTAACATTTCAACATACTCCTAACGATGAAAATAGTTCGGCACGTGTTATAGTATTAACAAATACCAACAAATATTTTATTTAATAAAACATAAAAGTCATTTCACAAGTACGTATTATTATCCAACCATAATCATTGTGAAAGTATTGTTGATATATCGTAACTATTAAATAACGCTAAATTCGCGGATAATTATTTCAATAGTCACCGCCTCTAGGCTAGAGCCTAGCGAGTCTTTATAAAATTTCCGCCTCTACCTGAAGGAAAACCGGGGGAAAACCCGTGTCAGGATAAAGGCAAACTTTGCCGCTTTAAACAATTAATAAATTTGGTTACTACTTAATATTGTTAATTGTTGATTATCTACTTGATGAGCCGATGTGTATTATAAAAAAAATAATAATTATAACATTTGTGTTGTAAAACAATAAATTTTCAAACAAATGCTTCCCAGATCCCTCCCCGGTTGCCCCCCTCCCTGNGCTCTTGCCGACAGCCGGCGTGAAGCAAGAATTGCCTGGCGTAGAACGGATTACTGCTGTATGTTGAATGCAGAATGACGTACTTATGGTGATGAATACTCTTGCGTCGAAACAAGGAGTCCCTTCGCCGCTTATGTCTGTCAGAGTGGGTTTGTTGCAGCTGCCTTTACTTCCAGTTTTACAATCTTTTTTGTATTTTCAATTTCATGAATGGGAAACTTTAATTTTAGAGTGAATGCCTCCAGGTGTTATGTAAAGGCTGATTTTGCTGGGAACTCTCTCAAAAAAGTTGCCTTTTTTTTTGTAGTTTTGGTTCATTGTAGTTGTTACGCTTTTGATTGAGAACGACATCAAGGTCATTTATTCTAAGCAGTGGCGTGACAGACTATCATTAGCATTTTCTACATAAATATTATATTCATATGATTCAGTGGCGGATCTATGGGGGGGGGGCTATAGCCCCCTCCCCCATTTGGATCTGAACTCTTGACAGATAAAATTGAAGTTGATAAATGGAATACTTTGTAAAGTGTTACCAGGTTAATGATTATTAGTTACGATTGTTCATGTTATTAATAATATAATTGTTATTGTTATTAATAATACCAGATAAATAAAATTTATAGTACCATATTAATAAAATTAATAATACCAAGTTAATAACTTTAATAAATAATTGTTATAGTTATAAATAATACCAATTGTTAATTATTTATTTCGTGCATTTTATTTAAAGGGAATATTTCTAAAATTTGTGTTGTAAAATCATATTTTTAAAACAAAAAACCTCCCCGGTTAGCTCCCCTCCCCTTAATTACGGTCTAGATCCGCTACTGATACGATTTTAATACCTACAAATATATAAGGGGAATAAAAGTCAAACGATGTACATGAAAGAATATTCCAGAATTATTTCTTGGCATTGATCTCAGTGGCCAGTGAATGTAATGGGAATCTCTTATTTTGCTGAAACTATTTACTGACATGCTTCTCCCAGTTAATTCATGCAATTACATACCCAAGACTTGAATTTAAGCTTTATTATTAATTTTCCCATTAGTAGATAATTTTATAATTAACATAAAGTTTTAAAAAATGCTGATGTTTTAACATTTGTTGACTCATTCAGCGATGTTATCAATTGTTCATGAAAAGCGTGATTGCACTTGGAGTAGATCATGTCTCATATCAGATTGCCTTGTTCGTTGCCGAGCGCTAAAGCCCCACACAAAAAATTGTTCGTCTTCATTTTTGTTTTGTGATTCCATTTCATGTTTGAGAACACATGTTCCCCACTTGTGCGGAGCAAGTGTTCTCCATTATGAGAATGCATTATGTTGACGAAGCGCTTAAAAGTTATTTTTAGTGTTTACGGAATATGCTGAGTTTTTTTCGCTAATTACATACACATTCATCAATGTTCGCTGATCCGGGAAAATAAATTTGTAACACTTTGACCCTATACTTATTTCATTTGATGTCTCGGAGTTGTTTTTTGTATATTCAAAATAATTATGTTTAATGAGTCAATGCGATGCGAACAATAAACCCTAAATGGTTTTGGAGATAATATTGATGATGCCCAAAAGTTCCACAAAAAATAATGATGAATAAAACATAAAATTTAAGAAAATCTTTTTTTTCGTCAAATTACTCATAAGTAGTATATTTCCTGTAATTAAACAACATTCAACTTAATATGCTTCTTCTCCCTTCAACACGGCCTATATTAATTTGGTGACCCGTGTGAACGGTTACGGCCCTCCCCCTACCGAAACACGTCGTATGTTACTCTTACTTCATTTAAAATAGTACCAGCGTGGGCAGAATTAAATCACTAAACTATCTGGTCACCATAAATAAATAACGCGTACTTCGTGTGATTCCATCTTGAAAAACATACATCACCGGCTATTTCAATGAAATAATTACAATTATAATTGATGTGATACATTGCGTCTTATGGAGGAAACTCTTACTTTCCAAAAAATACCAATTTTTTGAAAACACGAAAATGGTGGAAGTTTACTTTGATTTGTAGTAAATTTTCCGTAGTGTCTTTACATCAATTTTATCTATCACCGGATATTTGAGAAAGCTAATTAACTTTTTTCTGAGGTGAGATGCATGAATCACGAAGCCGTTGTGTTCAGCCGCCATCTTTGTACATGCTCTTATATATTTCAAACGAGTCGAGAGAGTCCCTGAATATTGTTAGTACTATATTATTTAGTGATATATTCAAATTAAATCATATTTTTCTTCGTTATTATTCATATTGTTCTGATTTAAAACAATTAGAATGTTAATAGAGAAAATAATGATTTTAGAACCTTCGAGTGCTGGTCCCGCGTAGTATGGAAGGAGTAAAACTACGTTAAATAATAAGCTCGAATTTATAACTACCTGTCCGTATTCATCGAGATCACAGTGGAACTAGTGAGGGTAATTGTAGATGGCGAAGATATTGTTTAGAAGGATTTGCGTTTCGATATCCTAGTCACTTGGTCATCGTGAATTATCTCGTGAGACTTGGCGTGTGAATAACGCCCAACGGAAGTGCTTCCTCTGGCCTTGTGCGCGCGATTCGAGATCCTTGATGACAGGAACCTTGTGGAAACCCAGGTTTTCATATCCGTGTGTGATAGAACGTCGCGAACACGCGTCCGATGTCGTCGAGTCAACTGTGAATCACATTTCCAGCCTCCATATTAAATAAATAAGGATATCTCGCGTTTAGACCCAAATAAAACAATTTATTTGTTACGCCAACGTTTCGATATAATCTTCATGAGGGCTTCAACGTCATCATCAACGAAATGATATTTTCATATACACTAAACTACAGAACACTTAACCAACAGAAAAAAACAATTATATACATGTATTGGTACATACCTAACAATTCTAGCCCCCCCCCCCCAGGGGACTAGTAAGTACGTGTTTGGCGAACACGGGACCCCGAGTTGAGTCTGGCATTACTTCCACTTGTGCGAGGCTCCTTCCTCTCTCTTTCCTGACCTTGCTTGGTCACCTCTTGTTCTTTTCGATTCCGACGCTAGGGTATCTTTCATTTTCCTCTCTCTTCTTTTTTTAAATTTTATTTTTATATTTGTAATGATGTGTGTAATGTTTTGAGATGTGTTGATATTTGAGTTTTGAGTTGTAATTCAGGAGGGTTTTTAGAAGGTATGGATGAGTCATTCGCAAGTCCCACACGCGGGGAGAGTCATGTTGGCCCTCCTTAGTGCGCAACTGCATTTTCCTTACCTGTACGGAATTTTAGAGCTCTAATGACCTCGATGTCGACGAACCGTAAAACCCCACAAAAAAAATATCTAAAAAATTATGTTCATATCATCCATAACTATCCTTCACATACTTCCTACCAAAGAACCATTATTTTACATACATTACTTTCATAACATTCTACTATGACTAATGTGAGGGGGCGCACATGATAGCTTCGATCAGTCAGAAGAAGAATTGCTTGCTGGTTGTAAGGATGAGTGCAGATGTAAGGTAATGGTATGAAATGGTTATGATCCTTTGGAGGGAGGTATCTCAAGGATGGTTATGGATGATATGAACATAAGTATTTAGAATCGTTAGGTATGTACCATGATTTATATAGGTATATAATTGTTTTTCTGCTGGTTAATTGTTCTGTAGTTTAGTGCATATGAAAATAATCCTTTTGTTAATGATTACGTAGCCCTGATGAAGATATAGAGTATATCAAAAAGTTGGCGTAATAAAGAAAGGGTTTCATTTGGGCCTAAACGCGAGATATCCTTGTTTACGATGCAAGGTGGTTTGCAGAGGCTCCGAGACGCTTCCTCGATTTGAGCGCTCTCTGGACGGGTCTAATTGCCGATGCGTTAGATTGCTGGAGCGGACAAACTCCGCTTCGTCTCTGGTGACATCGCGGCGAAACGGAATCGTTAATTAACCGACTCCGGCGCGTTGCTGCGCGAGCGGAGAACGAATATGGATACTTCGGATAGCATTGCGAGTTCAAATCATCCGAATCATCTATTTTTTGTTATTGCGTTTTGTGAAACGACTTTAAGTCGTGGGATACATCTGCAGCAATTTTTTGTTAGTAATTTGGTAATGGTTCTAAAAATAGTGGTGCTCTCCGGCTTAATTTAGCTCTTGGTCGAAGAACGTATTTGCGAATGCGAATTCAGAACCTCGAGCCTTATCCCAGATCTGTGTGGGCATCCAGGGCGAGACTGACAACTTTCCTGTCGAGTTCTCCACCCTCCTCCGTCTTTTTCCCATCGATCTGCTTGTCGCCCTTTGCGCCTTCGTCACCAACTTCACTTTTCACATCTCTCATCGTCGTCGTCGTATCTTTGTCCTGGGAATTTTAATATTGCGAAAGAGTCCCGAAGAATATTCCGCGGCGTATTCATTTTTCGTCTCTTCCGTCTCGAGGGACAAACTGTAAAACAGATCTTCAAAGGACCTCGGACGCAGGCTTACGCTGAAGGACTGTCTCCAGGTTCGGTTCAAACAGTCTCTTTTGCTGCGTTTCACAAGAATAACCACCTTGCGAATCAGGACCGCATTCTATTATTTCTGTTTTGCCTGTACGATTCGAAAAGTTCGCCTTGTTTCGCGAGTAACAGAAAAGGAATACGAGATCATTGTATGAAATTTCTATTCTTTACGCTTCCTCCAAATTGAAGATGGGGCGATAGGAAGTAAATAACTAATTACTCTACGTACATTGTACACTTTGGAACATAAATATAGGTCTAATTATTCCCAGTGTCTCCGTTGGCGGGCCATTGAGTTCTAGTTCACATGTTCACGTTCGGTATGTATTTCCGTATCATATTGTGTTAGTAAATCGTTTCATGTTCATCAAACGATGTATCCTTCTAATACTACTACAATTAACGTCCATTATATAATGTAAGTAAATAAATAATTAAAGATTTTTAACATTTATTTTGACACTTGGCCATCAGTAAATTGTAGTATCAATTTGTGTTCAGATACAGTGTTCAGGTCTCTTTACGCGGTGTATGGACGAATATTAATATTCTAGCTGGTTTTTCCCAGCTTCGGTGTATCGCTTTGTATAAAAATTGTTTTGTTTAATTTGAAAGGAGTATTTTTAAGACGCCTTATTAAGTGAAAGAAATGTTTTCATGTCAATTTCAGTAGTTGATATAATACTTCTTTAGTTCATGAATTTTCTAACCATTATGGAATCAAACAACTCAAAAATTGTATATTCATGTGAAACGCAGAGGGAGTATGTAAATCCAATTTTAGATTTGCTCTCCTTATTGATCCGTTATAGTACCACCCGTGCATATCGATTCATCGTATTTTCCCTGTTCTCATTAATAATGCAGTATGATTATCTCTTTAATATTTCTATATTAATGCTTTTTTGATGCAGAATTGAATCATTTGTATTTACTTGGGCTCATTACAAAATTCCTGTGAAAAAAACTAATATTTTGGGTCTATGCTACCTGATATGCATGTGTGGATCCAAAGTGTATTTTTCCTGTAGAGCGCATAATAACCTGAGTCATATTTCGTCTTCGCACGACGCGATCATGAAGAAACGAACGAACGAACAAACAAACAAAAACCCAACTCAAATGTAGTTCAAATACATGTATATTAAGTTTACGTAAGACTGGATTCGGAATCCGAACATTGCATGCCCTCAAGAGTTTGAGACTCTCATTAGGAATTCTCACGGGTTGACTTCGCTTCTCATCTGATTTCCTTGTTTTCGAGTAAATTTCCATTAATTACACCCTCATCAACAAATCTTCTAAGGCTTCGTTGTGAGTTACATAACGCTTTTACCGCGATCGAGCTTCTAAAATTTGAAAATAGTATTTGTAACTTTTTACGTACTGGAAAGGTAATCGGCCATAATAATTCGTAGGAATTGGGTGTCTTGCAGTCAGGCCAGACATATATATATATATATATATATATATATATATATATATATATATATATATATATATANGATTGTAGTCATCATCAGGACTCTATGAAAAAAAAAATTATGGGTAAATATTTTCATGGATAAATGTGAATTCCATGTCTGTCATGTAAGTATTTTCCAGGCCAGTTTGTTTTGCCCACCTGGCATTATCTGTTTTCTAAAATAAAAAGAATTCTAAGGAGATCCAATCGCCTCAGCAATGAAAGTATATATTAGATCACTTTTTTTAATTTAAAACACCTTTATTATACGAATTTCCTCAAAATTGTAGGAACCGTTGTAGAGAAAAATATGCAACATAATATTTGCTCCTTTAATTATATTTATAGAATTACGTGAACCTCATGTGTATGGTAGATTCAAAAAGTATTCTTGAATAAATAATGTGGATGATTTTTTTCTTTTTTTTTTTTTTGCTCGGTTTGAGAATATAAATAATTTTCTTTTTTTTTATTGTCCACTCCCGGATTGTTACCTTTTTATTGAATTAATTTTCCTTCTCTCATTAATTAATTAAAAAGTAATTTTTATTTTATACTTATTGCGTCGTAAGCAAAATAATTTTACGCGAGCGCATTTATCGAGAAGAGCATTTCTCACTGATTGAGTACTGTGGCTTCAATTAGTCAGAACTAAAGACATTTTCTTTCGTGCATACTCAGATATTCCCTTCCATTTATCTTAACCAGGAAGTAAATACATTTTTGCTGTGTAGTTATTTCGCAATGAACTTCGCAGGCCGCACATCGTTCAGAGGTGATTCCGGAGTGAGTGATAGATTAGCGTTCTTTATCATCTTCTTCCAGTAAATGCATGTGTTAATGAGTCGCGTGAAAAGTATAGGCGCTGTCGCATTCAGGAGGCAAAAAAAATTAAGCCCGATACTCGAAAGTAATAATACTATTTTATTACCGACGTTCGAAAATCTTCTATTTAATATTGAGCACAAATTTTTAATTGTAAAATGTAAAAAATATTTTTATTCTGTTGTGAAAAATTGTATTTCTCTGTTCATTTGTTTCGTTAATAAAAAATGCTATCGTTAAACAATTTTTGTCACATTAAAAAAAATAAATTTCGTATACATGAAGTGATAGAACATTTGACGTCACCCAATGTAATGGAGTTGTGATGTGCTGAAAATGTAAAATTTTTGCGAGAGGCGAACGACGCTTCAAAAATTGACAACATTGAAAGCAAAGATAGATTTTTGAGATCTTCAAATACTACGTGAATGGATTGCTGGAGTGAGTTGCTAGATTATTGTGATGTAAGATTTCAGTACATGAAGGATAAGTCCAATGGCGGCGATTTGAGGGGGGGCAACCTTTGTCTTTCCTTTGATTTATTTCATTATTTAAATCATACTTAGTGAAAGTATGCAGGAATTGTCTGTATGCTTTTTTTGTTGTTGTTTTTTACTCTGTCGTCCCACCCCCATTTTTTATTCCCAATCGCCGCCACTGGACTATCAATCAATCACTGATGAAAGATCGAAAACATACTGCATTGATTCAAGTCGTGGAAAGTCTCATAAGAGAGACATACCTACTGACATAAATATTTTGTTATTTTTTGCGTAATATAAATAAATTAAAATTGGCATCACGTGACCATGCTTCATGTCTGCGACTTCGTAGCTAATCAACGATTTAAGAGCAGTAGGGGAAAATAACTCGACGTAGTTGATAGCGATTTGTGGTGTGTGGGCTGCGCCAGCCACCCCTTCAGAACGCCCACGAGCGACGCGTCTACACTGGGGTGGTTGCCAAGCGACCAGTCAGTCGAAAGCGGTTGCCAGTGACACTGAGCATTACGCGTGGGCGTGGTGCGAGGAATGAGGACGTCGCGAAATGCCGTCTGCCCCGTAGCCCTTTTCAGTGCGTCTGCGCTGCGCCAGTTCGCTCCCCTCCCCTCGACGCCCCTCCCCCCCCACCCCAAATCACAATCCTTGCTGGCGCTTCGTTCACCCCACTAGCCAACCCTTGCTTCGTCCTTGAGTTTGTAGGTCTGTGCACTCGGAGTATAGCACTCACAATTGTCCATTATTTAGCTTGTAATTCTATCATTTATAAATGCACGAGTCGTGTATTACCTTGATTGTCGTTCAGTCACACTGATATTTATCCTCGTGCAATACGGAGGTATCTGAGACCTTCGGAAAGGACGTTGACTGTTCAGAATAGTCTTATGTAACACTGACTCCCATTCCGTTTTCTCGTGATCCTGAACACTGTCTTCACCATTTCGGTGACGTAAGTTTAAATCCTTGTTCGTGCAGTTAAAGATTTTCTGTTCAGTACATGCATTATATTGCTTTGATGGCGAATATTGGCGGTTTTGTGTACAATGAGAATTCGTGTTCTTTAAAGGGAATTGCGTTCAGGTTTGAATATTGTGCACATGCGTTATGGCAATGTAAAAACAAGTTGTTGTTGTTTTATTTTGCTACAAAGAATGTTATATTGTGGAGAAAAAATTTATGTGAAGCAACATCTACAACGTTTTTGGGCGTGTGTAGTATACTTCAACTTGCTCTTATCTGTCTCCCATTCGCTACACGCTTCGCGCGACCTCTAGCGACCCCGACCTCGTTCTCCCATCGACTCGAGAATCCCCCTCCCCCTAATGGTAAGGTAATGGCAGGTCACTGTCATCAAGTTACCATCAGGACTCATGTCATTACCCAAATTCAGGAATTATGTCATGTGGGGATGTCTCGCAATTGTGTCAACTGTGCTGTACTTGTAAATTTGTGAACATGCTAATTTCATTATTGATTATTTTTACATAGTGTGAATATTTCGTATGAAATGTTATTTACTTACACATTTCTTTCAGCGGATAGTAAAATGCCTAAATTAATCTGATAAACATCTCTAAACTGCTAAATTTACCTTCATTTTACATGAGTAAATTAAAATGTTTGTTTTGAACGAAAAGCTCGTAGCTACGTGATAACTCTTCATTTTCTAACATTTGCTTGCGAATTACGGCATAACTAACCACGCAAGAATTAGTCGGAACTTAACCAAATTTAGTCCTTAACGAAATTGAATTCATTAGATTCGTCTTTCTCGGCTAGAAACATTTTATATACTCGCATGGACAGCTTAAATAAAATCTTGAAAATCGTAGCATTGGCCTTATGTCAGGTCAAATATTTTTTTTAATTTTCAGTTTCAAAATTTTTGAGAGAACAAACCGTTTAAAAATATTTCAAATGGAGTCAAACGTAAAGAGAAACATAAGTTTTTCGCCGTTGTGAAAGATATTGTGGTGAATATTATACGATCAAAAGAATTTTCCATTACTAAAGCCAAGCACTACTTTTATACGTTTTGTTAACCCGTTTATGTTTGACCACACCGAAGTGGTTTTTTTTATGTTCTCTTTTATTCAGTGTTCTTGGTCGATGCCCTTGGCAGTAATGAGTTCCTCGAATACTGAAAGCCATCCTGCGTAGGATGTTCTCATCATGAAAGAACCCATGCAGTGCTAGATTCGATTGCAGTCTACATCGCGTAGAACTTCGCAGTTACCCTTGCAATTTCCTGTCGAGACATCGAGACTCCGCTTTGACTCCATCGGTTGATTGTCGCCTCGAGCGATGCGGGCGAGGGTGGTAGAGTGATCGGGGGCGGGGGGCGTGGGCGATGCGGGCGACGACGGTTGAGCGCTGGCGCAACGTCGATGGCAGGTGCTCACCCGCAGAGGGCGCAGTGACGGGGTCTTACGACTCGATTGCCTTACGACACGCGGTCGGTCGGCCGACTGGTTCAACTCACGGCTTGCTTGCTTGCTTGCTCAAACCATGCTGTCTGCCTGTTCTGTTCGTTGCCCGATCGTTTTCTAGCTTTCGGAATCTCTTGAGTTGCTCGCAACTGGTTTCCGATTGCGAATTATGTAATACTGCTATACTCTACTGACGATCTGTTTTATTTCTCCTATGATAAGAGACATTTTATTTCGATGTTTTATTTTGACGACTCAAAGATTTCGATTTTTTTCTTTTTTTGGGGAATATAATCTAAAAGGGTTCATTTTCGAAAATATTTTGATTGTTATCGTAATTGTTTTATAGACTTTTGCGATTGTCTCTTTTCTTTTGTTCTGATCTCTTTCGAGACAAAATATGGAATTGAGAGATGTAACTATCAGTTAATTCTATTTTCGGTATCTTGAGTGCATTTGCGTTGTTTTCGGATATCGTATTTTCGTGTTGGAATAGATTCGTGTTCTGTGGTGGAATATAATGAAACAATCGGCTTATCAAATTATGCTGAAACCCTTTTCCTGTTTTTGTGTTTGATCCGTCCTGCTGTATGATATTTGTTTTGCAGATTAAACTGAAATTCTCGTTCGAATTTGAGTTCGATTGAACTTAAGGCTATTTTTAATCGCACCGTGAGGAGGAGTTACTAGAAAATAGGGTGTGTAATGCATTATGCAGGGCTCTGTCAACAAGCGATTTAGTGGAGACGATGTTAAGCACATAAGGGAAAACAAGCTGTTGACCCAGATTTGAGTAATCACTGAGGAAATTGCTGGCATACATGAGTATATGCTGAATATGAATACGGAGTGTTCTTGGTGCCATCGAACATTTATAGTTCAGTATGTGAACGAGCGAGACTGACTTACGTGTTAGTTGTGTGTTTTCATGAATTATTTTTTTAATTGTGATGGTGATGTTAGTAACTGGAAAACAGGAACGAAATTCAATAAACAACTTAGAGAGTAACTTAATTTTTTCTAATATTGTGATAATTTTAAAATAAATTCAAAATTTCTGATGTCGGTGGTTTGTACTAATGTGAGCAGATTCAGTTTTGATGAAAACAATTCATATTACACAACTAAATATATGTTTTAACGTATGAGTTTTTACTACCTAATTTACCTAAAGACGGAATATACATAAATTTTGTGAAGTATTAAGGTTATGGACGTAAAAAGGATGCGCCTGTTGTGTCCAAAACGGAAAGGTGTCACGCGGCTCGGGCAGTGAGGGCGGCTTGGAGTGGACGAGTGTTAACCTAAATCCGGCCCCCATCGGGCGCCCCGCTGCCAGAATGAGGTCAACAGCCGCCACCACCGCCTCCATCGCCGCCGCCGCCGCCGTCGTCGTGGTGGTGTTGCGTGGTGGGGAGCCCGAAGACGGAGTCTGGGCGAGGTGGTGCGGCGGAGTGCGGCCGGGCAGGGCGTTAGGGGGAGAGAGGGACATTGCCGTGCGGGTGGCCCGCATGGCAGGCGTCGCGCATGCGCAGTACCCGGCGCGAGAGCCCCGCCATCACTGCCGCTCTTGCTTTCCCCGCCGCAACTGACTTGACTGCCAGCCAGCGCTCGCTCAGGCTAGCGACGACGACGCCCCGCGACCTACGCGCCTTGCTTTTGTTTGACGACGCGTCACTTCTTCGACGATTCTTATTTATTTGTAGGGACGTCTTCGCGCTCGGCAATTGTCGCCAACAATTGACCATCTCCCTCAGGAACAAGAGACCTTATTTATAGACCTCGCAGCGAAAGAAAAGTAACGAGATGTAATCAATGGATGTGTTGTCATACGTCTGCTGCGGTGCTGACTTTCCAGCCAATCCAGACGGCATGCCACAGTATCAACACATGGCTGCTCCAACCCATGGAAAAGCTAACTTCACTCTGTTATTTCGGCCAAAGGTTAGCAATCAAGTCCCTGTCCCTCCTACTTAGTATATAAATTACGGTTGGTTCTACGAATCGTAGCGTAAACGCACTAATATTCTGCTGACAATAGAGAAATGCCCACGTGTCAACAGCGAGAGAGAAAATCGGCAATCTTGCAATACTGACATTGGCTCCTCGACTTCACAAGGTCTTGAGACCTCTCTCAATGACCTTGCAACTTCTTTTCTTTCGCAGTGAGTACTAGGCGTCATTCGTTAACTTTGAGTTGCAGGGAAGGGAAGGTACTATCAGAGAGAGAAAAGTAGTGAAGGCTGGACCCTCAAGACAATTTACAAAAATGAGTTACGTATTCCTGTTTTCACCTAATACGAGATTTATCATTTTTTCACCTATTCATGTTTTTGTTTAATACGTCATCCTATTTCGTTGCGAGTTCTTCGAATTTAGAGGACACATTGTCAATTTGGTGATTGAATTTCAGCTATGAATTATTATTCTGTGCTGTGTGCATATATCACTCCAGGCTCAGTTCAATTAAATAAATCTTCACTTCATGGAGCATGGAACTCTCGCTGTAGATTTTCATTTCAGCGCTATTTATGAAATACACATAAATCCTGATTTGGGTATGCGTCATGTTTTTAAACCATCGTCCTAATTTATTAGTAGTTATTGATAAATGGTAAATGAGAAACTGTTATGTGTAGCTTTATTTTAAAATTTGAAAATGTGCATAGCTTTCTTCATTGAAGTAAAAATGTATGTAATCTTTTCTTTTCACGGGTCATACGGTAGTTTCATTTAAAGAAAGAAATATATGTTGCCAATGACCTTGCTTTATCAGATTTGCTTTACCTAGTTAATTCATCTCAATGCGTCAAGATTTAGAAAATTCTTTTGATTACGAAGTGACGCAATCGATCAGTATATACAAGTATAGTTTTTAATTTTCTGAGTTGTTTCGGTCTAAATTTAAGCTGGGGGGTAAAAATATTGGACCTTGTTCTGCAGCGTATGTGTTCTCTCATGTCCAGTGAATTTCCCTGCGTTTGTAAAGGATGTGAGATAAGCTGATTTCAGTTGTGTGTTATAAATCTGTATTTGCTTTCTATCATAGAAACTAAAATTTGTTCCCTTTCGGCATCTTTTCATTGAAATTTTCTTACTAATTCAATGATTGTTTTCATTTACCACTCCATTAATTACTTATATAATACATACATTTCTCAAACCCTTACGTTCGTTGTGTAGAGTGTATGTATTTTTTTGTATTTGCTTAAGTTTGAATTCTATTGTACATGAATCCTCTGCATTCTTTTAGTTTCCCACAGATTTGAGCCAAAGTTACGATGGTTGCTATGAAGAAAACTAGCCGTAAGTTGAAAATTGTTTAGGGACACGTCTGTAAGTAATTGTTTCCGTTTACACCCAATGCGTTACACAGCTCTTCTTCATTAATGATATAGTATTTGTAATAGTGGTCACGTAATATTTTATGTTTGAAGTGGTGGATTATTTAATTTTATTGTTTATTTCCTGTAGCCGATTCAGCTAGATGTAACTAATGGTGGTGGTCTAGTGGCAGGGTCTTCGCTTCCACGATATCAAACCCTGCCCGGCCGAGTTAGGTGAGATTTTCATTTGGGGTTTCCCGTCAGCTCTCCGGACAAATGTCGGTTCGGTTCCGTATGTTCCCCGGCAACCCAACATCTCTCCTTCCCAACTCCCTCTCCCTAGTCTAATGGTTCGGCGGAAGAGCAGGTCTCGTGGCCTGAGCCTCGCCAAAAGACAGACACACAGTGGCGGATCTGGACCGTAATCAAGAGGGAACTAACTGGGGAGCATTTTTGTTTACAAAAGTATGGTGTTACAACATTAATTTTATAAATATTACCTTTAAACAAAATGCATCAAATAAGAAATTAACTATCTAGTATTATTAATAATAATTTATTTACTAAAGTTATTAATCTGGTTTTATAAATTTTATTGATCTGGTTTTATAAATTTTATTGATCTGGTTTTATAAATTTTATTGATCTGGTTTTATAAATTTTATTGATCTGGTTTAATAAATTTTATTGATCTGGTATTATTAATAACAATTATAACTAATAATTATTAATCTGGCAACACTCTTAACAGATAAAATTGAAGTTGAGAAATGACATACTTTGTAAGAGTTCAGGTCCAATGGGGGGGGTAGCCATAGCCCCCTTAGCCCCCCACCCCGTGTAGATCTGCTACTGCTCGCGCACACATATATATACATTTTGATGAATTCTTTAAAATTCTGATGATTTATGTTCCTTACATTACTACAAATTACTCTTTAAGTCTGCCCTCCCATTTAAACCTTTTGTTTTAACTATTGGCCACCCGAAACAACTTGAGTGGGAGGCTGTATCGGCGAACAGAACCTGCACCAAATATTCTTCGCATGGATTTTGAACGCGAGCCAAAAGTGCGCGTCTCGCTCCTCTCCCCTTGACATATCTCACCCTGCCGCCTCCACTTCCGTCCCAAACACTCCGTGTCGTAGTAGGGGTGGCGGCGGCGGCTGCTGCGTTAGAATTCGGCGCCCGCGTGGCGGCGGGTGGGGGAAGGAAGAGGGCGGAAAGAGAAACGCTTGGTCGGAAAAAGCCCCCGGAGCTATCGATCCACTGCACGGTGTCCCCGTCCCCGCTCCTGCCCCCGCGGTCGGCGGTCGCACGCATCGAGGGCGATGCACCGCCTTCCATCCCCCCTCCCCTCCCACGCTCGAACGCGACGGAGAGTCAAACACTTACTGAAACACAAACACTCCCGTCCTCAATGGTGAGATCTCAAATTGTTCGCGAAATAAGGACGGTCCCTCCCAAGTCGATAAATTCAGATAAATTGCGTAAAACTTTTTTAATTTTTTTAACCTCCCCATCAGGACGCAACTATAACGCTAGTCCTACATCTTATGTCTTATCGGAAAATATGGGGACAAACCTAACTACTTGTCATTACTATGCGCCCTCGCAAAGCAATTGAGTGACTAACATACGAGGTAACCTATAACATTCCCTATAAAACGTAGCATTGCGGTACAACAAGATTTTAACATCACCCTACCCCGCCGTAACGCAGTGTGACGATATCATCTACGGTGCGTTACGTAATTATGGACGACCCCTTGAGAGATCTGTTGAAAGGACCTTATTGTAATATTGGGGAGGTTTTGCATAGCGTACCGGCGAGCTATCGTGTACGGTATCCACGTGCAAGTTACTTCTGCGCATGCTCGGAAGTTAGTGGTAGGCTAACTCTCGTAGCGTAGTACGTTACAACGCCTCTGTTTGCGTATGATGCTAGTGGTATACTAATAAGAGAGGTCATGGCGGATTCTGGTGTTGATTTGAGGTTATGTTAGTACGCGAGGGGTTTCTTGGTTCGGTGTGTCGCATGAGTGCTTGTTGGTGTACACCCAGTACAGTTTACTTGCGTACGCTTGCGTAGTAGTTTGTTAGGGTTTACAACTTAGTATGATTTGATTCGAAGGTACGCTGTGCAAAATGCATCGATTACACTCGTTCTTTCCACGTCTGTTACGCGGTTGGCGTCATCCACGTAACGTACACGCTAGGAAGCTTGTACGTTATGCAAAAACTCTTTAATGTTACCTATACAACGTAATTCTTAGCTATATTTGGAGTGTAATTTATGACATGGGGATTGTTCTTTTCAATTTTTTTCTTAGCTCTTTTGTATTTTATTTTATTTTATTTATTTCATTTAATGCCTTTTGGCAAAAGGAGGTTCAGACCATGAGGCCTGCTCTTCCACCTAACCGTTGGACTTAGGTAAGGGAATTGGGAAGGAGAGATGTTGGATTGCTGGGAAACTTACGGTGCCGATCCGACATTTGTCTAGAGTAGTTGAGGGAAACCTCACCTAATTCGACCGAGCAGGGTTCGAACCCGCACTCAACGAGTCCACCGCTGTCTGTATTATTGCCATAGTGATCTAGTGAGAGATTCTCTGCGTATCCTCAACGAATCCCGACGCAGACGCGTGCGCAGAATCTGCTGTAGCGCTCTTCGTGCCGGAGACGGAACGGGAGGAATCTGTTGCGCTCTCCGCACCGTTTCCGGAACTGTCGCAGCGGGAGGAAACCCCTCTATCCGGTCTCCGACGCGAGCACACTCTGGTGCCGGCAGCGTGCAGCTCGGGGCGG
>NNCF01127815.1:635346-654088 GCA_002313205.1 Laupala kohalensis
TATATATATATATCAAATTGAATGTTAATTCTCTTTAATTGGGATCGCACGAATTCGCCAACTGTCCCAAATCTTTCCCCGGAGCAAGAACACGAATGTCAACTGCGGAAGGGAAGAAGGGGTGAGGGAGGTGAACCATAGCATTCGTCGAATGAGCGAAGAATTTCTTTGAGCAATGGAAGAGAGAGTTCACCATATTTATTCGGTTTTTCAACCCTCGTTAGCTGGGCTAACATTTTAAATCCCGTGAATGTTTGTAGGAGATGCAATACAATTTAGAAAATGATGAGAAAACTCTGAACCCAACTCCCAGAAACTTGTATCTTTTGCAATGTGTTTGAAGTTTGAAGCCTTCGTCTGTTTATCGAGGAGCTGAAATAATTCGCTCCTTCGTTGAACGGACACGTGTTGGTCAAATAGTCGTTTCGTCATGCGACCAATTCCCTTCCCTGCTGCGGTATGCGTCAAGGTCGCGATTCATCGCCCTCAAGGGACACGCCTGCCTCTATGGGGAGAAACTGGAAGTTGAAAAAATGCACTTAATTGACTTGACTTCGTGCTTTATTTTCAAACGTCCACGAATCGATGGTGGTAGCATGTATAAAAGATCATCGTGTGTGACCGTTGAAACATCTTCTCAGAATCATATCCTACATTGGATGATACTTGACTTAAATAATTTTTGTAAATTTGTTGATAGTATTGTAATAGTTATTAGTTGATGATTAACATTTCTTCGCTTCGTAATTAAGATCAAATATAATTCTAATGCTATTTTTTTTCTTTTACAGGTGAGTTCAGACCTGTTGCTTGCGTAAGGACTGCGTGGGTGAGTGTGATGAATAGATTTTATATTTCTGTTATCGTGCAACGTATCGGTGTTATAGTAAAAGAATGATATACCAATATCAATTAAATTTGCTTATTATAACGCGATGGGCAATAAGACTTAATTCTTCAGAAGAAATCTGAGAACCATCACAATCCTATTAATAGGATTGGTAATTATCGGGTGGTAATTTCCTTCACCATTGGAAAAGAACAAAATAGCAATAGAATTAGCATATTTGGCATTGAAGATGACGCTTCGGGACTTTTAAATCCCGGACATGCTATATATTATTTAAATAGTATGGTTTGTATTGAAAATTCAATAAATGTAGATTTTTAATGATTTATTGAAAACGAATCATAAAAATTTTAATCGAAATTCATTGTTGAAATCCTGAAACGAAGTTTCATTGGGTACGTAAGTAGTTATCTTCGCGTTTTCATTGTACTTTGACGTTCTTTTGTTGGGTCAAGAAATTCTCTACTTTTAAATAATTCATTAGAAAGGATAAGTTGATATATAGAAAGTGCATTTGAAATCATTTTTGTATGTATGAAAAACGTTTTTATCGAATGAGAGTATTTGTTCTGAACTGAATAAAATACAAGACTACATGTTCAACGTTTTCCATCATCACTTATGAAATGTTTCTTTCCATTCTCTCTTCCTTACCTTCATTCTCGGTTCATTTCGCTTCACTACCGTGTAGGATCGAGAATCCACTTCTTTGTATTTAACCTGAACCTGAAACCATAGAAAACCGGATAGTGATATGGTTCTGTTTTTAATACATCAGAGTTCAATAAAACATTGAAATTGAATTGTAATTATTTACTTAGCACTGGAAACATCGGACAAAATGAAACCATAAATTTGATTAAAGTGTATGCATGTGTATTAGCAATGTGTTACTAAGAAAATTAAATAATTTGGCGTTAATATTTGATCATGCCACATTCAAAAGAACTAATTGATGTAAATTAATAGTTTAAAATCGTAATGATTAATTCTTTAAAGTAATATTAGAAGTAAAACCGAGAAAATACCTTAATTTTCACTTTTTTTTCATATAGTGTATAGGAAGAGTTCGTTTGTGAGATTTTAAAAGAAATATCCATTTTGGGGGATCCTTTACTTGTAATAAATTGTTTTTAAAACTTCGTCTGTTCGTCCGGGCAAAAGGACTCGAGAATTTGTTATATTTTGTATTTAGAATGAATCTGATTCTTTCTGTTCAGTTACAGTTTTTCGCAAAAAAATTTACCAACTCATTCATACGCCTCAAACATTCAATGCGAAACATGAATGAAATTATACTCAGCGCCACATTAACAATATCAATACTTTTCAATGCGGATTACTCAATAATGAAGAGTTCTTTAAATCACTCTGAATTAATGACACATTTTGTATTGTCTTAATAATAAACATAAAAGACTTCGTTGACTTCCTTGTCGATATTTCAGGGTTGCATATTCTTATTTATGACTTTTTGTTTTATAATCATGCGTGGAATAATTATGTTATGTTAAATGAAAATAGGAGACGGGACCGAGATTCGACCTCGGGACCTTAAGCTTAGCGCGCTCATGCGCTTATCAACTGCGCCATCGCGTTCGTCTCCCGGGTCCGTCTTCCATTTTCATTTAACATAACATAATTAATCTGTTACCTGGCGGTGAGGTTCACCGCAATTTAAGAGATTTCTGTGCGTGGAATATTCCTAATAATGTGCCCTGTTAAGTTTTTCTTGTCAACACTGGTAGTCTTAGAGTTTGGCAAATTTATCCGTGCCTTCGTTCGACAGTTTTATGGAAAAATTATTGAACGGATTTAAACTATTGTAACTTTGCCGTAGGGCTGCATATGATCTCTAAGCTATGTTACATTTCGGTGCATCCGAGTTTGGAGTAAGGACACTTTGTTATATACGGAGATTCGGTCCTTGCCGTTACTTTAAACAATTATTTATTTACAAAAACCGGAGGGGCAAATGACGATTTGTCCCTCCTGTGGCTCAGGGACTAGCGCTCTCGCTCTTCACCCAGTCATCCCGGGTTCAGTTTCTATCGGGGCCAGAAAGAATTTATCACTTTATCACTTTAATGTCTCAGTTCATATATAGCTGTGACGATTGAAAAGCAAACTCTCCTTCTACTCCTAGTATGACTAACTCTTACTATTACGAACTACTCCTAACACCTCCACGAGGGTCAAGTTTTTGGTAAACCCACCTAACCGGCCCACCCACTAACAATGGCCCTACCATCCACCTATCTTCTAGAGAAAACGCGGCTCAACCCGTCAATGCGTTGGCTACAGTCGTTAGAAGCTAGCCAAATACGGAGCTTTTTATGCGCTGTATACTCGGAATATAACCCACTATTTGCCTGTTTCATGCAGCCAGTAACATTTTACGGCGTTTCTCATATTTCTTCTCACGGACTTTCCTTTCGGGTTGTAAAAGAACAACTATCGAAATATTGGAGGAAATCGAATAAACGTGAGGTGATGTTTTCCGAACGAATGTAGTCATCCGAAAAAACACAAGCGTCTCGAATGCCTCGCGAAGCAAATTAGTGTCTCGTGGAAAAGTGTTATAGCACCAAAATTGAATTATCGTTTGAACACAGTTTTGATTTATATTTTCTGTTCTTTCAATCTAATCCTATCTACTATACATAAAGCTCACCGTGTCACTGACTGGCATAAATTATGAGGCAATTATGAAATTTTGACTTGATTTTCAAAAACAGAAAAATTGATTTTTATCGTGTCTTGCGCAAAAATGTTTCATTAACACACCTCCAATTTTGAAATTTTGTGCGCCATGAAAATATTTTTTTTACGCACAAATGCAACGATAAGGACAGAAAAGATACATTTTAAAAAAATTACATTTTTAATTAATTGTGCCCGCAAATCAATTTAGAAACCCCATTTATGTGTTAATATATAATTGGCTCTACATTGTTATTTCAAAAATATTTTGTTTGACAAACAGTGCTTTGAAATTTTATTATCTTGAATCAATGTTTCCTCTATTATCATGAGTAATTAAAAAGAATGAATTAAAATCGGATGGAGTACCTAATTTCTTAGAATTAATTAATACGGAGGCCTAAAATATACAAATTACTTCGCGTAGTGCCGTACAAAACAACTAATCGTATAAAAAAGTTGCTTCCATTTGCTGATACGAGTAGATTTGTGCTGATGTTAGAACAGCAGACGAACAATTTTGCAAAACAAAAACCAACGAGAAAATACGTTCAATTTTCTTGTTCCACTCGACCTTGAAAGTTTGCGGCGATGTTCGTAGTACTGAGAGTTGCTGTGTGTTTGAATTAATTCGAGAGAAATGCGTGCTTTGGTATTGTTTGCGTATGATGTAATGTCCTTATGTGAAATTTATTATTCTGATGATTACAAATCAGACACTAGAGTAAGTCATAATCTATTGTACGAGTTGTCGCAATTTACGTTGAGTATTACGTATGAATGTTGGTGATGAAATGCACATAAATATGAATTTCTTCTGAATATTTTTTGATTCATTTCTATCTCCAGAGATTTACGTGAAAATAAATAATAACTCATTCATTGTTGACGCACTGACTTAGCAAAACAGTCTCAGGCATCCTTGATTGTCAGATTGCAAATCCCGGTGAAGATGAGTGTGTTGAGTTTAACACCCGAACTGACTCCATTATCATTCAATCTCCTGTTAATTGACTACTGGGTCTGTCATGGTCCAAACAACACTAAATTATATTTTCGGATTCAAAATCTATTTTTCTTTGGTTTTTGAAATGAAATTGTAAATGGTAATTTGGAAATCCTGTGGAAACAGAATCCAAATTTCATTCGGTCAGCGCCCTGGCGAGATAGGCCGTGGCCAGTGAGGAGTCCTACCATCTGCGCAGTGACGTGTTTAGGACGTTGCAAGCATGGCTCGTTCTCTGGGCGCAACAATTAAGTGGGCAACATTGTACAATCTTGCAGCGAAAGAGATGTAGCTTTTGTATTTCACGAATAAACTGAGGAAATTAGATACTTTACTAACTACTCCTAACTCCTCCGCGTGGGTGAAGTTGTTGGTAAACCCAGTTAACCGCCCCACCTGCTAACAACCAACCACCGAACTCTTATCTTCTATCGCTCTATGTAAACAAGTTTCACTAGCACTCTACATCTCCCATTTACAAATACTACAATAAAAAAGTCGACCCAAGATCTCAGATACACCCTTGCATCCGCCCTCGCAAAGGAAGGAACTGCGCTGATTCGCATCGCTCCCCCCCCCCTCCCCCTTCGTCGTTGCAGAAGCTGGAGTCTCGGGTTCACATCCTATGGTCGGCGGCGCAAAGCACTCGAGCGACGTGGGACGCTGCGATGCGATGTGGCGCGCCAGCCTCTGCCAAGGTCACCTCGGCGGACGGCAGTCGGGAGGCAGAATCCACTCGTTCTTTCTCTCTCTCTCTCTCTCTCTTTCTTAATTTCTCCTTCTCTCTCACTCGCGGAGGCGGCGGCGGCGGCGGCTCGCTTGCTAGCTTCGGCGCATGCGCCGGCCGACGCGGCGCGCGCGAAGAGGTGACGTCATCCCGCGACGGCGTGACTGCTGTTTGCTGCGGTGCGCGCGATGCGTGGAACGCCGATGCAGCAGCAGTAGATCGCGAAGGAGACCGACGGAATGTGGAGTTAATGCCAAACGGTTGGTTGGAGGAGGAGGCGTGGGAGCGATGTCTTGCGTGATTGAATCCGTCTGTGTGAGATATGTGCGAAAGTATGACTAATGTAATGGACTTGTGGTTGCTTTTATGTCTGCAGACTTGGCGTTGCGTATTTGTGTATATGGCCAAACACGGTCAAGTATAGAGGAGCTATTTGTCTGTATTTGCTCTATTGTGGCAAATATGCGAACTCCCGCATCCGCCCACTTGTCGGGTTTTAGTCGCACATCAAAAGGACTCAAATACGGCAAATATTTGTGGAAACTTTGATAACCGCGTTTCGCTAGTAAATCTCGCGCGATTGAGACTGGTTGATATTCTGGTTCTTTAATCTCTATTTTGACGTATTTTCTATAATTTCTTGCCTGTGGACTGGGACATTTCTATGGACTAAATATGGATATGGAATCAAGAAACAGATTTCTTTAATTATATCTAATACATCCCCTTCATCATTGGCATAACCAAACGTATTTGGCATTATTGTTATTTGCTCATTCCGTCCATGTGAGGATGGCATGTTTGTGATATTTGTGAACACATCAACATTTTTGCCAAATACACCGAATACGCTTCACAAATACCATAAGAAGATAATGGATTTATGGCAGGTTCTTCATTTCAGTTTAGTGCGTTGAAGTCACGCACAGGATTGCTTGTGCTCTCTTGGGTAGTGAAACGAATTAGTGATGGTCCCCTCCATTAAATATTTTAAAGAGTTATAACAATGCAGTAAAAGATTCTGACGTTTAATCCGCTCATTTTTGTCGATCATTATAGCATTGAACCAATAGACAATATGAAGTTCTAATATGTAGGTGCATTGAGCTAATGATTACTGACTTCCCATTATTCTCAATAGTGGATTTAACATTTGCGCAGCTCTAGGCGTAATCATGAAGTGCTCCACCGAACCCCCGAATAAAATGAAGAAAAATACTGAACTACTTATTAATCTATCTTCAAAATATTTGTTATATTTTATTTTCAATTGTTTTAATATTGATATTTAACGAATAAGTATTATCAAAAATTAAAATGATGCCGAAAATATTAGTAAGCAATCGTCACTATTCAAATCATGCGTACTCCAAAAATAATAACAGAACTAATCAACACAATTTGCCATCCCCAAATCCTCTCGCTCAGTGAACTGCATTAAAATCTTCATCATAAGAACAAATTTGGCAACTTCAATACTGCCGCAAAGACAAAATATTAACTAGACTTTTTGATAAATCTAATTTTTCAATTAATAACATTTTACAGTATCCTACAACAATTACTAAGTCGTTCATAATCCCTTAACCAAGCAAATGAATAGAGGAATATCTCCTTCATCTTTCGCATAAGCCAACTTCCGTGAAGAGCTTTGCACCGATATGTAGATTTGTTATTGAATTTTAATGCGTGATCAATATACAGCTGTGCTCTTCTTTTAACTGATTTACATCATTGAAACAGTTTACGTAAACATTTTGAAAGTATGTTAAACAGTTGTGTGT
Organism: Laupala kohalensis; assembly: GCA_002313205.1. NCBI lineage: Eukaryota > Metazoa > Arthropoda > Insecta > Orthoptera > Trigonidiidae > Laupala > Laupala kohalensis. The sequence continues at coordinate 642,417 of NNCF01127815.1, forward strand.
TTCAATTCCGTGTAGTTGTGAACCGAAGTGTTTAAAAAAATTGTGCGTGCATTTTTAGTGTTTGTGGATTTTCGGATTTGGTTATTTCTACTGCAACATTTTTACCGAAGGGCAAACGACTACTTATATACTTATTATTCCGATTTATGGGATACTACCGGCGCAAACCAAGATAATCATTACAAACCCGGATGCGAGCAAGTTACACCTATTTGAATTGAGGTATTAACTAACAATGATCGTCTATGACTTGCTCTCTTAGGAAAATAAATACGTCTGTTATATTTATGTGTTTTACTTTTTTATGGTTAATTTTCATTATTTTTCGTTGTTAAATCAGAAGAAAACTCATATTTTATTACTCGTGCTGTTGTGAACTATTATTGTGCTAGATTTTTACAGCTTACAGTTTCCATTGTCTTCTTGACCAAGTATAATGAATGGTATAGAATTGATATCCATGTTTAATTCAGTAATTCTGTGGGGGGGGGGGATATTGTGTCATTCTGTATCGATTCGTGAACTCTCTTTAAACATAAACAAGATAAATTAAATTAATATTACTGATTAACATTTAAAACAAGCATATACTTACTATCTCTGAAAACAAAATACATAACTACTCCGACTCCTAGGCTACACGAAGTGTCGCGAAAAAAGGTATGGAAAGTCATCTTAAATAAAATTCACATTAATTTCGGAAACCTCTCCCATAGCTTCTACAGAGCTGAGTCAAATAGAAATCATGGAATACAACCAACATATTCAAATAACGAATAGAAGATATGTTATGAGAGAAGAGGAAAAATTAGTGCAAAGGATTTTTTTTTGTAGAATCATTTCACTGCATAATTAAGCATTTTCTTATCGGTATCAAGTAATATACTACGACGTCCAACTCGTACAATTCCGTAGGTCATTCGAGTGACCGTGCACAGATTGGTAGTGCACACCGCATTGGGAGAGGCCAGTAGCGCTTGTATGCAGCATAAGAAACATATTGGAACATCTTTTCAACTTTCTGAATTCAAATAAATAAAAAAATTATAAATCAATTTGTTAATACCATGGTAAGTAATATTTCCTGTTCAAAAATTTAAAATTAACTATGTACTCGTATTTATGTGAATTAACATTGACATGAAAATCGTTGATCCAACTTGTAGCTAGTGTTCGTAGTGAAAGAAAAGTAATAGGGGAGGAACCTAAAGAACACGTGAAAGAGAAGCCAATATCAGTATTAAGAGATTGCCGACTCTTCTCTCGTTGTATGTTTTACTCTTCGGTGTTTTTTTGGTGTCAGCGGATTCTTAGAGAGTTTGTCTAGGTACTAACGCCTACATCACCCTCATATGCCAACTGTGACTGGCAGAGGGCTTGATCACTAACCTTTGACCGAAAGAATACTTCTTGAAATTAGCTTTTGTGTGGGTGGTGTGACATTGTCTGCAATGAGTGAAGCTACTATAGACACCACCCCCCGCAGCAGACGTATGACAACATCGTGCGTTCGCTCCATTGGTTACATCTCGTTACTTTACGTCTCGTACGTGGGCGATTCCTCAACTACTCAGGATCTGACAGTTCCGCTTGGTGGAACATAAGCAACAATATAGGTTTGTGAAATCCGTCGAGTTCTTTGAAATATCGAGCATGCACAACTGAGATTCGCGACCTACGCTCCGCTCCGCTCCGGTCTGCGCCGCGACGTCCCCCGACTCGGGACTTCGATGTCGCGCCTCATGACGAGCTCCAAGAGACAGGAAGAAGACCTCTAGGAGACCCGCTGTCACGTCCTCGACGCCGAGTCGTTGCAGACTAGACGGGTGCCGCTGTTGCAATGCATGAGGCAGTCGCGTCTAGGAGACGTCTTCCCCTCACTATGACGCGTCCATGATGCTCAATGAAGTCCAACCTTGTGTCTTTCTATGCAGACGGATCGGCAGTTGAGTTGGTTTTATTCTCCTGTGGGATCGTTTGTGTTTACGAAAAGTGGCGAGGAAGCGTTGAAGAATTTACATTGTTTACGAAGCCGCAATTAGTATTATAATATTTATTGTAGTATTTCTAAATGGGAAATGAATGAAGCTTAGTGCTATTGAAGCTTATCTGCACGCAGCGATAGGGGAGGATAGGAGGTGGGTGGTAGGTATATTGTTAGTAGGTGGGCCGCTTAGTTGGGTTTACCAACAACGTGGCCCACGTGGAGGTGTTAGTAGAAGAAGTTAGTTATTGATACTAGGAGGAGGTGGATAGAAGAAATCGGGTTTGCTTCTCAATGTTCACAGCTATCTATGAACTGGGACACTGGAGTGAAAAACTACCCTTTTGTCCTGCCCCACCGCGAATTGAACCTGGAGTGATTCTGTGGCTAGCAAGCATGTTAGCTCTGAGTCACTGGACGGGTCTGGCATTAATTTTACTGTAGTCACGAACATTAATTGAACCACAATGTATTATATTTGTTCATCTCTCAACGAAACTTGAACCCGCGCGGCAACCTCACTGATTTAATTTAAGTATATTCTGTCTCGCGTTACGGAGATTGGGAAACCCTTTGCAGGTACGAAGTGGCACGTTTTGTTTAGTATACCTTATCAAGTGTCCCAAAGGGTATATCATAGACCCTTCTATTCTTGCTACAACTTTCCTCGATCGCACTGAACATATTTAAGTGACAGATTGAAGACGCTAAATATCGGAGCTATAACTTCTGAAGAAAACTTCGAACTCTTTTATCTCAAACCTACAAATTTCTAGTTCTTGAGATGGCAACGATATGCTCCCTATATTTTTATAGACGTTTTTACTAGTCTCGAGAAAATTGCCAGATAAACTTATTAAAACTTTCCACTCAAAAACGACTAAGTAAATTTGATCATTGTCATTCTTTTCGAAATATATTCAGATCTTCAAATACCCGGTCAGAGGTTGATCTTTTGAAGTTTTTGTTGGATCTAAAATTAGGGGTGATGAAACCTTGTTCATATCAGTACAGTGCAAATTCCCTTGACAATTTGGTAAACTCTGATATATCTTCTTGCTCTTGTCAATTAATAGTGACAATTTGACTTAATAAACTTTAATGACCTAATTGTATTGTATATGGTGGCACAAAAAGAAAACAATTTGGTGGTTTAAACTTACATATTCCGAGTACCTACTCGTGGAGGAGTGTTTGCAACGTCAACAGCCAGGTGAAAATTGCAATGGACAGCACACCTGCGGCCAGAGCTGTAGGTCCCGGGTTCGAGTCCCGGTCCGTCGCCATTTTCACGTGGCTGTTGACGTTGCAATTTGGTGGTTTGTCATCAACTACTACTTAATAGCGGAAGGGGGCGGGGATTACGCTATTTACTAAGATTACTTCGTCTTACCTCGTGTAAGCTTGGGTTACATTATCATCTTTGATGGGCCTTCTTGACATAATACATTACGTTCATTTAAGCAGACTCGTCTTACAGAATAGGAGACTATGTTGAAGGTGTAATGTGAGAATGAAACATGTACGGGGATTCCACTGTTAACCAGTAACGGAAAACACGCCTCACTTTATCAAAGCGAGAGTAAACATACTACTCTATGCTTATCTAGATGACCTGCTAGAAACTTTTGTTTTCAAAACACACCTTTCTAATAGCTGTGATGAAGTAATTACAGAAGAGGTGTAAACATATCAAACATGAAGTATATTTTTCTCAATTATATTTTGAAACAAGTAAATGGGATATTCGATTTTAACGTTTTCGTAGTGCTTAAGACCATCAATACAAATAAAGATTACCTGAAATATTACAAACTTTTGATCTTGTGTTCCACCTTCAAAAAAATCCTGTACCCACAAATGATATTTGAAAATGCACATGCTTAGGTCCCTATCTAAACTTATACTCTGTTACAATTCGTAAAATATATTTTCTGCATCAGAGTTTCTATATCAAAGTACATGTTTACTACACATGCATACTAAATTAATCCAGCCTAATTGGTTTTTTGAACACCTTCTGACGTACTAAAAGGAAGTTTATATATATTTCCCATTAGCTAATGCTTGCCATCATGCCAATAACCCTTTAAAAATTACCTTATTCCAGTATGAAGTCACCATGTTCATATTAAGAAACATTACTAATTTATCTGGTGTGTTTTTGGTACGTTGGAGAAAGTGCGAGAACTAGCGATAAATTTTGCAAAGCAACAATGTTTTTACCGTCCAAATGTAGTTTGTCGGTTAAATTGTGTCAGGAACAAGAAGTGAAATTAAAGTTGAAGTGAATGTCCGAATGGGAAAGAAGCGAAGAGACAGATTTAACTCCTCGCCAAGTCGGAATGCAGCCAGAGAGGTCGATGTAGGACGCTTCAATTAGTTTATCAATAGAAAGCGCAGCAGACGGTGCGCATGACGTCACCGACCAACTCGTCCGGTGTTGGTCGAGGCGCGCTCTCGCAAAAACTGACGCCGAGAGGCAGAGAGAAAGTTAGTTTGGCTTGCGATGGTTTGGTGTCTCTGGTGATTTTTCGCTGGCCGCTCCGCTCCGGTCTTCGGACCGGACTTCCCCGGCGGCGGCGGCGTCTGGCATTCGCAGCCCACGTGTCGTGCGCGGGGCATTTGACCTTTGCGATGAGGTCCTGCTGCTGTTGGCGGCGACGGGGATGGTGTTTCACGTTGGTTGCGTCAGGGCCGAACGTGGTGTCAGGGACGCGGTGCTGCCGCTCCGTCCTCCCTATCCTTCTCCTCCGTCCCATTTCTCCTTCCTCGCGTATAAATAAACACGCTGGCGCAGCGCACCCTCTCCGACGGACACTTCGGGTGCCTCGTCGCGTTGAGTCACTACGCTTAGCGAGGTTCAGCCGTCCTCCGTGTTATCTCGTTAGGTGCTTGGGTGGGTGGATGAGTTAATTGAGGTGGTGGGGAGAGGCTGCGTCTCGGGTGTCTGCAGAAATTAAATTGTGCCAGTGTCTCGGAAAATAAGAATATAAATGACGTTAAGTATTTGGGTAACAGGACCGTTCAGTAGATTACAAGAATGGAACAACGGTGCCATCCAAATAATACGTGGTAAAACTCTGAAATCAAATAGTATTTCCCATCGTAGTATTTGTAAATGTGAAATGTAACGTGCTATTGCAGCTTGTCTACATGAGACGGTAGGAGGTATGGGGTTCTTGTTAATAGGTGGGTCGGTTAGCTGGGTTTACCAACAACTTCGGCATCGTAAAGGAGTAATTAGTGATATAATTGATCGTTGCACCGGTTTTTAATCGTCCTATTTGCTTTAAAAGTTTGATAAATATCCATCATATGGTATAGATACGCTAACTGGACTGACATAAACTGTGAGTTTTACTTCCGGACACCCATTTGGACGTGCTGTGCAGACCGCGCGTGCAGCTTGAATAGTATTATGATATCCGACACCGGTCTAACACGAGAAATCTATAGGGTACCTCCTGGACAATGTAGGTACGTTTGCATTGAACGTGTGCATCAATAGTATTACTCGTATACAGTAGTGGCGATTGGGAATCAAAAGTGCGGGTGGCAAAAAAAATATTGGCAATTTTTATGAACATGACATTTTATGCATATTTCCACTGAATGAAATAAATCCGAGGAAAGGCAATTGATGATTACCACATCAAGAATGGTGTAATTTTTTTATAATTCCCTTTTAGGCCGTTAAAGTGTAATTTTTATCTTTCCATAAAGAAGTTGGGGGTGGTCCCCCCCCCCTTTAATCGCCGCCACTGCTCGTATATGGGGAAAATTATTTTCGTATAGAAAAATGTTGTTCAAATTGACTTCTTCAACCTTTTAGTTGTATTCATTAGAAACCTAAGATCGTATGTTAAGTTTTTATAACTTGTAGAAGTGGGAAAAAAATTGTTACGTAAGTTCCGCATTCAAGCTTATATTTTATTAAATATTAAAAATGTAATTTAAAAAATGGGAAGGTAGTGCAGAATAAAAAAGCATTAAAATATTGCGTTCTGTAAGATCTGTAGGATTTATGGAAACGAGTTGATGCCAGCGCTTGAAAGAGTAATATCAAGATGAAAGTCGTCCTCCAGATTGCATCCAGTCGGCGCGCCGCCATGCTGCGTCTCTCCCCTCTCTGCGTTCCCGATGCATCGAGACGCGTCGCCTGGCGCCGGATGTTGAGTCTCCGGACGCTCCATGCCCCGCATTCTGCCGCGCAGCATTAATTAAATGCTGTCGTTTGTTGACTCCTTGTTTCGATCCGCGCAACGCTGCCTCCGACCCTCCGCGCAAGCGCTTCCCTTGCCGTCCCATCCACGGCGACTAGACGTGTGTTCTCTCATAAACAAAGTCTTCCTGTTGGTTTCCTCCGTAGTTCTCTGTTGAGTTGTCTCTTACGATGTAGATTTTAGTTTAGTCAATATATAGTGCATCTTGCATTAAGACAAGTAGCTAATTTCATTCCAGGGTCTCGCTTAACTCTGTTCTACTAGTGGCCGCGAATCTTTTTCTGATTACGGCCCACCATACCAGATTAAGTGTTAGTTAGTTCTTTGATGCATTTTATTTAAAGGTAATATTTATAAAATTGGTGTTTTAAACCATAAGTTTAAACAAAAATGCTCCCCGGTTAGCTCCCCCCCCCCAATTGATTACGTTCTAGATCCACCACTGAACGTGGAGGTATAAATGTAAGAATTGTATATGGTCGACGAGGGTTTATTACATGCTGCTATCCTCAGCCCGCCACTCAAGACACAGCTTGTCACAATAACCGACTCTTTTTGAACTCTTAGTTTTATATTTATTTTTATTGTACGCCTTATTAGGCTTTTGAGTCACCCAGTACAAATTCTTGACCAATGTTTTACTAAATTAACCCAAAATTCATCAACGAAATAACATTAAAATATGGACGTGATATTGTTACTTTGTGTAAGGTATAGCCGCAGTGTGAAATAATGTTTGTGCTCCGTGAAGAGAGTGTGAAGAATAACCCAATAGCAAGAGAGAAGAGGTTCGCATGATTTCTAGATTAAGATAACTTATCAGGAGAAATGAAGCTCTCTTTTACAAACTAAGATCGCTAAATTTAAATAAATTAAATAAGTGGTGTCCCAAATTATCTTATGACTTGAGAATTCAGAAGTTAACTTTCCATTTCGTTAAAATTAGCGTTTTTTAGTTCTGTTTATTAACTCTACCATTTTTAATAATTAATAATTTCGGTTTGTCCTTTGCACATTAGGTTGTGGTACCTGTCGTTATTAATATTTTTAATGGTATTATAAGGAGACAAGTAATAAATAGATATTGTCATTCTTGTGTCATTAACACTGTCAACTCGATTTTTTGTCTGCATTGTCGCGTTAATTTGTGATATTCCTATTCTTCAGTATTAATACCATTGTCCGATACCAATTTACACGAGAGAGAGCGCTCGTTTACTGCAGTGCCTTGAATTCATTGTTTTAGTTCAGCGTAAACAATTGGTTATCGTAAATTAGGTCATTCGCCTCCCGAGGTCGTATTCATTGTTCTGTAAGCCAAAGCAAGTTCAAAGTAACGTATCTTCATTGTTTACCTCGCCACTATATTTTCTATGTTTAACTATTTCAAGAATAGTTCGATAGGAAAGAAACTTGCACCTCTAATTGCTAATTCTCAAATTTACATTTGAAAGATTCGCCGTTTACCGACATAGTTCACACGAGCAAATCTCGTAGTTTCACCTGGATGCCAACTAAATTGAAACATGTTTTAAAATACCATCTTGTTTGTTGTCTCATATAGACAACACCTTTTACTTTTAACAACACGACTTGAGTTAAGTTTGCCTCCTTGTTACTGGCGGCATAACAAAAATAATCAAAATTTGTTTCGTGGACCCTAATACTGACCATAAGAATCCATTTTTTGACCATTTTCGTAAGGATAAGCTGTTTACTGATCAGTGTGACATATCCTCCTGTAAATTGATTGCCATATGTTAAAGTATAACAAATTATTCATTTTACGTTATTGTATCACTAATTTTCCGTTGTAATGGAGATTAAAGTGTAAACATTTTAATTTATATATAAGTCGGACATAATACACTACATTATTACTTAATACATTACACTCTCAATATAATCTGTCTGGTTACATTGTTCTTGACGACATCCTCCCCCCACCAAAAAAAAAAAAAATGGACGTCCTCCTAAACAAGATTAAGAACATTATTTTCAGAGAGATGGTGAGATCTTCGTTTTAAGTGTTTTATACATGAGGAAATTCCAAAGAATAAAATAAAAAGAGGATACCAACATTTGTTTCATTTCTTTGGTTTCTTGTCGTATCTCCTTCATTCCACGGCTAAATCGATGTTCAATCAAATTTCAATCAGATCAATTTTATTTGCATAAAATAATTACATACCCCCTCCGTAGCTCAGGTGACGTTCATTAATAGCGCTAGTTCATCTCCAAGTCATCCCGGGTTCAATTCCCGATGGGCCAGAGAAAATTTTGAGCTTTTCACATTAATGTCCCAGTTTGTGTAGCTCTGACTACTGAAAAGCGAACTCTCCTTCCTCTTTCCACCTCCTTCTAGTATCAATAACTCTTACTACTTCTGTTAACTCCTCCACGCGCACCACTTTGTTGGTAAACCCAGCTAACCGCCCACCTTCTAACAATAGTCCTACCACCCGCCTCCTACATCCTACATAAGCTTCATTAGCACGCTACATTTCCAATTTACAAATACTACAATAAATAATCATTACATTATGTATTTGAAGATGGGTTTTCTCGCTGACGTTTTGTTACTGCTTCTATTGTCGAATTTTTATTACAGACTCCTCACTCCTAATAGCTGCGGAAAGTATAAAAAAATCGCAGAAAAGTATAATTACCACCATTGGACTTGTAATTTTGTTTTGTGTATACCTAAGTGAAAAATTTGGTTTTATGAATGAATATTAATTTTTTTTAACCCCAAATTTTTCAAAAAGCGTGATGTTTTTACGGTTTTTGCCGATACGCCGACTTCATTATTTTTTTATAAAATAAACTAAGAGTGACAAACATAATTCTTATTCAGCGAATGATCAGTGTTGTGTTTGTGACAACATTTATTAACTTCAATCTTTTTCTCGCAAAATATAAAGAGTTATTTATTTTTTTCGAAAACACTGCTAAAAACGACCAGACACATTGTTAAGGAATAAAATACGTGCTGTCGCACTCAGAAGAATGCCATGATCACATTACAATTGAATTAAAACGTTTAATACTATTTATGCAACCTCCAGCGTGTGATAAATAAACAAACCCCCGTTTTCAATTAGCGACCGGCGAGGGATTTCAGTCACGCGCATTGTTGCCACGCGTATCACTCCATTGACTGGTGTAGTTTTAATAGGTTGGACCCCACGCCTGAGGACTGAATACGGTTTTGGCCGCAGCGCGCGAAACTATAAAACACCGCTGGCCGTTTATTCAAAACATGGTTTTATTTAACACTTGATGGAGGCTAAGTAAATAGTATTGAACATTTTAATTCAATTGTAATGTGATCATGGCATTATCTGAGTGCGACAGCATGTATTTTATTCCTTAATAATGTGTCTGGTCGTTTTTAGCAGTGTTTTCGAAAAAAAAAAAAAAACTCTTTATATTTTGCGAGAAAAAGATTGAAGTTAATAAATGTTGTCACAAACACAACACTGATCATTCGCTGAATAAGAATTATGTTTGTCACTCTTAGTTTATTTTATAAAAAAATAATGAAGTGGATGTATCGGCAAAAACCGCCAAAATATCACGCTTTTTCAAACATTTCTGGCTTTAAAACATTAATATTCGTTCGTAAAATCAAATTTTTCACTTGTGTATAAGCAAAACAAAATTACAAATTCAATGGTGGTAATTGTATTTTTCTGCTATTTTTGTTGTACTCTCCACAGCTATTAGAATTGAGTGTTCTATAATAAAAAATCCGATATTAGACGCCTCGTTGCGAACTGAGCAACCGTAGCTGCCCTCTACCTCGTCACAGCTTTTGTTTGCTGTGCCGGTGACCTTTCCCAGCACGACGGGTCGCAGTCGATGCGCCCGCCGCATGTGTGTTTTTTAAAGCTAGAACGACCAGACACAATCCAACTTTTAGACAGTGCACGTTGTTTTGTTTGAGTGGCATTGAAATTTTTCGAGTAGATTTTGGTTTCGACTGTTTTGGACATTGGACTCTTTTATTGGTATGAACTGTTTTATTTGATGTAAATACTAAAAAACCTGCGTGATATTGAAAGTTGCGGAATTATTGTCTTTATTACGGAAAACTAAAAAAAAAAACCGGTTGTATTTATGTAATAATATAGCTCTTTGTTCTTGACCAAGCTAAAAGGAATGGAAGTAGTATGGAGGCGCCATACCAACTCCAAGTCATGCAACGTTGCTGAAAATAATGCTATTTGGCAGCCTAACACGAATTGCCAACTTATACGAATTCAAGTTATATCCAAATAAATATTAATAGTAGCCACGAAACCGACTATTTGCTGTAAATAAATACACATTAATAACACAACAAAATATTATTCGTTCCACATGTTCGATGCAGAAAGAATAGAACAGTGCCACAAGAGCCTTCGAGTGAATTGGATTGGTCAGAGGTTGGCGATGGGTTTCAGAATTCAGAAATTCGAATGTCCTGCCAATATAACGTGAGGTACTAATATTATTACTCTTATGGACGATGGTGAAGTAAAAGCGTTGGCTACATTGAGTACAAGCTCTGTACCAACATCAACCCAGTTAGACTGACAAATTAATTAATAATTTATTGTCAAGTGAGCTGTTACATGTTGAGGGTAATATAGTAATTTACTGCGACGAATACTCGGGAAACTAATGAACGCAGTGGATTTTCGTTCGTTTTGTTTCTTCTTGAGTTAAATATTCTGGAAGCAAAGACACATGAATTCGAGAATGGATGGATACAAACAATAATAAAATATTGGTATCGTCTCTTCCGTAGCAATGAAAGTGTAATCATCGTTGGCGTCGCGCGCTCTTGGCCAGCGAGCGGCCGACCGACCGCCACGCCACCTCCTTACCTGTCCGAGGCTGTGTGCAGCAAGGTGACTTTCAAGGACAGCCCACCGTTAAAAGCGAGTTGCTAACGAGCGCGTCGCACTGGAGGAATTGCAATCGTGACTCAGAACCGGCTCTGGTGGCCGACGCTGCCAACTCCACGATCGCCAACATCCCCTTGTCAGAATCGCCGCTAAAAGACGATCGCCACACTTCTTATTTATCGCCTCAATCCAACGTGGACGCGTCTTCGTCGGCGGTGATACTATCGCTTTCATTCTCTTTTACATACCGACACCTCCGAAGACTTACAACACGGACTCCGTCAAGTCTGCAGCACCACGATCACGGACAACTTCATCATCGCAGATATCGGCGACTCCAGAACCCATCGCTAATATCAACAGTTCCATCTCCAAGAAATCGCTGACTGCCCCATCATCAAGAAACCTGTGCTACGCAAACTGGAATAGTCATACAAAACTTCTTTGTAGAGTAATTCCGTCTCAGGAAACCTCCATGAGAAGAGGATGTTCATTTAGAGTGCATGCAAATAATCAGTGGTGGATCTAGAACGTAGTCAAATGGCAGGCTAACCGAGCGGGGGGGGG
>NNCF01127815.1:654112-678454 GCA_002313205.1 Laupala kohalensis
ACAAATTTTATAAATATTATCTTTTAAATAAAATAGATAAATTGTTTTAAGTCTCAAAGAATGCCTTTATCTGTTGAGAGTTCAGGTCCAATAGATCCGCCTTTGCAAATAATGTTAGTGTCATATTTAGTGTGATAGAGTATTCGAAACCAGTGTTGATTGTTTTCCTGTTGAAAACTAAGCAAAAAATGCATTTAATCGATCGAATCAGCATAGTGCGCTTTCCAGGAGGAAATACTGACATACGATGTGTTGGCAAACTTATCTCCAATGAATACCAATAACGAACATTAATTGTCGATTTATGTCAACTGAATGTGTGTCGGAAACATTTTCTGTGATGTGTGGAGTGCTTTTTCATTCATTCGATAAAAACCTAAACATTGTACGCTAACTTGGCATTCCCACAGCGGTTACGAAGCATTCCTATCGCTGTTCAAGGAGCGCTTTTTGATAAACATTTGAAATTCATAACTGTTGTTTGGTATTGTTAAAGAATTTGCTTTGAATATATTTTTCTGGTGGCGTGTTTAATTATTAGGCTTTGTTCACTTGTAAATTCAAATTCTTATAGCTCTATTTAGCTATATAGAAATTCTAATGTGGTTAATACTTTTACGAAACGCTGCATTATTTTGGCAGTATTTTATTATACAAAATCATTCACAAACTCCTAGTTCGTGAAACCGTCACCGCTACAAATCTAATCTCTGAATTAAATCATTAAATTTCAGACAAAGCAATACATTTAAAAATTGATCAATAAATTATTTTAACACAAATTTAAACTGGGAACTACTTTTAACATAAAACGTGTTATTATACTGACCTTAAAATAACATTCCCTTCCACTTTTAAATTTTCATTGTAATCGTCGCGAATGACGTCATTGTTGCTACTGGCAACTCTTATTGAAAAGAAGCAGCGAGTTGACTCGGTTTCCTTAAATCAAGATATCTGTGGATTTAAAATCCATCTGTGAATGGAAAAACTCCACTCAATACTGAAACACTAGATTGAGGAACAGTTACCAAACGAAGTTATTGTTAAGAGATTTTTCTTTAAAAATATATGTGAAATTTACTAGTTCAAATATACAAGTTTGAACTAAAAATCATGAAGCGTAATGCTTTATTTATTAAAATTATGCTTTCATGTACTTCGAAAAACAATTGTTCAGCTACATAACTTTGTCATGTTCAAAGTTAAGGTAGCAGCCGTTCCATTATGCTTTCATTGCTTTGTGGTTGCCCCGATTATCATGTTATATAAGAAACGTAACTTTGGAAACTTACCAACTGAAAACCTTTTATTTCAGCGACATTGTGTGAATATGTTGATGGATAGAGAGAAAAAAATCACTTTTAAAATATAGATTATGCACAATGTACTGTATATATTTGACTTAATGAGATTGATTCATATATCTTTCGTTTGTTTCAGGTAAGGATTTAGCTGTTATGCCTCGATGTTATGCGTATATACACATTTAAGGGTAAGTGACGTATCAAAATCTGAGAACTTGAGGAATGATGTGAAAGTTAACAAGTTGATTTTTAAGACATATTTTGAAAAGTTTTATTTTTGAAGTCGAGTAAGATAAGATTACATGAACTTGCAGAGACGGATCTTTGACACATAAAATTGAAGTTGATAAATGACATGCTTTGTCAAAGTGTTACCAGATTAATAATTGTTATTAGTTATTATTGTTATTAATAATACTGGATTAATAAAATTAATAATACCAGATTAATGACTAATAAATAAGTGTTATTAATAATTCCAGATTGTAATGGTTAATTATTTATATGATGCATTTTGTTTAAAGGTATTATTATTAAAATTTGAGCTTTACAACCATAATTTTTAAACGAAAATGCTCCTCGGTTAGTCCCCTACCCCCTATCTATTTATTTTCCTTCTCTCAGGATATTTGTTGTTTAAGATTCAAAAGAGCGCCATGTTTGTTTTCAAATTCTATTTCTCCCTTCTTCTTATATATTCATTATTGAACTTATTATACGCATTTTCCATTAGTATTTGATTCAATACTATAAGATATCTTTGTGCCTAGATCAATTGAAATACTTTGTTTTAGCTGAAATTAAAGTCGGGAAACATTTATTTAAAAGCTAAGATTTTTTTTTTGTCAAGGTTGTTGAGGCCGTTTTGTTAAATAATTACGTTTAAGTTTGGATACGAATGTATTTCATAGAAAAATTGTATTTTTCGAGAGCATCTGTAAGAAAATGTAATGTGTGTGGTTTCTGCATGAACATGCTTAAAATATTCTCTTCATACGGTTTGACTTTGAAGTTATATTTCGTCTCTAGGAACTTTCTGTGTTTGTTTAAATCACAGGCTTATTTTTGATATAGACCAAGCGATCTCTGCTGTTGTCAGGAATAACATGAGACGGAAGATACTGTAAGGTGTCGCTCTCTCTTTCGCACACCTCCTGGGTGGAGGGAAGGTGCGCATCGACCTTGCGCAACGGTCAGCAGCAGAGAGGGGAATAGAGTTCCCCCAACGAAGTCGATGTGCGAGAGAGAGAGAGAGATACCGAACTTTGTTTTCCCCTTCGGCAACATAACATTTACCGTGGAACACTTTCTTTTGGAGGGTCTCAAATAGTATAGTACCAACCGACGGAGACACGATCTACCCAATTATCCTTAGGCAAAAAGAATTGAATTTATCCGTTTACTTTTCTGTGCAGAGAATAAATGTGTAACTAGAAACATATCTGTGCAGTTATCAACTTATTTAAAGTTTTAAAAAAATTCTCTTTCAGTATATTATCTTTCCTCTAATGACATATTTTAAAGCGGGCATCAATGGCCTTAGTTGTCGGAACGCTATTAACCCACCTAAATAACTCAGACAACCGGAACATAAGATCGCTGAGTCTTTATCATATAGACGTCTATGATGCTAATATGTACTTCCTTTGCCGCAAGCACGAGAAACAATTATCTTTGTGGTATTGGTTTTTGAGGTATTAAATTGGAGAAATAAATGTGTGAGTGGTCACTGCGCAGAGCGTTGAGCGTTCGGCGCCCTTCGTGCACGTCAAGGGCGCAGGTCGATGGCCTCCTTATCGACGGCCGGTGTGTCACCCCGACCGCCCCCCTCCGTCCCTCCCCCAGAGTAGAGAGCGGGAGGGAACCCGCGCGGCGCGCCGTCTGCTAGGGATCAGCGCTCGACACGTCTCAACACTAGGCGCCGGGTGGGGGTTGGGGTGCAGTGATGCGACGCATGAGAGAGCGATCCCAACTCGCGTGGAGAGAGGATTACAGTTCCCGAGCTCACGTACATGTTGGAGAATAGACGAACGTTCTCTGCCAACACCCAAGACAAACAACGGTGAAACGTCTTTGGAAGAATGATGATGCCATGGAAGTTCCTGGAACAACAACAACCCATCCAAGAATTACGTAGGTTTCTGAAAAATAAAAATAAAAAATATGAAAAAGTTTTGAGTGGAAAATATGCTCTAATTTCTGATGAAAATTTGCTTCTTTTTTTTTACTTCTAAATCAGTGTTTGAGCTCAAGAATATATAGAGTATGGGGGGAACTTTTGAAGCTTTTCTCTTTAAGGAAGGGATGTTACTACCCGTTTACAAATATAAAAACGAAAATATTGCCCGAATTTTGCCGAAGTTTCGCCTACGAGCATAGTCTTCATCGGGGTTTAGTATATAAGTAATATATCATTCTAACATAGTCCGGATTAATTCCGGATTCTATCAGATGTATAATTATTTTTCTCTGATTGGGAATTAACATAAAATAATAATAAATGATTAGAGTACGTATTTATTAAATAATTTCTTTTATAAATATTAAATCGAAATTGTCTGAATTGATGGGATGGAACCTTGCTTGTCTCCAGAGAGTAACTTATTTATTGCCCCCCACGTGGTCATACGCAGTTTGTAACTGCTTTTCAGACGACAAAGTTTATTTATAAAGGGGAGAGTCAGGAGGGGAAAATTCTCCTTATTCCCCCACCCCTCTTTCAATCAAACCTTGTTCTAAATGTATTGTCTAATTAACGTATAATATTGTGTATCTTCCGAAAGCGAAATATAAAGAAACAGTATAAAAGAGGGTTTTTTTCTCGCCTAATTATTTCTCTCGATATTTCTCTGTACGAATTGAGTGGCCGTATCTTGGGACTGATTGCTGAACCTTTCTTTCTCTTCTTTCGCTCAAGTCCGTCTTCTCCTAATCCGCCTCGAGTCGTGCGTCTCCCTCTTTATTTGCTAAGGATGACGTAATTCCTCCCTCGGGAGTCTTCTGCACATCGCTCTCCTCCCTTCGCTGCCGTTGCCGCCGTGCGCGAGGAGGGCGGGTGTTCTGTGTAAACAAGACGCGTCCTCCTCCATCGCCTCCGCCGCGCACCGTGTTTACGAAAGGCCGCTTGGTTTCGACCCATTAATAGCGTGGCGGAGGTCGCCCGCGCGGACCAATGAACCCTGGCGAACGCGTCCTCTCTCTTTTCCTGTTATTTTCTGCGTCATGTCGGTCTCTAGTGTCTTTCCTCTTATATTGCTCCCCCAATGATTCACCTGTGTCAGCGGCGGGTTGGGGGTATCCGGGGCCAGTGACGGATCTAGACCGTAGTCAAGGGGCGAGAGGGCGCTAACCGAGAAACAATTCTGTTTGAAAATCGTGGTTTTACAACACAAATTTTATAAATATTATTATTTTTAAATAAAATACACCACCTCACCAAATTTACTAATTGTTTAAAGTAGCAAAGTATACCTTCATCTTTTTTGAATAAATAAATGAATAAATTGTCAAGAAAAGCAGTTACAAACTGCGTGTGACTACGTGGAAGACGATAAACTAACTTACTCTCCGGAAGCAAGCGAGGGACCATCCCATCAATTCCGATTAACGCCTTAAGGCAAAGACGGATTGAAAAATTTCAGCAAAAATTCCTACATAAGATAAAAAGTTAGCTACGGGTTATAATACTAATAGAATATCAACATGTTTGTGATTTAAACAAAAAGAAATTTCTCATGTACGAATTATTATCGAACTATAGAGTATTCTGAATATAGTGTTTATAAATCAATAGTCGCGCCCTAGACAAAAACCTAGAGAACCTGTATAAGAAATCCGCCTCTACCCGGAGGAAAACCGGAGAAAAAACTCTGGCCAGGATCTGTTAAGGGTTCAGGTCCAATGGGGGTAACTATATTCGTGGACTTCCACATCAATGGCTAACTTCTTATTTAAAGGATAGATATCAACAGGTCGAAATATCCTATACTAAAAATAAAATACTTGAGCGTTGTCTTTCAGAAACAAAGCCACTTACTTGCGGAGTACCCCAAGGATCAATTCTCGGCCCTATACTCTTTTTATTGTATGTGAACGACATGTCATCATCCACATCAGATTGCAAAATGGTTCTTTTTGCTGATGACACTAATTTACTATGTAAACACGCCAATGCTCAAAAAGTTTTGTCTAACCTTTCGACTTGGTTCCATGCAAATCGTCTCATTGTAAACACTGACAAAACAGTGTCTATGTCATTTCACAATAGTATCACAAAATCTTTACCCCAGGTTTCTCTTTCTTTAAACGGAACACAATTAAAAACTGTTACAAATACAAAATTCTTAGGTCTCCATATTCAAGACAACCTCAAATGGAATTGTCACATTGACAATCTTAATTCCCAATTAAGCAAATTGTGTTACGCATTCCGAATCTTAGTTAACGCAGTTAGTCCACGTATTTCCCGTTGCGTATATTTTGCAAACGTTTACTCCCATTTACGTTACGGCATTACCTTCTGGGGTAATTCCGGTCAGAGTATTCAAACTTTCAGAATTCAGAAGAGGATAGTTCGGATAATTTGTAAATCTCACCCCCGAAACTCTTGTAAACCTTTATTCAAGGAATTAAATATATTAACACTTCCCTGCATTTATATTTATGAAACAGTCGTGTTTGTTAAGTCCGAATTACTGAAGTGCCACCCTTGCTTTATACGAAACAGTCTCGTTCACGAACACTATACACGCAATAGTAGTAATATTCATCGCCCTAGAGTGTCAACCACTCTTTGCCAAAAGGGACCATACCATTCGGGAATCGTTCTATATAATTCCCTGCCCAAGAATATAAAAGATATTATGAAATTGAATATCTTCAAATCCGCGGTTAAAAACTACCTCCTGCACCAGTGCTTCTACACTGTAAAAGAATTTATTGATTTTAACAAAAGTTAAATTCGTCTTGTGCTTTATCACGCCATTGCTGTAGTACTTTTTAAACAACTTATAACAATTTCAAAAACTATTTTCTTGCATGATTGTGTTGTCTTATGGCTCATATTAATTTAGTTTTATGTGTACTCAACATTGGCACGTTTGTGTACATAAATTCTGTAGCCCCATCCTGGCCCGGGTTTTTCTCCGGTTTTCCTTCGGGTAGAGGCGGATTTATCATACAGGTTCTCTAGGCTTTGTCTAGGGGCGGGTCTATTGTAACAATAAATCGTGAATTTAGTGTTATTTCAATTTTTAAGCACTATACTCAGAATAATCTATAGTTCGATAATAACTTACATGTAATTTTTTGCTTAAAATTACAAACATATTGACATTCTATTAGTATTATAACTCGCAGCTAACTTTTTATCTTATCTAGGAACTTTTGCTGAATTTTTTGAATCCGCCTCTGCCTTAGGGCCCTTGATCGGAATTGATGGGATGGTCCCTTGCTTGCTTCCGGAGAGTAAATTAGTTTTTTTTCCTCCACGTGGTCATACGCAGTTTGTACTGTTTTTTGACAATAAATTTATATTTATATATATAGCGCCCTTAGATGCACCAGTGTCCGGGGTCAAGCTTTCCCGTCCCGTCCCCCCCCCCAAAAAAAAATTCATTTCGTCAATATTTGGTACATAGACATATGTATACATTGGATGCTATAAGGAGTCTGGATTCACTCCTTATCTGAATAACACTCTCGTCAATTGCTCCCGAAGTGGGAGGGGGCAGTAAAATATCATATTGGGGTTGGTTATTACAGTTTATGCTGAAAATTTATTGACCATTTTCTGTCATAAAAATTTTAATACGAGATATTATTTAAATTATTTTATTTATTTCTTATCAATAAAAAATGGAATAAGTTATATTTGGAAGTGTGTGTTATATTTTTACTATTGAACCCTTTGCGTACGTCACTGAAAAATGGCAATTCCAGCTTCAATGAAATAAATGATGTGTTCCATTAATTATGTTAAATCGGATTGTTAATTATTTCGTGTGATATTTTGTGGAAGCACTGTGGATCATTTACAGACTGGGGCTATTCGGAATGTCTTGTTGAATTTCATTTATCTGATCTGCCCTAACACCAATTTCCTTCAGGTTTCCTAAAACTTCCTGTTTCAGCGTCGCGTCCTCTCTATTCCTGTAATCCCTTTCGATTGCATTATTTTGATTTACGATTTAATGTTCATTTGTGCATATTATTGCTTAATTTCGTGGAGTGTAAAGATATTGTGCGGAGAAAATAATTTGGACGAGTCATTGTTGAATAATTGTTCTGAAATATTCTTGAAAGTAATTCTTTTTTTCTATTACATTTAAATACGGCAAATCTGTGGAAAACATGCTATTTTCTTTAAATTTAAAATATTAATTATTTGAAATTAACCCCTTAAATTGTATTATTATTGTTATAATAATAATTATTATTATTCATGCGAGCGGTAATCATTGATCGGAAAAATATATGAAAAGTGTGTTTTGTGAATGACTATTTCAAAGATGACTGAAATTTCGTTACTACATAGTCATACATTACTGGAAAAAATGTGTACACTGTGGTTCCTAGTCACTGTATATCTTTCACCTTATCTTTATTCTTCCAGTTTGCGCTACTTTGGCGTGCTATAAGTCAAGGTTATATCTCGGCATTAACATTAAAATACGAAATTATTTCCATTAGACATGACATTACACGACAATTGGCATTACTGAACATGTGTCAAGTGAAGCTTATACTGTAAACAGCCTCTTTGTATGTTGGAAACATGGATGAAGTTTAATGACTTCTGCGACAATAGGCTTGTAACATGCTTGTTAGAATGCATTCTATCGACTGTTTTCGCACTGAACTTATGTCGATGTTGACACTTCTCAGAGTTAGTTCTTACTTCAACCCTTCACATTCTCATAACACAGTAGCTCATTTATTCACTCCTCCATGGAATAGCACTGCCATTGTCAGAATAGTTAAGCCTTGCGACTGCGCTATTACCAGACAAAATTCTTGCGTTTTGGCCAATTATTTATTGTTACTTTGGCAATGTTTCGGTAACGAACGTTACCTTCATTAGGGCTATACAAAGCAGAAACCAATTTAGAGCTATTTCAACATTCATAATCAAATCTATTATTGATAATACATAATTATAGTACATATAAATATATTATGTGCAAACGAAAGTGGCATCTGGAAGGTGGTTAGGAGCTCCGTCCCTCCACCCCTAATGAGTACATCGTTCAGCCTCTCCGGGGTTAAGCTCATAGTCACCTACTGGACAACAAAAATTGACGATGTTACTTTATTATTTAACGTTTAATTACCATTTAAAGGTTATTTTTGCCATTGACACAGAATTACAAAGAACACGAATGTAAACACCGTGTAATTACGACAAAATTAAGGGTTTATGTAAGATTATTTCTTCCATTTACGTTTGATCCAATACTTTTGAATTTTATCGTAATTATATTGTATTTGGACTCACAAAAATTACATATTCTGAATGAGGTCGCTGGATTGGCGGGAAGGCTCAGAAAATATATCCGGAATAATTTTGCTTTTGCTCGAGCACTTGTAATTTATGAAGAAATTCAGAATTGATGGTATGAGCGACATTAGATTGATTCTCTTTATTTTCAAGTAGGGGAGGGGGATCACATATATACCTAGACCCCGTCCATTCCGAAATCCATTCTAAGTTTATGTTGAACCACTACTCTCGCACACTTGCTTCATCAGATTCTATACTCAAATAAAATCTGCGTGTGACTGAAAATGGACTACTACGTGACATTCAGTGGCGGATCTTTGGGTGGGGGGTGGAGGTGGGGGATGCCCCCTACCATTGGAACTCGATTCTTAACAGATTAAATTGAAGTTGATAAATGGCGTACTTTGTAAAAGTGTTACCACATTATCATTTGTTATTATTTATAATTGTTATTGTTAATAATACCATAATAAAATGGATAATACCAGATTAATAAAATTAATAATATCGTATTAATAACTTCAATTTATATGATGCATTTTATTTAGAGGTAAGATTTATAAAATTTGTGTTGTAAAACCATATTTTTTTAAACAAAAATGCACCCCGGTTAACCTCCCCTTGATTACGGTGTAGATCCGCCACTGGTGCCATTTTATACACTTACCCTTGTGTCTCGCAAATGACACAGCATTAAGCACTCCTGTTTGGTTCCGTCTCTCAAAGTCCCTAGCGACTGGTTGGTTGGGAAGTGGGTGGGGGAGGGCGGAAGCTTTCCCCTCCTGTTCACATTGCACAACGCTTTCGCGGCCGTCGTCGTCTCTCCCATGGATTGGAATGTGATGTGGGAGTGGGAGCGAGAGTTCCATGGTTGCCCCTCCCTCCCTCCCTCCCGCCCTCCTGACGTTCACCGCCGTCGCCGCGAATCCCAATCCCAATCCCCATTCCGCTACGTCGCTCTCGCGCTCTGGCTACGACCGTCGAGGACGACAACGACGACGATGGTGGTGGCCGGCTGACTGTCTCTCGCCTCGTGGGGAAGGGGAGAAGATGGCGGAGGAGGAGGGGGGATGGCGGCCTTGACCTTAATGCAGTGGTGGTCAGCGGAGCGACCGACCGACCGACCGACCAACCGCCTGTGTTCCTGCTCCTGGCTGCCTGCCTTCCTGGCCCGTTGCTGCTGTGGCTTCCGACACCACCGCCACTTCAATGCGTTTGTTCCGTGCAGCGGTGGAGGACAATGACGCTCTGGGACACTAGTCTCTGGGGTTTATTGATTCTTGGGACCACTCTCTCAACGGATAAACTACGTAACGTGGACAATATTGGAAGTGTTACGATTCAATTTTTGCTCTAATTGAAGTAATCTATTTTTACTGTCCCGTTTTTTCTCGGAAAGAATTAAACCTGTGAGCAGTGTAATTTCTACCTTCTCATCCCTTCATTGTATTGTTTGAAAAATAAGTCCGAATGAAAATGGCGACGAGTCGGGAATCAACCCCGGGATCACGTGCTGAGGATAGCTGAGGTGTTGACCATTACACCACCAATCTCAGCTGAACACTACTTTCACTCACATCGGATAAAAAATGTATGTCTTCTATATTTTAGTTTCCGCTTAGTCATCTTTGCATTCATTTGATGACACATCTCTCGCAGTTTCGGATTGCGATAGAACACGTGCCATTCAATCTTCTGGTTGAGGACGTGGGCGTTGAGGCAGGTTGGGCGCATTGGCGCCACACTTTCCTCGTCCGTCGTCCCCGTTTCTCGACCTCCTTCCTCGCTCCTCGCCGCCGCGATTATGTTACCATTAGCACACCGCCGGGATCGATCACCGGAGGCGCGTAATGCGATCCGACCCCGCGGCCAGGTCATTGCCACAAGGGCTGTTCGCTCTCCTTCCCGCCGGCACTAACCACACCTCCTGTGTGTGTGTCTACCGTGTCAACGTCACCTCCTGCCTTCCTCCGCACTTCCGTGGGCTGTGTGGCGCGCGAGGTCATTTTGGAGGTCGACTCGAACTTGACGTAGAGCTGATGAACGTGGGCGGCGAATGGCTAATGGTTTGTTGCTGTTCATAAACATTACGTCATCACAGCGATTTTTTTTACTCTGACATACTATATGTTAACAAAGATTAATTTTTGATGTTGTTTAGCGAATTTAGTTCGTGTAATCTAGTTGCTAATAAAAATTACATTTTTTTTGTTACCTTGTATATGATAACGAAATTTATTTCCTTGTTATTTTCTTATTTTCTCTTAATTTTTCATTCATTTTTACACGTGACACGAAATTGGGCAAGTGAGAAAAATAGTAATTATGACATGCGGACCCGCGAATATAGGAATGACCAATAGAATTTTATTCTTACTCACCATTTGACAACCTTATTGCGTGAAAATCTAATCGGCTGTTACTTTCTCTATGTGGAAGATGATAGTAATGGCGACACGTCATCACCCGATTGATTTCGTATTGAGAGACGGTGTACTCTGAGTAGTAAAAAAAGGAAAGGCAAACAGTCGCACTCCGTGACGTCTGGAATTGATTAAGGAACTAAAAACTTCGAGTAGAATAACTTTTTATATTGTTTGTTATCTGAATTAAAGAGAAAATGTTACATCTTTAAAAGTAATATTCCGCATTAAAGTTTAAAAAAACTCACATTTATGCGCAGGACTATCTACTTGCGTCTTATTTTATTCGTATTTCATGATGTACTATTTCATTAGTGAAGTAATGTGTTGTGTTATTCCTTTAGTATATACGAATAGTTGGAAGTAATTCAGTATCGCTAGTGGAGGGGGGGGGGAATTAATGGATATTTTCATGTATAAATTACCTCCTCTAATGTGCAGAAACGAATGAAGTATTAACCACCGATTCCGTGAATATAGATCAGTATGACACTTCGTTTTCAATTGCTCTCAAATTCAAAGCAACAAATTGTACTTGTAAGTTACTTCACTATTCTTTTGCTTTAGGGCTCGTCAACGGTCATTAAGGTCTTAAGAACTTTTCACTCTACTTCCTAGCATAAGGATTAACATTTGGGTTCTTCTTTTATCACGGGTAATATATTTCAAATTTTCTGCTTAGTAATTAAAGCAGTTGCTTGTATTTCCTGTGTGTATACATTAGAGGTGCTGCAACGAAATCCTCCATTAAAAGGATCTTCTGTTATAAATCGGAAGTCTACTTCTGAAGAATATTAAATTTAAAGGAAATATATAAGATCCCATCGCTTCTTCGTCGAGAACTCTTACTCCTCCGTGCAAAGTTCTTATTGTAAATGCTTGCATGATGCAACCAGTTAACGATATGAGTTTGTGAAAGTATCGGATGTATCGAAAGTATCGGTTGTGTACATAAATTCTGTAGCCCCATCCTGACCCGGGTTTTTCTCCGTTTTTCCTTCTGGTAGAGGCGGATTTATCATACAGGTTCTCTAGGCTTTGTCTAGGGGCGTGTTTATTTTAACAATAAATCGTGAATTTAGTGTTATTTCAATTCTTATGATTTTTAAACACTATACTCGAAATAATCTATAGTTCGATAATAACTTGTACATGTAATTTTTTGCTTAAAATTACAAACATATTGACATTCTATTAGTATTATAACTCGCAGCTAACTTTTTATCTTATCTAGGAACTTTTGCTGAAATTTTTGAATCCGCCTCTGCCTTAGGGCCCTTGATCGGAATTGATGGGATGGTCCCTTGCTTGCTTCCGGAGAGTAAATTAGTTTATTGTCCTCCACGTGGTCATACGCAGTTTGTACTGTTTTTTGACAATAAATTTATTTATTTATTGCGTTAATTTTTTGTATGTGTAATTTTTTTATATATCAATAACACCGTTTATTAAAAAACGTTTTTTACCTCCCCTACTTCTTGGGGACCACGTGAAGATTTAATCTAGTTGTGCACAACCATTGCACATACTTTCTCATATACGTTTCTCCGTCTGCAGCATAGTGAGAAAAAGTTCTATAGTGAAAGGGTCATTTCTAGCGTAGTTTGGTCGTCTTTCAGTGTCGCTAGATGAACTTATTACTGCCTTTTATTTGAAATTTGAAAGTAAAATAAATATTCAGAATATTATTTCAATACATATAGCGGCATATTAGTCTTATAAATATCGTAAAAGTGTTATGTAAATGTAATTTCGTTGTAGACAGAAATTGATGTATTTTCGTATCTGCAGTGCGTTTGCTGTCCTCCTATATATTATCTTATATTTCATTTCAGTTTACGAAAAGTGTATTCTACGTCTGCTTGGTACACTGCTAAATATTTTTCAAGCTTCTTGAAACAGTAAACTAATGTATAAGTGAAGCAGACAGAAATTATTTTACTGTGTCTATACTGAACTTTGAAGCGAAATACCGCTAATGCGGATGTACTAATTGTACCTTACGTACAGAAGATTTGAGTAAAATCGTTGGAGCCGTTTTTGAGTAACATTCAAAAGAGTACTTTGATCATCATGTGAAGTACTCATTATTTTAAAGTAAAAAAAAATAGAGCACGCGCACCGACAAGTAAATTCTACCGTATATACGATACGCGAATCAAATTGATTCGTCCTTGTACTCAGAATTGCTGCGCACAGATGGACGGACGTTATGCCAAACAATACTTTTTCAGAATCGGGAATCGCCAAAATGGATATTTCCGTCGAAATCTCGCTTTCGATTTTTTCACGATAAAATACTTTCTATATACTACGTATATGAGAAAGTAAAAAGGGATTATAAGGATCAGCGCTGAAGAGTTGGGAGACTATAATGTTGAACACGACGAATTTGAATTTTTATTTCGGGTTTTTAAATTGTCGAGCCAAAAGCTTTCATTCTGTGCGTCTTTCACCGACTGGGGTTTTATTCTAGAGTGAAATGTCTGCGATGTAATTGTACGGAGAAAACTATGTAACACCCTGAACATGTTTTCAGCTCTTTTTATGCAGGTGCAAACCGTAACAGAAGTCTTTTAGGCGTGATAAAATTAGTATAATTCACTTGTACATTCATTTTCCGAATCAAAACTCTCTTGATTCTACTCTTGTTTCTCTGAGACAGAAGAGGAAGCTTTAAGCGAAACGGCCATGATCTCCGAACCGAGGCAACTGGTCCAATTTAGTTCTATCCCTGGTATATACGCAAGGAGAACACCATCGAAATATTAATTTACGGTACTCTTTCTCTCGTAGGCTAGACTAACTTTTGTGATAACAGAAGTTTTACTTTGGAAATAAAGCTGGAATAATTATGAGAGGGCGTACGTTTTATTTTTATTTTCTCAATTGTTTGTTGGTTCCTAGACACGTTACTCGACGTATAAAAATCACGGAAAATTATAATTATATGTATTTTGTTGTACATATCTCTTCCGTGTACCCTACACGTGGAGAATATATGTGACAACTTTCGGTCACGTAAAAATGGCGACGAGCCGGGAATCGAACCCGGGACCTCTCGATTAATCGCAGGGGTGTTACCAATACATCACCCGTTCGCCTTCCACAACTGTACACCATTTTCACCCAGACCTAAACCCCGGAAGACCTGAGACACATCCCCGTACAGGGGATAAGTGAACCAGGCGGCACACAATGCTGTGGGCACTTTATCACCGGTCTCACACGTACCTACGTGTTAAGGTTCGTTATGTACCCGACCGAAAGTTGTCACATATCTTCTCCTCGTGTCATTTCTTCACACGGAAGAAATATGTGCAAGAAAATACATATCTGTGTAATTCTAATGTTGATATCTGAGAGGGTGTACGAGAGATTTGTTGGTTCTGTGTGTCGTATGAGCACGTGCTGGTGTACACACAGCAGAGTTTTACTTGTGTACGCTTGCATAGAAGTAGTTTGTTTGGGTTTATAATTTTTGGTATAATGTGAGTGGAAGGTACGCTATGCAAAATGCATCGACTAGATCTTTCCACGTGTGTTACGCTGTTAGCGTTATCAACGTAACGTATACGCTAGGAAGAGTGTACTTCATGCAAAAACTGTCTATTATTATCACACGGAAGGAGCTTCTTTCTCTAACCTTCTCCATTCGTCATTGTGTAGCGTAGTACTGACGAGGGCCGCTGCGTGTTGGAGCAGTCTGGAGACGCAAGGTCTCTGTGACCTTTCCGACTGGGTCAGCGCGGTGGTGGATTATAGCTGAGCCGTGGGGGGAGGGAACAGGTGTGAAGCGGCAGAAGAAGTGAGAGCATCAACCCTCCTGGCACGAAGACCCTTCTTCACCAAATCACTATCATCTCCCATTGTTACACGGCCACCTTCTCTTTGTCTGCCCACTTTTATCGATTTCATTTATTGCCATCACAAATTCTGTATTCTCCTTCGCCGCATTGTTTTATATGCTTTTCTTGCGACCACCTTTTCTACAACTCATCGTCATTACATGACTCGTATGTTATTTTAACAGATTTACATAATAACATTACTATAAATACAATCATCTTGTCAGCGGTTCAGGGTTAGAAATTTAGGATTCTTCAGGAAGTTGCTGGTTGGCATTGATAGACTCTTATATAAGTAGTTTTTTGGGGAGGTGCTGCTTCATATATTTTCATGGGCAATTCTTGAACGATTTTGTAGAACCTTATGACTGATCAATGGTTTTTTATTTATTTATTAAACCAGAAAATTTTACGAAGTAAATCCTACAGAGGTAAATTAACAGGACCTGTGAGTAGTACTGGTACAAAATAAATTAAATATTAGAAAATACTAGAAATAATTTTATTCATACACACTGTATACGAAATTAGAAAAGATTGAGATGAGATATTTTGACTGTAAAATACCAGACCTATAATTGTCAGGTGAGGAAAGCCACACGTAATCCGACGGAGCGCATGACCGATCCCTCGCGCCCCCTCTGATGAGCAGATAAGAAGTGAAGTCTTTCCCACTACGCTACCGCAATCCAGTAATATGGATTAGAAGGACGATCGATGTAGCGGCGGTCGACGGCCTGCGGCATTTGAATGGGAAATGAGTTCTCTCTCTCCCACAATAGAGCCACTGGCCTCGTCCCCCACTCTCTTCCGCCGGCCGCTGTTCCAACGTGTAGGTGAGCATCGTACAGCGAGCACAAGGCTTGAGACTAAGAACGGCGCGATTTATTACTCGCACCAAGGTCAAGCGTTGTTACTTCTTCCAAACCTGAAAAAAA
Source organism: Laupala kohalensis (assembly GCA_002313205.1). Taxonomy (NCBI): domain Eukaryota; kingdom Metazoa; phylum Arthropoda; class Insecta; order Orthoptera; family Trigonidiidae; genus Laupala; species Laupala kohalensis. Next base: position 670,130 of record NNCF01127815.1, read on the forward strand.
CGACTTGTACGGGCTATGGGAAACATGCCAATGTCATCACAAGGTCAAGACAAAGAATGGTTTCAGGAGTTGTTTTGAGGTTAATTACCTCTCTAGAGGAGTTCTTTCGCGTATAAAAAGATATTTTTAATTCGGATACTATTCTTATGTTGGTGTTTCTATTACCCGTTTCGATGTTTAATTTTTACTTTTAATGATCGAAAAACTATGCGAGTCATCGATTCAGTGCATATGGTTCACGTTTGTGTGAATTGCTTTATTATCCTAATATTGAGAGTATATCTCCTTTTGATTTTTCACCATCTAAATGTTTGGTAACTTTGTGGTTAAGACCACTTAAGTTTTGTTGTTTGCGAACAATACTTAATTTCAATATTGTTTTGCGTTTTGTGTGTGTTCAGTGGCGGGTCTAGACCGTAGTTAAGGGGGTGTGGGGGGGGGGGAGCTGACTGGGAAGGGATCTGGGGAGCATTTCTGTTTGAAAATCATGGAATCACAACACGAATTTTATAAATATTATCTTTTAAATTAAATACAAACAATCAAATACATAATCAACAATTAACAACACTAAATTCAATTCAATTCAAAAGGGCTATATTTTAATAACAAAAATATACAATATATATGACGGGGCTTAATACCCGTGCGCCTTACAGAGGTCCAAAAATGCACCGTGGCTGTGCATACTATACCCTAGTATTTACTCTCAATGAAGTGAAAGAGTAACTAAAAATAGAGGTATTAAAATATTTCGATTATTTGGTAGGTAAATGATATCAGTAGCGGAAAAAGAAATTAATAAGTGTTACTAAAATAATACATAGAAAACAAAATTGCTATCATGGCTATTTTAATAATAATTTTAATTNTATTCATGATTTACTTTTCTACCTCCGCGGCGGAGGGTCAAGTTCGTTTTATCAAGGGACTTAATTCGTTTTATGAGAGAAAATAATTTAAAAGATAGAAAATTTGAGGACGTCTTTTGACTTCAGATATTCGTAATTTCTGTACATACGTACTACGCCGTTGTGACTTACCGATTGAATTGCTCATTCATCTACACAGAGAATAAGTAGTAGAGCAGAATATAGGTAAAAACAAATTTTTCGAAATTTCCAAAAGGCGGGGATTGTTATGGAATTTATATTTTCAACTAGTGGTGTACGAATGTCTTCTGGTTTGCTTTTTCTTGGCACCATTTTATGATGCAGAAAATGGTATTTGGAATACCCAAAGCCAAAAAAAATGGTAATAGTTAGTGACGGAAATATAAATACGGTTTTGCACGTCTAGTAAAATATCTGTTATATTTCTTTAGAAAGGCCACACCTTGACGTAGTCGGTAGTCTGTAAACTTTTTTCTTGTCCAACCCAGCGGACTACCACCCACATCACCGCAGCTTCACACTCCGCCGCACAGGTAGAAAAGTTTAATCATGCGTAAGTTGAATCGTGCGTGAGTTGAAATGTACGCAACTCGTGCAATGTGTTCTTCTACTTTACTTAATTGCATTCTGGAGCCCTGACTCAGATCCTTTTGCAAGTGTTCACTCGAGACAAATAACTTTTATATCGCTATTAACTCTATTTAACTACGTTGTAAAATAAAATATCGATGTCAATGACGTGTGTCTTCTTTGTGACTTCGCCAACTCGCCTCCGTACTTTGATGCACGTTTGTATTTCCTCTCCCTGCCACGGAAGTAGGAAGCGTGAGTGTGTGTGCGGGTGCGGGTGGGGGGGGGGGCAGTGCATTGTGGGACTCGCTACCGAATCCTGTGCGGTGTCAGCAGTCGCGCTATTTATAATCGGCGACCGACCCCCGCCACGCCGCGCCGCCCGCCGTGCTTCCTGCGCCAAATTGTATTTCGGGTTGCTGGAAAGCAGCTCAATGCTGGAATTCAGACGGTTTCATCTTCGGTGTCTCCGCTTCGAGATCGGTTGCCATCTTTTACTTTCACTGATTCTCACTGGCAACATCAAAAAGATGAGATGTTACCTTTTTTTTCTCCCTCCCATCTCTTCTTTTGATCGTAACTTAACCGCCAGCGGATCTAGACCACAGTCAAAGGGGGGGGGGATCTGGGGAGTATTTGTTTGAAAATCACGGGTTTACAACACAGTCTTATAAATAATTTTATATAAAATACGTCAACTCGTCAAATATATAATTAACAATTAACAATATTAAATAGAAACCTAATTTATTAATTCTTCAGGTTCTGAGAGTTCAGGTCCTATAGCCCCCTTAGCACCCCCCCCCCCCCAATAGATCCGCCACTGCTAACCACTACCACCTTTATCCATAATTTCCTTACAACTATCTATATGCCCCTTTTATTCGAATGACGTATACAATATGACGAACTTTAATTTTTTTAGGTTCACGCTTTTTTTATTAATGTTATATACTAGGATAACTTAATACCTCAAAATTGCCCCTTTCTGGCTTTGACTGCAGCAAAGTTGTGTTTATGAGTGATTCTAGGGAAATAGGGAAACTTGCTGCACACAAAGAAGTGACTTCCATGAACAAGCTCTTTACGTTTTTAACAGTTCCAACGAGTGAGGTTATTGAGCAATGAAGCATGTTACATTGGTTTCGGCGGGAACCCACATCTTATATTGACAGGCGTGGATTTAAAACACGACGAAAGAGTGAGACATGAAATGACAAAGGAGTGAGGAAACAGTCTTAAATTAATTATTATCTATGTCATCCACATTGAATTGTTTTGTTTCAATACGTTATACTAACAAAAATTTTAAAATATTGAAAAAATCTAAACTTAACAGGATAGGGCGTTTTGAAGATTCATTTCCTCATTTCTGTAGGATAACTTTTTTTCTTAATTTGAATTTTTGACAATCCTATCTCCAACTACATGAATCCAGGCAGTTTCTTATTCACATTTACTCTATTACTTCTTGGAAGTCCTGATTTCTAACTTTAGATTGAAGGAGATGACCTAGTGTGCTCCGGCGATTGCTTTCTGGTAAATATAATTTACAAAATGAACACCCCGGTGTTTTGTGCTGAGAGCCTAGAATTGGGGGAGGGGGATCTGACTGCTTTGCTGATATTGGGGAGGCGGAACGGAGCCCCTCCAATTCTCATGAAGTCTGCGTCAGCGCTGTTTCTATTTTGTTTTTGCATGTTGACTATGGAAAGGATTTTCTGTTCGAAGAGAAGAATGCTGTAACATGTTTTGGTTTCTACACCCCTTACAGAGTCCTCCTTACGATACAACATGTAGGTTTTGCCTCTTCTAAATTTACAAATATTTACTCCTGTTCCAGAATTCGCGAAATAACTGAGGAAATACGTTCGTTTCGAGAGATTAAATTTGAAGATCACATTTGTAATTAACATGTAATTCAATTAATGTGTTTAAAATCTAGTTTTTTAATGTAGATAATAATTAAGAATATTTGTGTAATTATGCATATCGAGAACTTAGTGCCGAAATAAGAAATAAGGCATATTGAACGAAATAATCAAGATGTTTTATTATTATAGAAAGCAATGGTTATAGTGCAACCGAAAAAGATCTATCAAGCCAAAACGATAATTACAGTTAAAAACGATATTTTATTTAATATACGTTAAAATCCATTCAGTTCTAGGTGGCTAACTTTCTTTGAAGATTTTAATATCAAAATATTTTTGGATTTTGTTTGAAAAATTGAACCCGTCATACTCTTTGATCCCTGTTTTTATCGAATTTACTTGGTTATTTCATTCCTTTTTTGGATCTGCTTCTCGGGCAGTGGCGGATTTTCCTTGGCCGGGAATGTCATAATACTTTTATTATATTAATCTCGAATTTTTACCGACCGTATTATCTACAATTCATTTTGGAATAATTATTATATACAGTCTCTCTCTCTCTCTATATATATATATATACTGCCCCCTTGGGTCCTTGATCGGAATTGATGGGATGCTCCCTTGCTTGTTTCTGGAGAGTAACTTAGTTCATTATCTCCCACGTGCTCATCATACGCAGTTTGCAACTGCTTTCTTTACAATAAAGTTTATTTATTTTAATGATTTCATTTACAACTGTCGAAAATACGTATATAAGAACATCTTTGTAATGTTAAAAAAATTTATTAGTTATTTTTTCAAAATATTCATTAACGTTACTTGTGAGCCAGGACAGCTTAACTGTTGCTTCCTTTCCCTTCCTTGTGCTCCACAGCTGTCTCCTCGAGAATTGTTGCCTCCTCCCTCTCCCACGAAGAGGACGCCGCTGTCATCGCTCGTACAGAGCGTAAACAAGTGACGAGCGCTGATGCATTTAGCAGACGCGCCGATTCATTTACCAGGACTCGTCTCCCTCCGTCTACTCTTTCGAAGGTCGTTCGCATTGGCGCAAGCAAGCGATGTACTCGCCCAGACGTACGGACACAAACAGCCGAAGCCAAGGTTGAAGTATTTTGTATGTAATGTGCAAGTGCTTCTCACGTTCCTTCTGTTGAGAAATCGTGTCGTGTGTACAGGGACTAGTGACTGTCTCTTATACNTCACTCAATGGCAGTGATTCAACTTGTTTAATAATAATAATAATAATAAATTTATTGTCAAAACAGATGTACAATCTGCATATCACCACATGGAGGACAATAAACTAACTTACTCTCCGGAAGAGAGCTAGGAACCAATTCTGATCAAGGGCTCTAAGGCAGAGGCAGATTGAAATATTTTAGCGAACTCATTAAAAATATAATATAATATCAACAAATTTGTAATTTAACAATAAAAAATTCACAAGTACGTATTATTATCGAACTATAGATTATTCGGAAAATAGTGTTTATAAATCGTAAATATTAAAATAACACTAAATTCACGATTTACTGTCTCAATAGACGCCGCCTCTAGACACGAGCCTAGAGAACCTGTATTAAAAAATCCCCTCTACTTTTATGTCGTCTCATGTTTCTTTTTAGAATAAAGTGTGAAGAGTTGAAAATACTTCGGAAAGGGGAAATTTTCAAAAGCACAGGGACATAGAAACAAGCATACGGGGAAAAAGAGAATTTCAGTACAAATTTTACAATTTTACTACAAATTATTCTGCAATTAACGCCCAATATGTAATCAAATTAAAATTATTAATATTAATAATTATTATTTATTATAATGTCAGTTTTATTGAAAAAGATGATGACATAATGTTAGTAGAGGAGTAAAACTAACTTCAGAATTTAAAAAGAATTACTACAATAATATAAATGAATAAGAAGGTAAGTTAAGTAAATGAAAAAGAATAGTGTGATTGACTATAATCATTACTTGCAATGTCGGTTCTAGACCGTAATCAACGGGGGAGGTTTTTTGTTTAAAAATTATGGTTTTACAACACAAATTTATAAATATTATTTTTAAATAAAATGCATCAAATAAATAGTCAACAATTAACGATCTGGTATTATTAATAACAATGACAATTATTTATTCAAGTCATTAATCTGGTATTAATTATTTCATTAATCTGGTATTAATTATTTCATTAATCTGGCATTAATTATTTAATTAATCTGGTATTATTAATTTAATTAATCTGGTATTATTAATAAAAAATACAATTATTAATAACAATTACAACTAATAACAATTATCGACGTCAATTTTCTCTGTTAAGAGTTCAGGTCCAATGGGGGGACACTATAGCTCCGTTAGCCCCCGCCCCTTATAAATACGCCACTGATTACTTCTTGCCCTCTCAAAATAAAAAAATCTAAAACACAAGTTTCCGTGCAGTGTTGGTCTTAGTGAACCCTATCTTAAATGTTATCTTTCACCCTTCGTATAACGCCCTTCACAGGTCCTGCTGTTATGTGACATGAAGTTGGCTGACCTCTTCCTGAACTTGCCCATATTTGTTTCTTCTTAAGAACTCCACCTTATTGTGTGTCATTGCCTCTCTCTTCTGCTTTTGAGTGCCTTTAAATAACCTTTCTCCTCTCGTGTGTTCCGCCTTTTGTACACTTTTTTCAACTCTTTTATTTTGTTGGGAGGGGGATGTACATGGTATTTCTTTATTCTGTTTTGAACATAGTTTTTACATAGCGAAACTAAGTCGAGTGCCTGACACATATTGGCAACTATTCAGTACGTTAAAAATATATTTAATTTTTCTCTCATGTTAATGGTTTCGTGATACATTTGATACATGTGATGAGTACAATATTGGTTGTTGCACGATGGTTATTAGAAGGAATGATTTCTATCCGATTCCAGTTCCAATATCTGAATATTTGTTTGGAAGATTTTCCTCTAAATTCTCTCTCTTTTTGTATCAGTGGAGCTTCTAGTTTGCACAAAGAGGTCTCTACAGTGATTCGTGAACGAATATACAATGTCCAGAAGACCTATGAGAGACGCAATCTTCCATTGCCTCTTGTGACTTCTGTGGACAAAGTCGTCTATCACATTCTGCGTTCATTCTTTGAATCCTGACAAAGTCTGTTCGGCGAGAGGTACAGTTTCAAAGAAAGACTGGAACCTCCCTAAAGAATTGCGAAGTCTCGGATACAGAAGCGTTACAAACTTATCTTTCTATTATAAGATGCCATGTTTTCTTTGAAGAAATACTTGTCATGTGTTGTCATTTTTTTATATTAAGTATTTATATTTATTCTAAGTATTACAAATTAAATAAATTATACGTAAAAAGTATATTATATTGTATGTGTCCTTTGTACATGTGATGAGGCACGTTTGTCGAATTGATCCGTTTTGAGATTGCTGTATATGCTTACTAAGTAATGTATTTTATCAGTGAGGCTTAATGTTGTAGTATTTCAACCCCTTTTAAATGTAAACTTGTTCACTTTGTTGTAATTCATGACTTATTATTAGATTTGGAAGAACTTCATGAATTGAACAATTATTAATTTTAAGGCATCAGTGAAAATTGTAAATGTTGTAAGGTAAGGTACGAATACACGGACCGTGTTTCTGGTTAGTTATTCTCTACGATGTCAGTAGAGTGTAGTTGTCAGTGAGCACTGTCATTTCGTTGTCAGATGACTGTTGTACTATGCCAACGAATTTTCTCGTAGCGTGTAAACACTGCCCTGCGTCAGTACTAACTTACATTGACGTTCAAGGTAGCTCTGACAGAAGGGAACGTCAGTTATTCCTTCACTTACTGCGAATTGCCGAATGATAGCGGGATTTGGATAGTTTAATAGTGTCACAATTTTTGTTAGAGGCTGTTCTTCTAGGAGTCGTCATTAAATAAATGTTTATTAAAACTAGTCGATAGTTGTTAAATTACAGTGTTTGAAAAAAGTTTACATTTGTTCGTGATATTAAAAACGGCACATTAGATATTCTATTTCACGTACACGCGTGTTCACTTACTGGGGTCACAGACACGACGACCAGACATAACCTCACTTGGCGTTAGCCTGTATTTCCGTGCGTGTGGGCGACCCGTGGCGTAGTACGTAGCGTACTCTTCTACCTCTAGGGACACCGGTTCAAACTCGGTTCAATCCAAGTCCATTCGCGGTTGTGGACGAAGCGGTGTTCGCAGGGTAGTCCCGTTTCCCCTGTCATTCATTCCACCACAACATTCACTCATAATCACCTCATCTTCATGTCATCTTGGTTCCAGTAAGCAGTAGAGCGCGCGGTAAAACGGCGATGTGCAGTCTCCCCATTTAAAAATGCCGAACGAATACATACATCCGTGAGTGTCTGAAGTGGGCAGCGTTCACTGACTTGTCAGAGCACTGTCATAGCTTTCGTCGGTGCAAACACTGACATATAGCAGGTTTGCATATCTTATACAGGTTCTCTAGGCTTTGTCTAGGGGTGTGTTTATTGTAACAATAAATCGTGAATTTAGTGTTTTTTCAACTCTTACGATTTTTAAACACTATACTCAGAATAATCTATAGTTCGATAATAACTTGAACTTGTAAATTTACAAACATATTTGCGTTAAATTACAAACATATTGACATTATATATGTATTATAACTCGCAGCTACCTTTTTATCTTCACTAGGAACTTATTAAAAAAAAATTGAATCCGCCTCTGCCTTAGGGCCCTTGATGGGAATTGATGGGATGGTCCCTTGCTTGCTTCCGGAGAGTAAATTAGTTTATTGTCCTCCACGTGGTCATACGCAGTTTGTACTGTTTTTTGACAATAAATTTATTATTATTATTATTATAGCAGCTGTCGTATAACCAGTGGACAGTGCGCTTACAACCGATTTCTCAGAATACTGCCCAAGTATTCGTACCTTCTACGTATATAGTGGGGGCTACAACCCCCTTAGCCCCCCCCCCCA
>NNCF01127815.1:678558-694230 GCA_002313205.1 Laupala kohalensis
TGGTGCATTTTATTTAAAGGTAATATTTATAAAATTTGAGTTGTAGAACCATAATTTTAAAACAAAACTCTTGATTTCGTTCTAGATCCGCCACTGCCTTTATTATATTTCATCCGTGTGAATTCTAAAGTCATGGAAATCGCTCATGTTGCAAAAAAAAAAAAAAAATTCACGTGAAGAATGGACAATTTGCAAATACATTGTTTTGTTTAATTGATGTAAACAAACAAGTACTTGCTTTATGGTAAAAACCTGATGGTAGAAGCACAGGAACCATTTGATCTTCCCGTCATCTGATGGCAGTGTTTCGTCACGGTTATCTTGTGATGAGCCGACTCCACTTTTTTTCGAAAGAACCTGCTTTTAGTTTAGAGAAAAAAAGCACCCTAAGGTTTCATTATTTCCGGACGGAATCTTGAACTTGGCAAACTTCCCGTAACTGGCACGTGGCTGAAATCGAGGTGATCACTACATTGGTATAATTCGACTTTAAAAATTTGCAGATGTGATAGTCTATCGATGGTTCTACGTACACGTTCCTGAAAGATGCAAAAATATTGTCTAATATTAAACAATAGATAACTGCTAGCAAGTACCCACCGTTTGCCATTTTTTGTGTGCTCCGTTGCTATATTCTTAGCTCTGGAAACTTTTTCCCTCTCGTTGTCTTTAAACAAAATAAAATATCAGAGAACAGACACGTAGCTAGAGCGGAGCTTGAGGGCCCAGGCCGCACCCGAAATTGAATTTCCACAGTTATGAAATTACTTTTCTCTAAATAAAACACCGTTTATCAATTCTGTATGAAGTAATAACGTGAAATAAAAGTTGAACCAATATTTTAAGCCAATAACATTTTGTCACGAAGTCTGGATCCCCCACCTCTGACATCGGAGGTCAGACGAGGGCTATGTTTTGTTTTTGTTTTAATCGGTGTTGTTTCAGAAAGATATTCGTCGGTTGAGAATGACGATAAATATAGATTTTTTAACGAATTTGATAGTGACGATGTTGGTGTCTGTATTTTTACTTGAGGAAGGAAGTCAACGCGAGTTCTCACCCTCCTCGGGGGGGTTGAAATCCCTTTCGGTTTTTTCCCCGTGCCTTACAGATCTAACCGTATAACCCCACGTGTGCACAGTCGATTGTGGTGGGCGCGTCGCTCTATTTCGGAATCTAATAGTAGGAGAGGAGATGGGCCAAGGCCATCCCCTGTGTGTAGCGACCGGGCCACTTCCGGCGCGCCCTACTGCTTCACTGCATCCGCCGCCCTTGACCTCCCCTCCCAAACCCGCCCGCCCCCCCTCGCACCTCGACGCAGCAGCCCCGTCGACGAATCCCCTCTCCTCCCCGCACGGCCCCGTCAGCCACGGACTCCGAAGATGCACGTGTGCGCGCCTCGAAATAGCCGGGCGGCCGCGTTGCTTTTTCCCGTCGTGTCGTGAAAAAGCGGAAGACAGGCGATTACGGGAGTCTGGATCCTTTGCTTCTTTGGGACGCGTCGTTTCGTTTTATTGTTTCCTTTCCATTCGTTTCTTTTGTTTTATTGACCTACGCGAATTTAGAGGTAGGGCTGTAAATTAAGAGTTTTTGTGACAGGAAACTTACGTTTCTTGCTATGAAGTGTGTCAGATGGATAAGCGTGTTTTATTTCGGGGTACTAATCACGGACCAAAAAGAGGAATTATAGTTTAGAGCATTATTATTAGGTTTCAATTATTTGGTTGAAAATTCTTGGTGACATTTTTAATAGTTTACATCAGTTTTCTTTAAATATTTTTTTATATTCATTATTCAATGCAGAAGTTTTTCGTGATCTGCGGTCCTACGTTTCCCTCAAGTCACCCTTCCAACTCATAAACAAATATTCCTCGTTCATCTTTTGGTTTCCAGTGTCCTCTTACATGCTCTATAGTTTCAACATCTTCTCCCTCCACTATCTAATGAACGATGCCTATAGAGATCGTATGATAATCATGGTTTAATAACGCAACACAAGTTTCTTTTAAGTTTATCGATAGGATCAAAAATTGTTCTCGATAGTTTTTCGTAACCTAATGCTTTATTTTCATCTCGTTTGCTAACGACTTCGTGAGTGAGAAATTGTTTTATGGAAATTGTTGAGAATGAGACTTAAAGATCTTCTCTTAAAACCAATAATATTTTATACTATTTTTATTTATGCATGTTACGAATGTGCTTAATTGTCTAGTTCATTATTCCTTTTATTTTTTGTGTGTTCTATAAATAAACGAGTATACGAATATAAATAAATTTATTGTCAAAAAAGTCGTTACTGTGTATGACCACGTTGAGGGTAATAAACTAATTTACTCTCCAACAGCAAGCAAGGGACCATCCCATCAATTCCGATCAAAAACCCTAACATATCTGCACACTCCTAAGATAAGAATAAAAAAAGTCCGGAAAGTGTTGTAATATTTACAAAATACCAACAAATTTGTATTTGATGAAAAAGAAAAAAGATATTTCACAAGTACGTATTATTGTAAACTATAGATTATTCGACTCCCATAGTTCCGTATAATCCGAGTTTTTGCCCCCACATTTTTATTTGTTTAATTTTGCTGTTTTTTTGTTTGGTTGTTTGTTTTTTATGTTTGTTCATTTAAGCGAATATCGTTGATTTGGTAGAATAATTTTTAAACAGACCTTCGTGTTCTCTGCGAGACACGTTGGTTCGTGATGTCATTATATCCCTTCCTCAGGTATCGGAAAAATTTTGTCATCTCAGCCTCTGTATATTTGTGTTGAACTCCATTTTCTCTCTAAGCTTCTATCTTATACCCTGGCGTTCTCCTTATCTTCAGTGTTCACTCTCCCTCTTTTCTCACTCTTCTGATTCCCTTTTGAACGGTGATTCCGCTTGAAATTGTAGTGTGGGAGTCTCCCGTTGATATCCGTGTCTTCTTTTGTTCGTTTTATTTCTCCTCGCTCTTAACTTCGAGACGGAGGCGTCTGTCGACCTTGGAATTCCCACCATTCTTTTCATTCCGCTGCTGCCCGATTTGAGTTATTTGAAGTCTTCATCACAGACACTCGAAGGCAGTTTCTATTCTGAATTTATCACAACACACAAATTTATTGGTGTTATCGAAAGTGTAGTTGAATACGATGACGTGATATAATACCCTGAGAAGATGTGTGTGTATGTGAAAATGCAATAAAAGTTTGAGGAAATGAAATAGTTGTTTGACTGTATGTCTTGGGCACTGATTGCTTATTTTTATTCCTGAAACATGAAGTCGTAACATATGAGGCTTCGTCGGGTTTTCTATGTCCCGTATTTTGTTGTACAGTAGTTATGTTTCATGTCCCTTGTATCAAGTCTTATTACTTCAGCCAATGTTTTCTACCTTGATGTGCATTATCATATTATAGTCGAGACTGCAGCGTTATAGTTTTCCTTTCGTAGTTGCAAAACTAAATTGTCAAATATGCATTGCCTAATTATTCCTATTTTTAGGTACTTTTTCTCTCAATAATAATAATAATAATAATCTGGTTTATTACGTGGTTAGACTCAAGCCATCAGATCTGCTCTTCCACCTGACCGTCAATAAATACATAATAATTTACATGTATAAGTATATACATTAATGAACATTTGCATAATAATACTTACCTATTTAAAAACATGCGTACATTGTATCACAATTAAAGGAGGACTATATAATTACTCTACTGTGCGGTATCAATCTGGGGATTATCCCGGTATTAATTTTAAACAGTAGAGGAAAACCTAGAAAAAAAATAGGGTGACGTAATGGTCTATAGTGACCTCTTTGTGACCTTTATTTATAAATTGTATTTAAAATCTCATTTTTATGATGTGACGTTCATTTTATTGTACTTCACTTTTAAATGTTGTTCTATTAATGTCTAAAGTGGAATGTACCGTAGGAATTCCGTGTAGCCAGTATGACGTTGGATTTTCAACTAGAAACGTAGTTCGCGAGTGAAATTAAACGCGGATGAATGTTAACATAGCGAACAGAGAGAGAGACAAGAGACGCCACGTTGAACTGTTTTTGCAGAGGTTCGCGCCGTAGTCAAATGTCAAGTTCTATCGTCGGAGGGGAAGTGGATGTAATATTAAATTTGTGAGACCCTTGGGAAATGTTACGTTTACAGTCAACTATCCTTTTGATAATATGGAAAATAGAATCGTTTTACCATTTTGAAAACTCGGGCTAGTCCATTAGAGGTCCGTGAAAATTTAACCTTTCGATCGAAATATTTTTTCGAAAATATTTTTTTTAAACATTGTAATAAAAGATGATGCAACGAATTTCCCTTTTGCATCGTTAAAATAAGTTTATTGACTCTAGATGTTGCTGAAATTAATGATTTAAATATTATCAATAACTTAAGTTACGGAAAGCTCCGTGAATCGTGGCCGTTAGACCCCTAGTGGTTAGAATAATTTGAGTTCCTGTCCTGTGATGTAAGCAAACTTGTTCCGCCAATCTACTATTTGGACTCTTTTTTACAGAAAGTGGTGAAATGGACATAATCCTGGCTCTGATATGGTTGACTTCTCACTAATTTTTAATTTTATTTTGAAGTTTTGATTTATTGACTTAGTGTTTGTGTTGCTTTTTTGACAATTTATTTATTTATTTATTATCTTTCTGACAACATAATGTATTAACTTTTGAAATTATGTAAACTTTTTCAATGTCAAAGAAGTATTGTCACTAAAATATCAGCGTGCACTTGTTTATATGCTGACTTTCGTGATTCAATATTGACAGCACAAATTCTTGCAGGAAGCAAAACACACATGGCTCCATTATCCGTAAGTTTGACAATTACCGAGAAAGTGAAATTACGTTTATAGATATATTATGTAGGAATCATTTCTTGTATTTGAAACGTAGATAAGTATATAAAAGAAAGCTGCTCTGGAACACATAAATTTCTTAATTGAGGTTTATCACACCGCCATGTACCAGATTAATTATGTTTTATTGAATAAAAATGGGGGACGGGACCATTTTTTTTATCATAATATACACATCTATATAATAAAAAGAATAAAGTAATAGAGTTCATCCTACAACTTTACATTTTTTGTTATCACGCAACAGAGATATGTTATGAAATAACGTTTTGGTTAATTGAAAATGAACTTACGTCTTGTAAATTCTCTTTTTGGAGTAACAACACTTTGTGTCTGTGTTAAAAGATCAGATTCGCTCACTTCGGGCCCCATGGAAATCCTGTTAATCACGGGAGTAAGTGCTCCTCAATTTCTTGGCCTCGGGTTGTAAATGTGACTCTGGTTATATTGATCTCCGGGATAGACCCGGTATTCATTTTATAGTAGGCTGAGTAGGCCTGGAAGTAAATTCTAAAGTTAAGGATGAGTGAAAAAAATTCACCGGGATTTGAATCCCAGCCATCAATTACTTGCTCGACGCATAACTCTCATCTTATCTTATCATTAAGAGGCAACTCAATATACTTAAGAAATCATTGTTATATGTTAATTTACTTCTCTTCATTTACAGACTAGCGAGTTCGCTTTGTCACATGTTTTCTTTGTCATATTTTTGTCGTAACTCGGAGAAATAATTCTTGCAAATGATTTCTGATGGTTTTGCAAACTTCTTACCCGCACATTTCTTCCTTTTTTCGTGTATTAGCAATATTTCATTAATCCATTTCCTGACTAGACTGAGTATCATCGTTTCCCAGAGTTAACAAAAAAAATGCAGAATTTATAGTTGTTTAGTGACCTTGTTTGAAAGTACTCTGATGTTACAATTCTTATCAGATTCATTCATTATTCAATGTGGGATGTATTACCTCTAGCGTTACATACATATGCTATGAGTTCATGGTGCGTTGTATTCACGAAACATGTTTTCTGTACAATTCGATTGTATTCGCAATGTTTCGCTTCTAACATGAATATTATGACGGATGATATATTGACGGGTTTCATGACCCCACGAAAATGAGTAGTTTGGATACTCCCTACCTCGTATTCACGATCGCATTGTTAACTTCTTCCTCGTGTCAATCGCTTACGAAAAAAAATAACACTGGCTTGTTTTTTTCTTTTTATTTCATCTTTTTGCCTCATACCTTACTAAGTCGTCACCGGGGTTTTACATCGCTTACAATTTAATTACCTTTAATTATATTTCCTAGTTCATCTAATTAACTATCAATTTTTTTTTCAAATCTATCTTTAGATTTGCTTTTAGAGATGAAATACATTCTTCTTCAATACTGCTATTCTTCTCTTTCTGCTCCCACACGTTCTGCATCATCTTCGTGAGTTTTGCACGGACAGGTTTCATTTTCTACTGGCTGGTGAATAACAAATGCAATTCTGGACATGCTGAAAAGCTCTCCTTTCTGTTACAAAATCACAACTTGGCAACACTGCTTACCGCCTCCGCCGACGTTGCCATGCGATGTGAGGAGAAACACGCTATCCCAAGCACGCGAATTTCATCAAGCGTCAGAATACCCTCCACTTTCGACATGCTTGCTGCTTCGCTTTTTATCCCTTCACTTGGTTCTACCCATTCCTTCAGGTCCAAGTGTGTCAGATTTGTTTACTTTCAATTATCTTGCAAATCCATGAAACAATTTAATTTGTCACGCCGGAAATGAAAAGAAGATTTTAAAATTATTTTTTAAATCTTCTTTGAAGAAACCTGTATTTTTATGTCGGTCCATGGTTTTTGATTTTATTAAATCTAGACATGTATGTGTAATGACAATATTACATCTTTACGAATGCATAATAGTTAACACTAAAATGATAGGATATCGTATATGTGTAGGGGAATAATATTACTTGGTAAACAGATCTGGAAGAGTCAAAGTATGGTTTGAAAAACTTTAGGGTACAGAGTTACAATCACTTTGTTATCATTTGGTGGAACGTGTGAAACTTCTTTTCAACGTATTTTAGATTAATATGTTCTTCTACACGATAAAAAGAGAATTCCTTTGTGCCGTCTGGAGTTTTTCGCTTGATCAGTCAAGCGTATGATTTATTATTTTGTTAGTCGGCGGGAGGGAAATTTTTCATCTTGTCTCGAAAAATTACTTTTCCGAAATTGGATTCTGTTGAGCACGTTCGAAAGAATAATTCTGTGCAATGCATTAATAATTCGTTTAGTATTTTATGCCTCTTAGTTTTTTTATGAAAGAATAAATTAATGTATCTACATGAAATCTGTAGGCGAAAATTATTGTATTCCAGAACGAACTCGTTTGTTCCACCTTGCGAGATCTGTTATTAGTTTTCGTATTAATTGTAGCAACGTGACAGGAAGGGCTCGTATACTAGAAATTGAATTGTCAAGTTTTCTTACGCATGTAAACATTTTTTTTGAAGTCATATGGATCTTTTTCAGTAACTTCTTTTTCGCTTCATTAAAATCCATATATTATGGGACCTTTGACATATTATGTCACCTATTCGGCGGGGGAGGGGGTCCGAAAATCATTATGGGACAGAGTAAATATTGCCAAAAGTTGTCTCACGAACTCCCTCAAAAACCCTTGGAATTTTTTCCATCGCGTTGGAAATAGAGGAGTCAAGATATTGTGACAAATTACTTGACGTAATGCACGAATGACTCGTAAGTCCAACGTAAGTATTTCTTTTGCTTTATGAAGAATAATAAAATTACGAGACAAGTGTGGGGTTTTCTGGCCAGGGAAGTAACCTATAAATTGTTGAAGGTAGGGTGCGGGGAGGTCCAAAGTGTAAATGAAATACTCTCGTGCGAGAATCATTTTTATTCAGAATGTTTATATTAATGTAAACTCAACGCCAACTCTATCATTGATACATGCTTTAGACCAACAATCATTCATATAACATAATTCACAGTAATGTTTTATTTTTCAGTACAATTTTTTAAAGGGGTGTGAGGGGTCTGGACGACTACGTCCTTACCCCCACACGAAATGTTTATGATCCATTTCTGTATATTCACTGGTCAGATTCTGCACGAAAATCCACTTAATTGCGTAATTCGCAGAGAAGCTGCGACTTCTCCGGAAGAGTGGGTTTCTCTGAATCGCATTGCGTTATCCGCTGAACGCGCGCTCTTCTCAAAGCTGCGTCAACATTTCGCGGCGGAGGGATTCCAGGCGTGTTGTGTTGGCCTTGGGTACGAGTTCCTTCAACTTTTGTCGTCCATATATTTGTTCCGTGTGTTTTTTTTAGACTAGCTGAGTATTCGCGGCTTTGCTGGTGTGGTGTTTTTTTATTAAATTATGTTTTCAGCATTTAGCTTGTTTATTCCAATCTGTGGCGGATCTAGACCGTAATCAAGGGGGGTGCTGACCGGGGAGCATTTTTGTTTAAAAATTACGGTTTTACAACACAAATTTTATAAATATTACCTTTAAATAAAATGCATCAAGTAAATAATTAACAATCTGGTATTATCAATAACAATTGTTTTATTAAATTTTTAAATATTGTAGTATTAATTTCATTAATCTGATATTAATTTTATTAATCTGGTATCATTTCTAACAATTATAACTAATAACAATTATTAATGTAGTAACACTTTTTCAATGTATGCCATTTACCAACTTCAATTTTATCTGCTAAGAGTTCAGGTCCAAGGGGGAGGGCTATAGTCCCCTTAGCCCCATAGATCCGCCCCTGATTCCAATACATTTATTTTATAATTGAATACTCATAATAGTCTGAGGCAAAAATATTTTATCAGAGAATTGTATCACTAGGGACATAGCCTGGATTTCGCTAGGGGGGGGGGTAGGTAAAGTAATTTCTTGCAAAGGCTCGTATTTAATTTTTGTTAAAAATGTCTATATTAACATAAACTCAGCGCCTACAAAATCATTGATATACTCATTAGATCAAAAGTCCTTTATTCTACTTAATTCACGGTTATATAAGGGGGTTGGGACCCTTGGATCGCCCCTCTCACTTCCTTTGGCTATTTCATTGGTACCATGGACTTATGTGGGGGGGGGGGGAATTGCTATATGACTAATATTAAGAATTGAAATCTTTTGGAATGTGTTGAAAAGGAGTGGGTTAAAAAGTTTTTATTTAATCAAATTTAGTTAACATCCCAAGTTAGTTTTGTAATATTTTGGGAGCTAATCGCATCCACATCATCCGCGCCTGCACTTCGACGTATTCATCGGTCGGTCAAACTGTATATACCTCTGAGGAATGAAATATGGCATTCCAACGTACATATCACTTGGCGTAATTGATATATCAGTACGACGAATTTATAATGAGAACGTCATTGATAAGAAAGAAAAAATCATTATGATATTCTGCTGTATCTCGCGTCGCTGCGGCAGTAGGGCAACTGTAGATAAAGACTCTAATAGCTCACTTTCATTCCTATTTTGAATTGTGTGCTGTATATCTAACAGATGTGAAAATGGATATTTTTCTATCAATGTTTCACGAAGTCCTTGTTTCACCCCATTATCTGAGTTGTTGATAATCTACCTAGCATTAATTTCCTGTAATTGAAAAACTCGTCTACGAACTTGTTGCTGGGGGAGACACAGTGAGTTATGTCCCTCGCTTGCAGTGGCGAATCGAGATAATCAAGGGGGGGGGGGGCTAACCGGGGACTAGTTTTGTCTAAAAATTATGTGTTTACATCACAAATATTATAAATAATACCTTTAGATAAAATGTATCAAATAAATAATTTACAATCGGGGATTATTAATATCAATAACTATTATTTATTCGTTATTAATCTGGTATCATTAATTTTATTAATGTGGTATTATTAATAACTAATAACAATTATTAATCTGGGAACACTTCTACAAATTATGTCTTTTACCAACTTCAGTTTTATGTGTTAAGAGTTCAGGTCCCAGAGGGAGGGCTATGCCCTCCCTCCCCCCTTCGATCCACCTACTGCTCGCTTGGCTGGGTGTGATTTTCAGCTGGGGGTTTTCCTTCCCTTCTTCAATCTTGTCAGATTACAAAATGAAATAAAACACTGAACTCGCAACAGATAAAATTGAAGTTGATAAATGGCATAGTTTGTAAAAGGGTTAGCAAGTTAATGATTATTAATTATAATTGTTATTGTTAATATCATATTAATAAAATAATACTAGATTAATGAAATGAATAATAATACATTAATAAAGCAAATGATACCATGTTAATATCTTTAAGAAATAATTATTGTTATTAATATCAGATTGTTTATTTTTAATTATTTATTTGATGCATTTTATTTAAGGTAATATTTATAAAATTTGTGTTGTAAAACCATAATTTTTAAACAAAAACAGTCCCTGGTTAGCCCCCCCCGCTTGATTACTGTCTACGGATTCCACCACTGAGTAGAATCCTGAAGCAATTTACACGAATTTTTTTTTGTTCGGAGTATTTCATTTCATTCGTCTTATTTTGTTAATTAAATATCTGTTACCTTTTCCAACTGTTTTGAAACGCGACCCGCTGCTTGCAATGATTCTGACGTCTTGCGAATCCACTCTTTGAACTCCTCGTCTTCTTCTGAAAACCCGTCACAAGACTCGTGCGCAATTCTGTAGGGTCGTGCTGAGGATGATAAAAGCTCCGAGGCAGTGTGTGAGGACTTCGCCTCTCCGACGCGAGTGAGACACTCCTCTAAACGCGCGTTGTCCTCCCCCCCTCCCCCCCGCCCCGCCACCTATTACGCCTTCATCCTTAACGTCGGCCCCTTTTATCTTTACGGGCCGCCTACTTGCTAGAAGCCGCGGGTAACGACTGCTGAAACCTTCCTTCTCTCTGTCTTTCCATTTCTTTATTTGCACAAAGGAGCGTCAGCGGAGGACGCTGGTGCAGCGGGAACAGACGCTGGCGGTTTTGGAAAACGAGCGCCGTCGTGGCGTCGTCGCTTGCTCTTCTTCCCTTTTCTTTTTCTTTTTTCGTGCTGAGGGACGATCCTGAAAGAGGACCTTGAAATATTGCGTAACTGGAGGAAAGTAATTTCGTGTAGGGCTCAACTGACTGACGAAAAGTAATTGGGTTACGGACAGGCGAGGGTAAGGAAGGGGGAATCTCGATCCCCCTCTCTCCACCACCAAAAAGTTGTGGAAGTTGTAATGAAAGTGGTGCGTCTTTTTACAATAATGTTAAATTACACTACTACGATTAATGTCCATTGTATAATCAAATTAAATAAACGATTCAAAACATGTACGAATTATAACAAATTATAACAAGAAACAGAACAGAACAATTAATGCCATGTTCACTTCTTCTGTAGTCATGATTCTTGTTATAATGTGTTCCACCTGATGACTTCAAACAAAAGTCGAAAGGTTGTGAGCTTTTAATCAATGAACAAAAGGTGGGTTTAAATTAAAGATGTTAAGGATAAATAACTCGAAAGTTTACATCAATAAATTTTTACTGCGAAGTCTGGGCACTCCCCGAAATAAATCTAGCTAAAGGTCTGGTTATAGGGAGGTATGTGTATATTGAGATTCCCGTTCGATCCCTCCACCCCCTTTTTTTTGTATTCTTGTGGCAAAATATTAAAAATGCTGATTTCGATTTAAGATATACAAATTCGAATATAATTTTCTTTTCTCTCGAATTTTAAATATATCAAGCATTTTGGACAGTGAGCTTCGTTTTGAATAATTCATTAAAAATGTGTGTTAATTTAGGATGATACATTGCAGGTGGTAATTTTGCTCTCTTAAAATAAAACTTGATCTCTTTACTAGACCAGTGTTATTAAATGAAATAGAAAGACGTGAAAATACTCTCTAATGTGTTATGTATGTAGACTTGTGTTATTTATCGATTTTTTTGATATTATTCCTCGAGTTGCATTCAGTTATTGATGGATCCTCAGTAAATATAGTCTCAAAACTGGGATGCCAATATTCCTTGAATTATTCGTTTCATCGAAAGTCGTGGATGCAAAAAATGAACTATATTTGACGCATCCAGGACAGACTAAAGTGCATGACTTGTGGGAGCATGCGTTTTTATCGTTGTTAAACCGTGTCGTAATACCAAGGGTATCAGCACCCGGTCGTGGCAAGGACACACTCTTTCATACATTCTTTTTGTATGCCATGACCTTTTCGACGCAAATAAAGAATATAGTTTCTCAATTTTAGCAAACATATTAAACCTTCGACGAAGCGTGGAAAATACTGTGTTCACTGGCTCATACCCAAGAATTGTATAGATTTTGGACCTTATCGTACGTCATGATGCAACTATAACCATTTCTTTAATTGTGATGTTTTCTTTAAATGTGAACAAGTTCTTATCGTGAACCTTCATTAAACGTTTTAATATCAGAAGTTGCATATTCAGTGAAGTGTCGTTATACTATATGTTTGTTGTAGAGTAGATAGTGTGTAATGGAATGATTACACCGATGTACAGTAACCATTCATAAAGTGGGGAGAGGATACCCGAAATAGCTCTGTGGTGTTGTATGCGCTTCCTGATAGCGAGATTGAATTAGGGCATACAAGCGTGTGAATGAACTGGATGAATGAAACTCCAAGGGCTTAGCCTGAAACAATGAGCTCCTCTCCATTGCTTTGGTCTACCTTGAATGTATAATACTAAGCTTTACTCTCATTGAGGTCAGTTATCCAATACTTCTTTCTAATAGAGTTGGAAATTAATATCCTTGTGTTTCGTTGCGATCATGAGTCCTAAAAATGAAAGAGATGGTAGTTCAAAAGCAAATCCGATTGTATCTGCTATTTCTTCCGTAAGCAATTTTATGCTGTTGTTACTCATGGTATCATTGTGTTGCAACTATCTGCCAGTTTCTTTAGCTAAAATGTTTTCTATGTTAGGTTTTTTTCAACGATGATAACATGCGCAAGGACTATGTATACTGTTGTATTTGTAAATGGGAAATGTAGCGTGCTATTGAATCTTATCTACATGGTGGTGTTAGTAGGTGGGCCGGTTTCCAACAACTTGGAGGAGTTGGTAGAAGTAGTTAGTAATAGTAAGAGTTAGTGGTACTAGGACGAAGGAAGGAAGATTTGCTTTTCAGTAGTCACAGCTATATGAACTGAGAAAAGCTACAAATTTGCTAGTGTCATCGGGAATCGAACCCGGGATGTCTTGGTGTTGAGCGACAACACTACCACGTGCGCCACCGCTGGGGCTGCAAGGACTATAGTAATGGTAGACTCGTAAAATAGTTGGTTTTGAAAAGAGAGAACATAGATTAAATATTGAACAGAGGATATAGGTACTGATCCTTTTTGAATGCATTTGCGACATGATCAATTTCTCGGTTTATCTGAGTACATATTCGGTTGACGATATCAGTGTTCATTGGTTCTGCGTCCACGACCTCGTGTTCATCTGTGGAAATAATTGTGTTCAAGCGGACATCTATAGAAAACCAAGTCAGTGTGTGAAATTTTATTAGCGAGGGCTTAAGTTACTTACACGTCTTACACATTTTGCATAGCAACGCTACGCATTATGCAAGAGTTAGGTCTATCACGATATTGATAATTTATTTCCACGCTACTTCGTTACGTATAAGATTCAATTTACTTTTCGTAAAAGTATACGTGAAACCAGAGGAGTTGCGTGTCCAATCCATGAAATACCTTACTTACTTTTTTAATGCAATAGTGGTATTTCTTGCATTCAGTTATGGAGCCTGTGGGGAACGCAGGACCTTTCGAAATTTTTTATAAGTGTAATAATAATAATAATACTCTATCTGTATTATATTGTTCATAACCATTTGATAATTAATATGAATTCAACAATTTGTGTATTAAAAAAATTGAAGGTCAAATAACTTAAAAGCTTTCAACAAGCTGTGGGAAGTTTGGACCTGTTCAGAAATAAACGGATTGGACTTGCGCAAAAAGAACCGGCTCTGTTATGCCTTTTTTGATTCCTTCAGGAATGTGGCCTTTGGCACAGTATCTGATCTGTATTTATATGCTATGTCTGTAAATTCTAAGTACTGGACTCCATAACCTATTGGATTTATTCCTTTTACTTTTTCCGTATGGAGAATAAGTGTTTATATCAGTGTAGTTATCTATTTCTTATTTATAAATATGATTTTTTTATTAATTATATTTCTCTCTCTCATTTTTCTTTCTTTCTACCTTTCTTTAAATATATCATCTTTCCACTAAATTTATAATGGGAGTCAATGGTTGAAGTTCTCGAAGCGCCGTTAAACCTAACTACGAAATAAATTTCTGACTCCGATCTTGTCTGCTTTGCAATCACATCACACTTAGCTCTCATCAGTGGCGGATCTAGACCGTAATCAAGGGCAGGGCTAAATTTTATAAATATTGTTATAACTATTATTGTAAGTATTATAACGATTATGTATTTTAATATAATACATCAATTCATGAAATAGATAATTAACTATTCATTAAATTGTGACCAACTTCATTAATTATTTGAAATGGCAAATACATATCACAGGATAAAGACATATTTTATCAATTTCAATGTTATCTGCTGAAAGTTCAGGTCCAATGGAGGGGACTATAGCCTCTATAGCCTGCCCATCTCATAGATCCGCCACTGGTTCTCGTGATAAGTCAAAAAGGAGATTTTAGTGTGTGTCCCGAAAATCAAATCGTGCCGGGTACCATTGGAAGATTCATTTTCCATAATCGTAACATTGTGTACCCTTTCGTGCCCATCGCCTTTGTCTGTATCTCCACGCATGGCCCTCCGCCCCCCGCTTCCGCCGCCATCACCGCGCGCATTCGCCGCTGTCGTGGCGCGCGATCGTCTCGTGCGTGATGGCTGTAAGACATAAATGAGGTCTCCTAGAAGCTCTGCGCTTATCGCCCGGGCATCTGCGCGCAGGGACGACGGCAGCGTTGCCATGATTGCGACGCCCGGCGTCGTGGCGCGCGCGGATGTCGGCGGAACGAGAAGTTGAAGGGCAAGAGAGCGGAAGCGCGCTCCGTGAAGGGCGCTGTTGTCCTTCGATTCCCGATGGCGACATTGAGGCGCGATCGAGGATATTTTCAGTCTCACTAATTCGAAAGAGATTTAGTTTATCCGAGGAAAGTCTTTTATGCGAGGAAATCAATTTGTATATTCCTTTATTTTCCATTCATATCGTATTCTACTCTTGTCCATGTCATGTTTCTTCGATTGCTCCGAGAAAATTTAACTTAGGAAAAGGAACATGAACGGACACCACTGTTTATTGTATATCAGTTGCAGTAGATAGCTTCGTTGACCTCAAATTTGTTCCGGTTCTCTCGACTATAAATTATTAATTAATTTCGTTATTTTTTGTCAGTCTAAGTGACTTGACGTTGGTACACAGCTTGTCCTCAATGTTGCCAATGCTTTTACTTCGCAATTGCCCATAAGAGTAATTATATTTGTGCCTCGCGTTATGTTGGCAGGACATTCGAATTTCTCGAAACTTAAATCCAACACCAATCCGTCATCAATTCAATCCACTTGCTCTTGTGGCGTTATTCTGTTCTTTCTGCATCGTGCGTGTAGAACTAATATTACCTTGTGCCTTATTTTGTTGTGTTGTCAAATTGTATTTCTATGCAGTAAATAGTCGCTTTTGTGACTACTATAAATGTTTATTCGGATATAACTTGAATTCGTAAAAGTTGGCTTAGTGTTAGGCAGCCATATTG